>VZSE01009372.1:0-64814 GCA_013398275.1 Promerops cafer | reverse complement strand
CGCACCCCGCGGCCACCCCCGCCTGCCCCACGCGTGTCCCCGCCCCGCGCCGCATCCCCGCCGTGTCCCGCAGCGCGGGCTCTCCCTGCGCCGTGGGTGCTCCCCTTACTCACGGCGTTCTCTTGTCCCCGCCCGCCCCAGGGTGACCCTTGCGTTCCACGCACCGCCGTGTCCCTGCGCCTTCTGCCCGCAGCGCACTCCCTGTGTCACTGATGTCCCCACGCTCCCTGCCCGGAGGGGTCCCCACCCCACCCATGCCCCGTGTGTGCTCCCTGGCTGTCACCAGCACACACAGCAGCAGGAAAACCCCGAGGACTCTGGGGCTCCAGGCAGCAGAGAACCCCTGGCACCCCATCACTGGTGGCACCTCGTGACAGGATGTCACCCAGGTCCCCATCCCTGTCAGTCCCCAGCTCAGTGCTCTTGGCTGCACCCCAGTGAAGCAGCCACAGAAATCCCAGAGCTGCTCAAGGGTCGAGACACCCCTTAACTGTCCTGGGAGCACTGAGTAGGCAGGGAGTGACCACTGGACACTGTGGCCAGCCACGCTGCAGCCAGGCATGTGGGCAGAGCCAGACACCATTACAAAGCATTTCCCTCCAAAACAAACAAATTCGCTAAGTAAGGGCTAAGGAATCCTGAAAACTTCCTTTGAGCCTGACAGGAGATAATGCTGCCTCTGGAGTTTCATTTCTGCCACCCCTCTGAAGCAGCACTGCTCTCCCAGAGACACATCTCACACATCTGCTGGCCCTGGGTGCTTTCAGAGGGGACAGCTGAAAGCTGGGGTTCTAAAACTGCCCTGTACCACGGAAAGGGAGAAAATTAAGAATTGTTTTCACTGAGATTACCCCAATGCCACCAGCAGCAGCTGCAGGTCGGTCCCTGGTTGGATGCAGCTCTGTGGCCCTCCCACGGCACAGGCAGTGCCAGACTGCTGCCTTTGTCAGCAATTAAACACTTATCAATGTTGAATCTTACTTGAAACTCATCAGCTCTTGGGCTCTGATGCATTTTCGTGATTCTGCCTCATTTTTCCTGCAGTACTGGGGTGCCAGGGGCCAGGTGCCAGGGCCAGGTTCCCCACTTTTTGCTGTCTTTGCCCCGCTGTCCCCACACCACAGCCTGCTGGGTGTCCATGTCATGCCCCAGCTGTGCTGGGGACATTTATAGAGAAGGGAGGAAGTTCTGTGGCTTACAGCAGAGGGGCAGATGAGGTACTGCAAGCAGGAAATGAGATTAAAGGCACTTTCAGTGGTATGAAATGTCTATCTTGCCCTGAACTGGCGGCTTCCCCGCTCTCCCCACACTCCACCTCTTCATCCACACACTTCAGAGGTTTAAAAATGACCAGACAAGGAACAGAAAATCCAGAAGTCACCCCCCCCCTCCCACTGCAGACATCTGGCAAAGCAGGGGCGCTGGGAGGAGCTCATGACCTGAGCTGATTACCTGGAGCTTCCCCTGCCTGTAAGATAAGTAAGGTCAAGGGGGCCATCACTCCCTACACACCCCCCCAGCTAGAGCGGGGACCTGCTGGGTTCAGTTTGTGGCACCGAGGCTTTCACAGAGCTCCCCCCAGCAGGGCTGTGGCCCACAGGGGCTCAGGGAACACCAGCTGGGTGCAATATCCATTCCCACCCTCTGGCCCAGGCCAGCAGCGCTCACCTCACACGGAAAACACGGCCAAAAGCTCCTGGAAAAGCAGGGATGCAGAGGAGATTGCAGTAGTGGGAGTGAGGAGAACAACCAGAAGGAAAAGCAGAAATTGTGGCAACTACACCTCATCCTCAGCTCCCTGTTCCCCCTTGTTCTGTAAGAGCTGATGTGACAGCTCCAGGAAGAACTCGAGGTGTCAGGTGGTGACCAGGTGAGATTGCTGGGCTGTTTCTCACTATTCTGACCCCAAATCCAAGCATTCCTGAAGAATGAAGTCCCCTATCCTAATAAACATACATCCTACAGATGTTCAGCCTTGCGGGCAGCACTGGGCCCTGGCAGGAGCAGCAGCAGATTTGGGGATGTGGTGGGAAACCCTCGCTCTGAGAGAGACGAAGGTGAGTTCTCTGCTCTGCATCAAGTGTTTTATCCAAGGCATCCCTGTCTCTGGCACTCCCACTCCAGAGGCTGCTCTGTAAATCTGTGGCCCAGGGTGCAGGGATCAGCCAGCCCAGTTTACAGCCTGATATTTTATCTTTGTTGTACTCATTCAAAGAAATCTCAGCCTGGGCTTTGGTTAAGAGGCTGTGCCAGAGGAAGCAGGGCAAGGCTGATTTTTGTTCCTTGGTTTTCTCCCTTGATTTCCTCTTTGGCAATCTTTGCTGAGCTTTTAGGTGTGGCAGGGTGGGCACAGGGCTTGAGATGATTTTTGTCTTTGACTACACAGCTGCAGCCCTCAGTGAGTTGGACAAGTGACCACAGGTTCTAAAAAAAGGGAAGGAATCTGCCTGACATAAAAATAAATTCCATCACCCCAAGTCTCTCTGGCTTTTGAGGTTTGCATGACTTTACCTGTGCTTTTGAGTAATTATTAGATTTCCTTCAGGGTCAAGGCTTCATATTGGAACAAATGCAACACTAAAACTCAGAGATGTTATGAACACAGTTCAGTTTGAATTGTTTTGGAGGAGAGACCCCAAAATGCCTCCTTCTGGGTTCCTTGGACTTGCAGGGTGTCAAAACCAGACAGATCTCACTTGTTTCATGCCCCACTGGCCCTGGTGCTTTGTCATCATGCTGATCTTTTCCCTTTTCCTAATTGGATGTGTGCTCCCTCCTCGCTGAGTGACATTTGAAGAGCAGCCTGTGGGATCAATGAGAAAGCAGGGCTGGGAGAGAGAAATAATCACTTTTATCAGCCCAGCTGACATAATTGGAATAAACAGCCAGGCTTTTGGGCACGGAAGACTTTCCTGAGGACTGTGAGGAGCTGGCTGCTGGCCATACCGTGCCTGCCCAGATGTTTATCACAAACACTCTGGAATTAAGTGGCCTGGCCAGATCAGGCTCTTGGCAAGAGCTTGGAAGTGACAATCCCCAACAAAAGCAGCGTTTGGCGGCAGAGGAGTTTGTGAAATTCCTTGCAGGGAAGTGGCGTCGCTGCGGGGAGGGTGTGAGGAGGCAGCAGCAGGATGCAGAGAGCGGGGAGGGGTCGCTCCTCCTGCTGCCCATGCCGAGCCACACCGGGCACCCTGTGAGCCTGGCAGTGCCTGCTCAGGGGGCATTCACGCTGCTTTCCCTCCTTTTGCTGCTGCGTTCCTCTGGCTGTGCCGGCTGTGGCTGCTGGGAGGGACAGGGGCACTTTCTGTGGGTCACCTGTGCCTTCCTCGGGGGATGTAATTGCAGCCTTCCAGTACCTGAGGGAACCTACAGGAAAATGGAGAGACACCATTTACAGGAGATTGGGCAGATGGGACACAGGGAATGGCTTCAAACTGCCCGAGAGTAGATTTAGACGGGATATTGGGAACAAATCCTTCCCTGTGAGGGTGGGGAGGTTGCCCAGAGAAGCTGTCCCTGGATCCCTGGAAGTGCCCAAGGCCAGGCTGGATGAGGCTTGGAGCACCCTGGGATAGTGGAAGGTGTCCCTGCCCATGGCTGGGGATGGAATTCAATGATCTTTAAAGCCTCTTCCAACCCAAACCATTCCGTGATTCTTCAGGCTCCCTCAAGCTCCTGCTTCAGAGCAGCCTGGCAGGGTCAGGGTGCTCTGGGCAGGTTTTGGGGGGATCAGAGTGCAGCCTCCTGGCTCATTTCTCTTCCTCTCTGTCCCTCCAAGCCATGAGGGGGAGCCACCCCTGACTCGCAGCTCCCCGTTAATCTCTCCTTTACCCTTGTTGGGAAGAACGGTGCAATCACAGCAGGGTTTGAGTGATAAAGTGGAGTTTTTGTTTGCTCGTTTCTCTCTGGAGCTCCCTGCATGGCCAGGAGGGAGCTCTGGGCTGTCTCCTTGCTGCAGGAGCAGGGAGGAAAGCCCAGGGTTCCCTTTGCACTCACCGGTGCCAGGAGGGGCAGGAGAAGGGACAGGGACACTCCTGCCTCGTTCAAAGGGGGCGATGCTGCCCCCCGGGATGGTGCCCACCCTGTGCCCTGCAGGGGAAGGGGCAGTGGAGGGGGTTCTGCTCCACTCTGGGGGCTGCAGGATGGTGTGAAATGGCCGGGACAGCTCCTGCCTGACCCTGGAGCTTCCCTAAAGCTCCCACAGGTGCCACCATCCCCACCTCATCCCACCCGGGGGTGCTGTGAAGGTGGGAAGGGAAAGCGAGAAAGCAGGACCTCGTGCACCAGGGCTGGAGGGTGCTCTGCTCCTCCCCGTGTGTCTGCAGGGTATCGAGTGAGGGATATCCAGATTTAACCAAGTGTGAGATATCCAGCTTCTAACCCAGTGTGGGATATCCAGCTTCTAACTGAGTGTGGGATATCCAGATTTAACCAAGTGAGGGATATCCAGATTTAACCAAGTGTGAGATATCCAGCTTCTAACCCAGTGTGGGATATCCAGCTTTTAACTGAGTGAGGGATATCCAGCTTCTAACCCAGTGTGGGATATCCAGCTTTTAACTGAGTGTGGGATATCCAGATTTAACCAAGTGAGGGATATCCAGCTTTTAACCAAGTGAGGGATATCCAGATTTAACCATGTGAGGGATATCCAGATTTAACCCAGTGTGGGATATCCAGCTTCTAACTGAATGAGGGATATCCAGCTTTTAACTGTGTGGGGGATATCCAGCTTCTCAGCAAGTCTGGGATATCCAGCTTCTAACCCAGTGTGGGATGTCCAGCTTTTAAATGAGTGTGGGATATCCAGATTTAACTAAGTGTGGGATATCCAGATTTAACCGAGTGTGGGATATCCAGCTTTTAACCCTGTGTAGAATATTCAGATTTAACTAAGTGTGGGATATCCAGCTTTTAACTGAGTGTGGGATATCCAGCTTCTAACTGAGTGTGGGATATCCAGCTTTTAACTGAGTGTGGGATATCCAGATTTAACTGAGTGTGGGATATCCAGCTTTTAACTAAGTGTGGGATATCCAGATTTAACTGAGTGTGGGATATCCAGCTTTTAACTGAGTGTGGGATATCCAGCTTTTAACCTCTACACTCCCAGCACTCCCAGGGAAGCAATTCCTGTGTTTCAGACCAGACCAAGGGGAAAGGAAACTGCTGGACACGAGCGATAACCCCAGGGAAAAGTGAGGCACTTTGTGAGGAACCTGTCACTGCTGGAACAGCTGAGCACCAGGGATTCATTGTCTCTGGGCCAAAGACTGAGCTGCTCATCCATAAATCAGCGTTGCTGCTGAATCCAGGTGACAGTGACACAAAGTGAGGGCAGCAGAGGAAACGGGGGAGAGCACCGCAGTAACAGCCGCAGATAAGAGATGCTTATCACCACTTTTTTCTTCTCCTTGCTGGTTTTCCCACGACTGAACGCAGCTTTCACAAGCACAGGAGATCGCTGTCTCCAGCCCACAGCTCCCTCTCGGCTCGTCCCTGCCCGTGACCCCTGAGCAGTGCCAGCAGCGTTCCCTTGTCCTGTCCCCACATCTGCTTTCCTCGCAGGCTCTGAGGCTGCAGAAGGGGAATTTGCCACACCTGGGGGGTTTTTGAGTGGCTTCTGCTCCATCACCCCCACCCAGCAGCTCGGAGGGGACGCCAGCCAGGTGCAGAGGGGCCACCTTAATGCTGCCATCGATTCCCAGGAGCCTGGGCTGGAGTTGCACACTCATGGTGTGAGGCCACGGCTGATTCCAAGAAAAATGCACCAAATTTTGGCTGAATTGAAGGTGCCTTCTGATTTAAAACCCTTTCACTGCCTTTCTCCCAGGGTCCTGAGCTGCTCGGACAATTCTCAGTGTCATTAAGCATGAGGCAAATTATGTGGCACCTCCACTGGTGTAAAGCTCTGACTCCCATAAATAATGGCCATGGATACAGAAGATATTCCATGAAAACAACACAGCGAGCTCTGCCCTCTCCACCTCTCCATCCAGGAGGGTCTGCTGTGCCCCCAAGGTGAGTCCTGGAGCTGAGGACACAGGTCCCTGTGTGCAGGGAGGACAGACCTCCACCTCACTCCTAATTTTAGAAGGCTGCTCCACGAGCTGATAGGAAAAGGAACTCCGTGTGCTGGAATATGTGTGGAGTCCAAGAGGAAATTTGGTTTTTCCTGAGAGCTTTCTTATCAAATCTGCCTCGTATCAAACCCAAAATAGCTGAGTGGCTGCAGAGCTTTACCTCAGCTCCGAGGGGATGGATTGAGGAGGAATTGCTGCAGGGATGTTCTTCATCTGGGGCAACCCCAAGAGGGTTTAATTTGATTTAATCACCTTTTCCTCCGGGATCCCATGGACCTTTGCCGTCATTGTGGCCACGATTTTCTGTTTTCCCTCAGTGAAACACAATCAACAATTCCTTATTTCTCCAGGCATATCAAGAGGACATTCACTGGTGTCTGTCTGCTCTTTTGGAACAACTTCACAAGATAGCCCTAAAAGTTTGGGTTTCTTTGTGGCTACAGCATAAAAGGTCCCATCCTTTCCCTAAAAACCTTGCTGGAAAAAGAAAATAATTCAAAAGTGGCTTAGGTTAACTGTTGGAATTCTTTGTGAAGCCTCAGCCTGGCTGTACCATCAGTCACCCCGTTTTACACCCAGACCCTGGACAGTTCCAGCGGGAATTGTCACGGGGATTTTGCTCTGAGCATGGAAGTGAATGAATGCCCTAAAAGAAAGTCACTGGCTGAGTTCTGCACGATCTGGGGACCGGAGGATCCTTAAAAAGTGGCTGGGCTTGAGAAACACCATCACACTGAGAATCCTGGACGAAACCACCCCCAAGACCATCCAAAGACAGTTGTTTAATTGGCTCCCATCAACTAATTTGCTTAATTGGGGGCCGAGTCTGGTCGCAAGAAGGGTGGGAAGCGCGAAGGTATCCGGGTGAGGTGAAGAGGCAGAATCCCCTCTCCGCTTTCCCACCGCTCGCTCCCTCTCAGCCTGGCCATGATGTGAGCCCTGCTGAAGTCATTCCCTCGCTCCGGGGCAATTCCGCAGCCCCTTCCCAGCTCGTCTCGCACATCCCACCTTTTATATTCCATTCTCCTTTTCTCATTCATGAGCTCTGCTGAAGGCAGAGCAGCCCCTGGAAGCGAAAGGCACCGCCCGGGCTCTTTCCCCACCTCAGCCCCTCTGGAATGTCAGATAAACCCTGCTTAACTCCTTAAATAAACCCTGTTTAACTCCTTAAACAAACCCTCTTTAACTCCATAAACAAACCCTGTTTAACTCCATAAACAAACCCTGTTTAACTCCTTAAACAAACCCTGTTTAACTCCTTAAACAATGCCAGTAATTGCTTTTAGATGGGCTATTGTGTGCGGCACCCACCTCGGAGATGGTATCTGGGGCTTTGTGTGCTACCGGGATTTAATAGCACGGCCGATTACATCTGTGACGAGTGTTTTTTTATTTGCTGCACGATGGTAATTGGGTGATTTTAATCTGGGGTTGATTTTATTTTAATTTTTCTGGATGTTGCCAGCCCTGAGGGAAATGGTGTAAGGCTGTCTCGTGCTAAAATTAGCCCTGGCAAGCTCAAATTCGCCCCTTCCGCCAGCACCCGGCAGAATATTTGGGATAAAAAATGGCTCCAAGTCTGACCAGAGAACCTGCAATTCCTACCTCTCCTACTCCCACTATTAACCTTTTCCACGGAGGCACAGACTCAGAGTTTTTAGAACTTAATATCCTCCAGAATTCCTCCCCATTCCCCATAGAACAGGAATTTTCTCCCTCAGTTCACCAGAAAGTACCAAAGGCTCAGCTTTGTGCCTTAAAGAATCCACCCTTGTGCCTGTCTGAGGACTTTTTGATTGCATCCTTGGAGATGCTGCTGCAGAAGAGAAATTCTCCAGGAACCAACCCTTGTGCCTGCAGTTTTCTCTCAGAGTCACCTGTGTCCATCTCTGAGTGCAAGAAAACCCTGAGGGAAAATTTCCACACTTACATTTCCAGTTCTAGGAATATTTCCCCCTCTCAAAAAAAATATCTCTTGGCTTCCCTCCTGAAGCTGAGCTGCTCCCCAGGGCAGGGCAGAAGGCCAGGCCAGGTAAACCAAGATAATAATGAAGATTTGAATGCTTGAGGTGAGCACAGCGCCGTGCTGGCTCCCTGCCTTGTCCCCAGAATGAAAGAAATTCGTGCAACCTTCCTGCTGTGCCCGTTAAATATTCCTGCAGGGAACTGAGCCCTGCCCAGCCATTGATCCCCCACCTCAAAGGTCAAAGCCATTTGGTTTCATAATCGCTTGTGTAACCCTCTGGTGGAAGTGGGAAGTTGGGAGAGGTGTCCTGGAGGAGCAGGTGGAGCAAGGAGGGAGATGCTGCATCGCCCAAATGCAGGGCTGGATGTCAATGTGGATCTGGGGTGGGATTTTAGGAGGAGAAAAGGCAGAAATGCCACTGAACTCGGATGTGGGTGGAATTCCTCCCTCCAGGCCGCTGCAGTTTCATCCATGGGGTTTCTGGCTTCTCTCCTGAGATTCCCATTCTCCTGAAAGTCACTCTGAGCTCTTCTCCCCACCGCTGCCAGGTCCCTCGGAGTCAGGGGCTGGAGGCTCTGAAAGCTCACCCCTGTGCCTGGCAGCTCTGCTGCCCAGCCAGAGAGCAGCAGGCATGAATTTCACGGAATTGCACAGGATTTTGGGGGATTTTACCAGCGCAGATGCAAACAAATCGACTTCATCCTTCAAATCAAGCAGCCCTGGGCAGGGGCCTGTGTGATTTACGCAGGGAGAGCAGAGACCTGCCCTGCTGGCCTTGTCCCACCTCCTTTGCTCCGTCTGCTTCCCAGCAGGAGCACTTTTATCCCAGTTTTTAACCTCCCGTTCTCCCCGCTGGCCCTGTTTGTGGGGGGCTCCCGAGCCGCCCCGGGTCCCTTCGGGATGTAAGCGGCGGGAGGTGCGAGCTGCGAGGGTGCAGCGCTCCCAGCAGGGCTGAGTGCATCCCTGCGCTTCCCAGCGGCCCCACTCCCGCAGGGCCAGCCCGGACAACGTGGGGACACCGCCCTGGCGGCTTCCCAGGGCACTCAGGACACGTTTGTGTCTCCTCACCCACTGCTGCTTTGGTTCTCAAGGCTCAGGTGTGGCCCAGCAGCAGCGCCTCCATCCCAGAGCTGCCAACACGGGGACAGGAAACAGGAATTTTTGTCGGCCACCTGGTTTATAAATCCCTTGTTTCTCACCAGGTATTTGCACAGATCCTCGGTTTTGTCTCCTAAACTGATCTTGCGCTGCTGAAAGAGAGATTGAGGAGATCACAGCAACATAATGTCCCCACTAGGGTTGGGGGCACATCTTGTGGGTGACACTCAGCTTGGCCTAGGGCAGGGCAGGAGATGTCACCACCAGGAACTGATGGCAGCACCAGGCCTTGTCCCACAAAAACAAGAGGTGACTGCGGGGAGGGAACTCTCCCCCTGTCATTTGAGAACCACTCACTCCTTTAGTTTCCACAACATCTTAAAATTCCTTCCCGAGGGCCTGGCTGAGGTGAAAAGGCCGGGATTTTACGGGCACAGGGAGGTGTGGGACAGATCCAGTGTCTGATGTCAGGCAGTGCATCCCAGATTTTTCATCTGGAAAAGAGCCTTGTCCCTGTCCAGACTGAGAGTTCCAGGGTGGCTGTAGCTGATAGACCCTGGTAAGAAACATTTTGTAGGAAGGTTTGCATTCCCTTTCCCTGGCAAATCTCAGCTCATTCCTATTGCATGAGTTAAGGCAGCTGCAGAGTTCAAGTGGGTGCAGTTTTAAAAGGGAAAATCCTTCTTGAAGCCCAAAATAAATAATTATGGGTACAGCCATATGAAAAGTAATTATAAGGCTTTAAATAAGCTAAACTAAAATAAACAGCACCCCTCTCCTTTTACCTGCTGGCAGCTTGAGTCCAGCATTCCCAGCCATGGATGTGGATGGTTTCTTGGAGCAGGTAAAGCAGCTCAGAGTGGCTGCATCTCTCTGGAATCTGGTGCCAAGAGTAACAACCTCCTCCTTCAGAGCAAGAGTGGGACCAGGAGGTTGAGGGTCTGGCCCCAGCACTGTCACCACCAGCCAAGTCACCCACGCTTTCCTTTCCCCCAAAGATTTAAAGCTCATTAATTACCCAGTCCTCACAGTCTGGGTTGTTGTTGCCATTATAAATGAAGTCAGCAGCTTTTGTGGGAGATGTGGGAGACCCCAGTTCACAGGAATTTCGCTCTGGGGGGAGGAATTCCAGCATCTGGCCCAGCCCTGACAGACCCAGCCCTCAGCTGTTTGATGTTCCATCTGAAGATAAAATCTTTCCAAATTTGTGCAGGGCCTGGAGCTGGGGGATTCCAGTCCTGTCAGTGCCACAAGGGAGGGCAAGAAACAAAATATTCCTGCCTGGAGCCCTCTGTGAGACGCCACCAAAATGGGGCAGGAACTTGGTGATGAGGCCTCCAACAACAACAGGGAACAGCTCCGCAGTGCAGGAGGGATCTGTGACCCTTGCCATGTGCACCTGGGTGTCCCTTTCACAGGAAATGTTCCTTTAATCCCCGGATTCCTGCTCCTGAGCCACCAGCAGTGACATCAGAGATGCCAGCCAGGGAGCTGGGAGAGCCACAGCGCAGGGAAAGGCCTGGAAGGCTCTGCTGCCATCCCTTCTGCAGCAGAGGAAAGGGGAAATCTCTCTTCTAGGCAGGGGATTCCCTGAATGCTCTGGATTTCCTCGTTCATTCATCCACTTCTGCACATTTTAATTCCTTAATGTCAGCAAATCTGTGCCTGCCTGCACCCAAATTCACAAACCACACCTTTGCACCTGGTCCCTGCACCAGGCTCAGAAGAGTTGGGAGATACTGATTAAAAGCCCTTTTGTTCCTGTAGTTCAGGAGAGCAGAGAACTAAAAAGGGCAACCTAAAGGGCCTTTCCTGGAAGAAGACAGAAGATCTAGGAAAATGAGGAATCTACCTAAGGGTGAACATTTTATTATTGCAGAGCTGCAGGATTGGATTGAAGGGACCAATGGGATGATGGAGGGTGTTGAGCAGCACAGGCTGGAGGAACTGCTGTGGCTGTTAATGAACCTCCTCTGCTCCCCAGGGAAAACCTCTGTGCCTGGACATGACTCAGAACTGCTGGTGGGAAGGAAAATTTGAATGCACTGTAGAAGATTTTTTTATATCCCTGCAGTGCTTTGGGAGAGAAAGAAAAAATTGCCTTAGAATGGACCAGAGACTGCACTGAGTCCCTGTTAGAGCTTTGCTGACAACAGGCTCTGGAATATTGTAATTTAAACCATGTTAATGAGGGAGAAAAAACAAAGGGGAAAGAAATGAAATGGCTGCTGCAAAAATGTTTTCACCTGCTTCCAAGAGAGGAGCAGCTCTTTCCTTATTGTTTTGGAAGGAATTTCTCCCTCTCAGATTAAAGGTTCATTTTCCAGCACACCGGGATGGGATGTGCGAGCTCACAGAGAGGGAATTGTGAGGATAAATGTTCCCATGGATGCAGGCAGAGGGAAAGGTGGAATGAGAGGGAAGGAGCAATGTGCAATTAGAGGGAATTTTTGCAATATTGACAAGCCAGCGCTGTCTAATCATTAATCTGGCAGTGCCCAGGCAGCACCTAGAATTACAGGACATTCAAACTTCTGTTTGCCTGCTCCAGAGCTGCTGTTCTTGGTATTCCACGGGGATGAACCTTGTGTTCCCCTGCCTGGGAAAGGTGATTCCTCTCAGCTCCTGTTACAGCTTCCTGTCAGGCAGCAGCAGCAGATGCCTTTCCAGTCTCCAAGGGATCCCCAAAATCCCCCATCCCAGAGGGGCTGGGCTTGGCTCTGTGCTCAGGACAATCCCGTGGGGTAGAAATCCAGCTCGTTCTCGTGGATTTCCATCCTGCACTCCATCCCCAAGGCAGGGAATACACGGCCCTGAGGAATGACTGGGCCATCCCCTGGCAGTGCTCCGAGCTGGGAATTGTCTTCATATCTGACCATGTAGGGAATGGAGGTCGAGAGTCCCAAAGTGTTTTAATAGGAAAACAACATGAAATCCATATCCTGCATCCAGGGAAGGGAAATCCTCGTCCTGCAGCCAGGGAAAGTTTGCATTTTTGAGCACTGGGAAGAGCTCAGGGCTGCTCAGTGCACTGAGAAATTGCTCCTTAGCTTTTAAATCCTACAACATTTCACAGTTCTAGCTCAGAGAACTTCTGGACATCCTAACTGGGATCTGGACTTACAGGTAATGAGGAAAATCGTGCATAAAAAAGATATGGAAAGGACCTTTTGGATGTGTATTTGCTTTTCCTAAGGAGACAAAGCACCTGATGGAAAAGAAAAGCAAAACTCAGTTATGATAGGGGTGATATCTCTTCCTGTTTGCCACAAGAAAAGCAAAATTAATGGGTTCCTAAGGGCCAGGAGGAATATTTCGTAATCTGAAAGGTAAATAAATAAAAACTGGGGATTTCTGACTTTAAACACAAAATTTAAACTGTAGCACTAAGATAAATCTATATGGAAAAAATAGTTTTGTTTTCTATATAAAGGCAGGATTTAGAAGGCATTTACTGATTCCTGGTTATGATAAGACTGACAAATACAGAAAGATTTTAGTGCTGACCTCCTCTGTCCAAAATTTAATTTACAGGAGATGGAAACAACTCTGTGAAAAAAAACCAAACCACAGAAAAAAAGACTTTTCCTCCTGTTCCAGGTGTGCAGAACACCTGGGAAAAGTTTCCACACTGTCCATGGAGGTAAAAGTTTGGTCAGCTGAACAAAAACCCCCCTGACATTTTTCTTTATGTCCCTTCTTCCTGCTGGGAGGTGTTTTCTGGAATTCTCCTTTTTCTTCCCAACTGAAGGCTGATCAGAAGAAGAGAAGACAAGACTTGGTAACGTTTCAGATGATTAAAAAATTCATTAAAATGTCAGTTCAGTGTCAAGGAGCTTTACACATCAGATTCCCTCTTTTCCAGACTAAGGAAGGTGGGAATGAGGATCAGGGTTATTAAAGCTGAAACCACAAGGAGCTTCTGGAAGCTTTCTCCTCTCTCATTTGGTGGTGCCATCTGGGAATATGAATGGAATTAAGAACTCCTCGTGCAGGATGGATGTTCCACTGATGTTACAGGACATCATCCACGGTTTATTCCCCTTTTTCCACGTCTCCTCCATCCTGAACATCTTAAATTCATCTGGAGACGCTTGGAACGTGCGGGAAACTCCGGGATTTGTACAGCACATTTGGCTGAGACCCTGGACAGCATCAGCCTCATCCCAGGGTTTTTGTGAGCTTCCCAGCCTGGTGCAGAAAGGCTGAAGAGTCTTTCTGACGTAAACAGAGCCTCTCGCCACGGAAAGAAAACCAAAGGGAATTTCTGGCACTATCCAGAGTGAGACATAATTTTGTGATGACCTCTCCCGGCTCCATCCCTTTGCTTGGCACCAGGTTCAGTGTCTGACACGTGAATTTAAAGTTCTATCCATCTACAGGACTTAGAAGACCAAAAAACTCTCGAGGTCCTGGTCCTCGCTGCTCCCTGCAGAAGCAGAGGAACAGAATCAAGACAATTTTTTTAATCCAAGAGAAGAGGAAATATGGGAAGGTTATGCCCAGGGACACGCAGGAAATCAGTAGCAGAGCAATTCCCATTTCCCAGATTCTCTCTGTGTGCTCTGAAAGGTTTTTTCCCACTGCCACAGGACCTGGAGCAGTGAGGAAGTTCCATCCCACTCCAACCTCTTCCAGCTGCAGCTCTGCCCTGTTGGTTCACTTGGTTTCCCAGGAAATGAAACTCTGGAATTCAGCAGCAGCCTGGCAGCATTGCCCTTGAATGACAAGCAGAGCTCCCTCAGCAGGTTTCCATTTATTTTCTCCAACTTCATCCAGAGTGAAGCCAACTGGATGGGACAGGAAGGATCTCCTGGCACCTTGGAGTCATCTGGAAGGAAGCAGCAGCAGGAGAGTCATTAGGAGCAGTTGCTGCAAGCAGCTTCAGAGAGTTTGTCTCCCCTAAAGAGTTCTGGTGTCAGAGGGGGGACTGGGAAAGCCTCGGCAAAGAGGGGTTGGTTTGTCTCGGAAGAACCTCAGGGAATCACCTCAGGTGAAGTTGGAAGTGCGTGGTGGAAATGACCCCATCCAGCTTTTTGTATGATCCCCGTGGAAGCTGTCACTCCTCCAGCTTCCCTGGATCTCTCTGGACAAACCCTGAAACTCAAAGGCCTGGCTCCATCCCTGTCACATTACTCAGAGCACCCAGCATGTTTCCTGCTGAAAAAACCATGGAATGCCACCAAAACCAGAGCACAGTCAGGCACAGGGATGCAACTCTAATGTTTATCCGTGTGTTCTCTACACTCACTTTGACTTGTTCAGATAGGGACAACTCAATTGTCTCAAAAAGCCCTTTAAGTGCTCCCAAACCTTGAGAGGGTCAGAAATGTGCATCAGACCTGGTCTGGAAGCAGGAAACACCACAGAGGGACTTGAGAAAGTTCGCAGAACTTTGGGGTATGGGGTTTGGAACATCCTAACCCTCGTCCACAGTGTGAAATCTGTTCTTCAATGGGTTCCTGTTGGCTTGACCTTTCCTAGGGAGCTTTTCCCACCAGGAGCCATCACAGTTTGTACCCAGGAGAGCCCAAATCCAGCCCTGGAATGTCCCCGGAGGGCTCTGCAGCTCCAGGCGAGCACAGAGAGGCTCTGACACCTCCCTGAGCCCCAGCCCAGCCTTATCAGCCTCTTCACCCAGATGACTCAAAGGAAATACCAGCAGCCTTTGAAGCTCTGAACCAGGCAGGGAAGCGCTGCCAGCTCGGCTCCTCTCCAATCCCGGCAGGAAAAGAGCAGGAGCCCAGCTCCGTGCCCAGGGTAAAGCTTTTCCAGGCATTATCCCGGCCATTTGTGTTTGTTTGCTGCTCTCGGAGCAGGCCAGCAGGATCTGGCCACGTTTTCTGGGATTCCAGGTTTTTCCACAGCCTGCTGATGTCAGGAATCTGTCATGGCATGGTCTGATCCTACAAAAAAACCTCCAGCAATTCATCATCCCGGCCTCCTGCCTTATCAACACCCAGTCCAGGTGGGAAAACTGGATCAGGGGAATGGTTGGGAGTGGATTGTTTAAGAGTGGGGTCACTGCTGGAACAGCACCAGAACACTTCACTGCCACGTTCCCACTTGTGTGCCTGTGGACTTGGAAAAGTCAGGAAGAAATTCCTTCACATCTTTAAAGCAGAAACTTCTGTAGATCCCGGAGAACAAGTAATGCAGTGATGAGGCAGAATTTTTTTAATGTCTTTTAATTTCAAATGGGTTTGGGCAATATCCAGTGGGTTTTGGCATTAAAAGGAGAGTGAACAGAAAGCCCATGCAAATAAAATTCGTCCTGGCAGAGTTTTTTGGATTAGATCTGAATTAGAACTCGTTAATTAGAACTAGAATATGACATTTGGGCAGGTTGGCATTAAATGATGCCAAGGCCACGTCACCACGTGTGTGCTGTCAGCCCTAGGTGACACACTCAGGCTGGTAGTCATGACCACACCTGGACACCCACACCCCAAACATCTGGATTCATAGCCCAAACCTGCAAATTCCCATCATTTCCTGGCTGTTTTCCCACTATCCACAGGCTCAGCTTCACCAGCACTGCAACCCCCCTGCAACGGGAGGCCTGGGATGGCCCCACTGCCCTTTTCCCCCACTCCTGAGCCTTCAGCCTCTCTATCACCAACTCAATCCATATTTCTTGGGCTCCTTCAGGCCCTGTGAGGCCACAGTTGTGTCACCCCAAAGCTTCTCCTGTCCAGGCTGAGCAATCCCAGCTCTCCCAGCAGAGCTGCTCCAGCCCTCTGCTCATCTTGAACTTGCTCCAACCCAGGAAGCCACAGCAGAGGATTTCACCAGACCATGAGCAGCTCACAAGTGATGTTCTCACCATCAGCCATGATGGTCTGGACAGACAATATTTGCCCAACTAGACCTCTCTCAAGCCAGAGAATACAATAAAATACAATAAAATACAATAAAATACAATAAAATAATATAAAATAAAATAAAATAAAATAAAATAAAATAAAATAAAATAAAATAAAATAAAATAAAATAAAATAAAGATGGCATTGCCAACACTGAATCAAGACAGAAATTGCAGACGTTTTATGATTGCAGTGCTCTGAGTGTCAGTGCAGACAGCAAATCCACATTTCCTCACTATTCACTGACATCCTGCCCCTGCTGCGTGTTCCATGAGGTATTTACCAAGCCCATCAGTACCGAAGTTCATCTCCAAGCAAAACCTCCATCCCTAAAGGATCAGGAAGCTCCTGCAGTGCTGGAGCTGCAGCGTGAAGGGCGTGAACAATGTCAGCACCTCCATGGCAGCAGCACCCCCCTGTTTGCAGCTCCTCGGTGCTGAATGAGCTGGATGAAAACCTCTCATGAGGCTCTTTGTTCCCAGGGCAGACTCTTGGTTTTATGAGAACATCTTGGACAGAATCTTGTCTTGCTTACATTGATAAAAATCCTGTTCTGCTGCTCCAGACAGCTGAAGGATTTCAGACACATCCTGGTGTGGCCCCGAGCAGAGACTGTCCCTGTGCTCCAGGGGACTCCTGGGGAAGTGGACAAACAGCAGCTGGAATCCACAGTTTGGATAAAATATTGTGGGCAAATTCACATGTCAGGCCATTCCCATGAACAGATGATGACAAGATTAGGCAGAGCTGTTCCACTTCATTTTGTGTTTCTCTTGCTCCTGAAACTCTGTTTTGGCTGGGGAAGCAGGACAGAAAAGGAGAGGGGATTCCAAGCCCAAAATAACTGAACAGCCACATTTTCAGGTTCTGGCCAGGGGCCAGGATTGGTAAAGTAGGTTCATCAGTGTGGCTTCAATTCATTTTTAGAGAAGGGACAGAGGCAAAGCAGCTGAAGGTTTATGTGGATCTCACAGATGAGTGTTGCTATCACTGCGTTTATCTTCTCCTGAGGGAAACCAGGTGAGAATTGAGGAATAAATCAGAGCTCAACACGGGCTGAGTCTTCCCCTGAACTTCACTGCAAGTTCAGGGCTGCTGGGACACTCAGGAATTCAGAGGCCACCCGCAGCCCCTGTGGAATTGTGACCTCATCTCTGGGAGCTGTAGGATCAGGACCAGGGAGCCCCTGAGCTGCTGTGCTGTGTCCTGCAATTGTGGCACAGATGGGACATGTGACACCCTCACAAGGGACTGCCAGACACCTAAAGTAACTTCTCGATAAGGACAAGCTAAAAAAAGACAACAATTTCATGAGATAAATGCAATTTTGGGGTGTTTGATCACGTTAGAGACCCTACAGCCTCCCACTGCACATCCCAGAAATGTCACAGATCCATGCTGGCAGCTTTAGTTTATTGCCTGAGGAATGGGGGGATGTTTACCCTGGGGAACTCTCTGTTTATCAGTTTCCACCATTCAACACCGTGGTTTGTGCTCTGGGTGGTTCAGGACAGAGTCTGGTCCCCCTCAAGCTCCCATGACCCCACCACCATCTTTTCCTGGACAAAACTCCCAGGGATCCCTCTCCAGGCTTTCCTGAGGCTCACGTGAAAGAACAGAGCTGCCATCATGCTGAGGACACAGAATTCAAGGCAAAAATAGCAGAGTGAAAATTCAACGTTTGTTTTTCTTTTCGGGACCGGGTGCCAGCAGATGGGGGCACGTGGCTCTGGAGCAGATACACACAATTTTGGGAACAGAGCAGCTGGACACAGAGTGCAGCCAGCAGTTGCTGTGTGCTGGTGCCCACAGGAGAGCTGAAATCAGTCCCTCGATGACTCCAGCCAGGCCTTTCCAGGAACAGAGCTCCCAGCACTGCTCCAGTACCAGGAAGGAGCAAGGGGGAGAAAGGAGGGAAGAAGGAATTTGGGATAACCTCGGTTTTCAGAGCGAGGATTTCTGAGGTGAGGCCAAAGATGGGTCCATGTAGAACCTGGCTGAGTGCAGGGCAGCACCTGTGCCCACACCTGCAGCAAATTTGGGCTGTTCCTCTCCTGATGAGCCTCTCCTGCTACAAGGGAAATGTGGATAACACCCTGTGCCCTCACCTGCAGCAAATTTGGGACATTCCTCCCCTGATGAGCAGTTCCTGCTACAAGGGAAATGTGGATAACACCCTGTGCCCTCACCTGCAGCAAATCTGGGCCCTTTCTCCCCTGATCAGCTTCTCCTGCTACAAGGGAAATGTGGATAACACCCTGTGCCCTCACCTGCAGCAAATTTGGGCCATTTCTCTCCTGATGATCAGTTCCTGCCACAAGGGAAATGTGGATAACACCCTGTGCCCTCACCTGCAGCAAATCTGGGCTGTTCCTCCCCTGATGAGCCTCTCCTGCCAGGGAAATGTGGATAAGGAGCTCCAGCTGAGGTGGGGGCTGAGCAAAGCCTCGCTGACTGCTGAGGGGATGGGTACAAAGCCACCACTGTCCCATGGGCCTGGCAGGGCTCCCTCATCCTCCAGGGAGCTGCTGCAGGAATCATGGCCCTGCTCTCCTGAGGAATTAAGGTTCAATTGTGCCTCTGTGGCACTGAATTTAGGCCAAGAGGGAGGAGCAGGCCACAGGTCCTGTCTGGAAGTGCCATTCCTGTGATGCCAGGACAGGGACACTGGGGTTTTTCCAAGGGAAAGCCCATGGAATTCCCTGGTTTAGGCAGATGGGGCTGTTGGAAGATCAGATATCCTGCTTCCTGCAGGCCTTTTTGCCCTGTGAGGTGTTTGGGAAGGGCTGGAGGTTTATTCTGGGCTGTCCACATGGGACACACCACACTTTGCAAGGGGACAGAGAGCTCGAGGCCACCACGACCTGTCATTTATCAGGGGCTCTTCACCCACTGCAGGGACAAGCCATGCCCTGCTGGAGGGTGACAAGGGCAGAGGTGGGGGCCGGAGTGCCAAGAACATTTTTAGCCCCCAGGATGTTGAGCAGAGATTTGGCACATGCCACTCACTGGTGATTTCCCCCAGGCAGAGGCTCGTTTTTGAGTGAGTGACCCCAAAACCCCTTTATTTTTAATGCTTCATTTTCTACTAAGGTAAATTACTTTCACCTGAAGCCTTTGTAGCTCCTTATCTGTGCTATTGCATCAGTGCCACATAAAAGGGGATGTTATTGTCCCACTCTCCCAGTCTCTTTTTATCTTCTTCCATCTCATTTGTAACCTGTGAGATCTGTGACTCGTTTACACCCCAAATTAGGCCTTTTCTGTTCAAAGCCAATTTAAAATTTTACAACAATAAGCCACAAATCAGTGAAATCAGCAACAAATTTAAACTCTGAGGCTACAAGGAAGTTACTATGCATTAAAAATGAGAATAAGACCAGAAAAGCAGCTTGAGGAACTACAGTTGAAGGAAAAACGAGAATATGAACAAAAAAGCAGCCTGAGGAACTACAACTGAAGGTCAGAGGAAAGTCCACATCTACCACAGGGTCAGTGATTTTTTTCTGTTTCTGTCCTGGCTGATTGGAAACCTTTCACCTTTCCAAAGCAATTATGCAGCTCCCAAACGAGTCAACAACACCAAATCTGGGAAAAACAGCCATAA
This sequence comes from Promerops cafer, assembly GCA_013398275.1. Taxonomy (NCBI): domain Eukaryota; kingdom Metazoa; phylum Chordata; class Aves; order Passeriformes; family Nectariniidae; genus Promerops; species Promerops cafer. The sequence continues at coordinate 45,194 of VZSE01009372.1, read as the reverse complement.
GTTAAGTAATATTAATTGCCTCTTGCCATGGCTTGTGATGAGCAGAGCAGAGTTCACCGGAGCGTGGTGGGAATTGTCCCTGGGTAATTTAATTGTCCAAGCCCTGTGCCTGCCTCACACACCTTCCCCAGGGAGCCTCTCTCCTCACTGCTGGGTTGTATTCCCAATTCCCAGCATTGGGAAATTCACATTATTGTGTAAATCAGCCCTACAGTGACACCTCTGTGTCTGAGGCTTCTCAGTCAGCCTTTAGCACAGGTCACCACAGGAATTTCAACGTCCCACAGGCAGCTGGATTCAGCAGGCTGGGAAGGAATTGCCATTCAGGAAAGCTTCCTGCTCTAAGATCTCAAAACAATCCAAGAAATCTTTCAGAATCCCAGAATTATTGAGGTTGGGAAAGATCTCCAGGATCATCCAGTCCAATCTGTGATGGATCCCCCACCTTGTCACCAGTCCAGAGTGCCACCTCCAGTTTTCCTGGGACACAAAGACGTGTGACACAGCAAGGAAAACCAGGATGGGCTGAATTTTCAGGGAATTTTCCTGCCAGTGTGTTCTGAGACAGTGGGAACTCTTGGCAAACTTCAGGAACCAGCTGAAAAAATCAGCCCAGATTTTCAGAGTAGTCCTGTGTTCATCAGGGGTGGAAGCAAAGACCTGGAAGTGCTGTTTATCTCTTGATATCAAACTCCAGATCAACACAAGCTCCCCGTGCTGGGAATTTATGACCAATTCTGTGGTCATAAACAGAAGTTTTATGGGACAAGTTTTGTCCCACAAAGTTTTGCTGGGACACAAAAGTTTTGTTGGGACTTCACCCCTTTTGCTGTCCCCATGGCACAGGGGGCTTTGAGAAAGGAAGGGCAAGTGGAGATCAGCTCCATCTGAGCTGGAAAACACCAGAGCACCCATCCCAGCAGGCAGCAGCTTCCTAGACAGGCAGTTCCAGGGACCAAGCTGGCACTGGCCACAGGAGTAACTGAATCAGAAAATGACTGCGCCTTCCAGGGCAGACAATAAAGATAAAATCAGGATTTGAGGTTGTTTGGCCTTTTGTGAACTTCAGGAGAAGGAAGGGTTCGAGGCAAACATGTTCAATCAGTGTTGGAGATCTTTCCATGGCTGTTTTATGGAACCAAAGGTCTGTGCCTGACCAGGAGTTTCAAGGAATGAAGGATTCCTGTGGTGAAGGCTGAGTGGAAATTTAGCTGTGTTTTATGGACTTTAACATCATTTTTGTTTTTAAAACAACTGTGACAAGAGCAGAGGCTCCTATGGAAGCAGCTCAGGCCTGGGCTCTTGCCAGGTCAGTGGTGGATTCTGAGTGTTTGGCTCAGGGATGAACAGCTCAGGAAATCTCATTTCGAGCTTGTTCCACAGCCCTGGGCTGCTCCCACTTAGGAATTATTTCCTGACATTCAGCTGACACTTTCCTTCAATTAGTCATTCCATTTCTCTTAACGATCCCCCTAATTGCTTTCCTTTCCTTGTTGGTGTGTGACCGTCCTTCTGTTTGCAGTGTCCTATTAGTCACTGCCTAATTTGTGCCACTTCCATTTCCCTTCATGTGTCAGCAGCTTGAGCCTTCCCATTTATTTCCACTTCCAATTATTGTGTTTCTCTGGCCTTGTTCTCAGTGGTGTCTCTGAGTTCTTACAGAACCTTCCAGTGCCTGCTCTGTTTCTGTCAGCACAGGCTCAGTGACACCCAAAAGTGGCACTTCCCAGAATTCTGGAATCATTTGGGTTGGAAAAGACCTCCAAGCCCACCAAACCCAAGCTCTGCTCCATCCCCACCTTGTCCCCAGCCCAGAGCACTCAGTGCCACCTCCAGGGATGGGGATCCAAGCCTCCCTGGGCAGTTCCAGTGCCTGAGCTCCCTTTCCATGGGGAAATTCCTGCTGCTGTCCACCCTGAGCCTGCCCTGGCCCAGCCTGAGGCCGTTCCCTCTGCTCCTGTCCCTGTTCCCTGGAGCAGAGCCCGACCCCCCCGGCTGTCCCCTCCAGAGCCACAAGGTCCCCCCTGAGCCTCCTTTCCTCCAGGCTGTTGTGCCCTCCCACAGCCTTGGATAAAGACATCACAGGTGCTCCCAAGACCATTCCCATGCTCTGTTTTGGGTAAAGAAGGAGAGCTCTTGGTCTGGTTGGTGCCAGCCAGGGATGTCCCAGGTGCCTGGGGCTGCCACCTCAGCTGGACAGTTTTGCTTTCAGCCTTCAGCACAGCGTTGCAGGGAAGTTTGGGTGATGGTTTCCAAAGGAACCCTGCCTGCCTGAGCCACTCCCAGCTGGTTCTCACCAGAGCTGGTCTCAGTCACAGAATCAGCTCCTGCTGCCCTGGAGTCACTCGCTGGAGCTGAGCTCAGCTAATCCCCAAACCCAGCTCCACCCAGATACCAATGCACAGCCTTTTCCTCTGTGCTCACACCAGGACTGGTTTCTGCCAGGCTGGATTTAGCTTGGAGAGTCCTTGCTCTTGCTTTTGATGTTTCACATGTGAGGACTTCAGAATACAGGAATTTCACCCTGGCAGCTGGCCCTGTTGGGGTGATTGGCATAAATATGAATCCGATGCCAGCCCGGGCACCAGGCACACCCAACCTCTCTTGGGGGACACCAGGAGCCCAAACTCCCTTTTGGAGCTGGTTTGTAACCAGGGCTGAGGCACCTGATGAGGTGCCACAGGCAGTGTTTTTCCAGGGACATCCTTCCCCAGGCTCTCTCCATCACCCCACTCCTGTTTTGCCGTGTTCTCCCTCGATCCCGTAATAATTTCCCTCTAAAGTCCCGTTCCATTTACAGACACATGTCCAGGAATATTTAGCTAAGATCTCTACAACCTTTTCTGCTGAGCAGATGCTGCTTCAGAAACGTTCACCTGCTTTTTTTTTTCTTGTCACTCCCCCCAAGCTCTGCCTTCCTCCCTCACTGAGCAAAGTGTGCAAAAAAAGAGTGAAAACCCACAGATTCCCATGAAGAAAATTACCTTTATTCCCTCCACTCCCCCCAGATCTGCACCACGGGCAAAGCTACAGGAGAACAGAGGTGTGAGAGAGATGTAGGAAGTACATGGACAAATAAATTCCTTGGCTGTTGCTCATATTCTGCTCCTTTAGATTTTATTTTTTTTTTAAAAATCACCTCCGAAGCGTGTGAAAGAGGGAGTGTTCCCATCAGAGGAGCCGTGCTGCAGAGTGTTCTACATTTCCTCACACCTCTGAGTCATGAGCAATCCAAGCACGAGCTGGGCTGATTTCAGGGCTGATTTCAGGGCTGATTTCAGGGGTTGCCACCTCCCCTGGAGAAGCTGCACCTCAGGCTGGCAGGACTGAGAGTCAGAGCCCGGAGCCCAATTCCACATCCTGCTGCTCTGGGGGATACACTGGGCAGGGGAGGCTGCACTCGAGGCTGGCCTTTCAGCACCTTTTTTGATATACATTTTTTTGATAGACATTGATTTTGTGATGCCCAAAGCTGCACAGAGCAGGAGGCAGAGCCAGCCTCACGGTGCCCACGCTGTCACAGCACCGGGTGACACAACCCTGGCTGCAGGGGATGAATCACAGCAGAAGAGGAGGCTCCATCGACCCCACAGCCCCAAACCACCCAAAGGTGGACACGGAGCTGGGAACAGCCACATCTCCCACTGCTCCCACAGCCCAAAGTGATGATTTTGGAGCCCCAGGGCACAAGGACAAGTCTCAGCATCCCAACAAGTCGTTGCTCATCAGTTGATATCCCACATGTGGCAAACTGCAGGGCCATGGCAAAACGTGCTGGCTTCATCTCTGCTTGGCTCCTCTGCTGGCTGGTTCCTGGAATCCCAGAATCCAGGGACAGTCTGGGTTGGAAGGGTCCTTAAAGATCAGCTCCTTGCAGCCCCCCATCACGGGTACCTTCCACTGGAGCAGGTTGCTCCAAGCCCTGCCTGAAAACCCTGCAGCAGCTCCTGAGTGCTGCTCTGCAGACACACATTTTAATAAAATTAATAATTGATGCCACCATTTATAAACTTTTCATAGCAGTTTTCCATGTGAATCCCCTTGAGACTTCTGGGAATAATGTCAGCAGTTTAATTTTACTCATTTGTGAACATGAGTCAGACTTTTAATTTTTTTTTTTTTAATATTTACCAAACTCTGGGCTCCCAATTTCTCTGTCAACAAACTCCTTCTTCAAGAGCAGCTTTCAACTCTTCCCCTCCAAATAATTTTTCCACAAATTCAGCTCCAGGCATGCCACAGGTTGGCTGTGAGGTGGAGTTTTCTGGGATGCATCAGCAGCCTGGGAACTTGGAATTTTCATCAGTTTGGGTGCTAAATGCTGACATGGAGGTGATGTAGAAGACAAATGTAACCTAGGTCAGCTTTTAACATGGTCTGATGTCCCTAAGATGTATTTGGAGACACAGCTCTGAGTCTTTCTCCTCTCTCCTTGGTGGAATTTGCCAAGAGCCAGGTCTAGCAAGCTCTCTGCGCGCCCATCACATTTGGGTTTTTCCCAGCAATCCCAAATGGCATAAAAGATTAGCGGGACGGCATCAGTGAGAAAGTTGGAAACTGAAAAATGTTTTAATGAAGATGAAAATAACAAACTTTACAGAGAAAAGCCGTGCCAGGAGCAACAGAGTCTGAGCTCCTGCTAAAACACCCCAAAAAGCCACGAGGCCCTTTGTCCAGTTTCTTCTGTAGTGATGACTGAGGTGGGGTTCTCTGGCATTCTGCCCAATAAGGTGGCCACAGGTTTGAGGTGAAGCCCAGAAGGTCCTGTCAGGTGTCTCTGAGCTGGCACACAGCCTAATGGGGAAAGAACTTTCTGGCTTTTTCCCTTATTAGTGGGACAAAGAGTAAAACCATTCCTGCTATGGAAGCTTTAGCTACAGTGGGGGTGCACTCCTACATCTCCCCGTCTCTCAGGTGCTGGATTCGCAGGGCTGGCCCAGGTTCTGAGCAGAAGGAGATAAAGCAGCTTTTCCCCTCCTCCTTCCAGCCCTGGCTCCCAGCCCGAGCAGCAACAACGGGCGCGGGCGTGGCACGGAGCTTTGAAGTCCCGACGAATCTCGATGGCTTTGTTTTCTTTCCTTTGCTGCTCTCGGTGCGTTGCCTGGCGTCTTCCTGGAGCGAGCGCAGTGCCCTTCACCCCGCGGGGCTGGAGAGCTGCCCGCATTCCCTGGGAATGGGATGGACCCCTGCGCTGCTCTTCAGCCACCTCCCTCCACTCTGCTGCACCCACGGCCTTGGGATGCTGCCATCCCAAATCCGGGCTGGCTGTGGCAGTGTCCGAGGGGATTCAGGGTGAGGTGCCTCGTGTCTCCCTCTGCTTCTCCAGGCTGTCCCTTCCTTGGCTCTTCCATTGAGCACGTTGTTCATCTGATCCTGGTTTTGCTCTTTCCCTTCTTTCCTACAGTTCCTTATAGTCCTTTTCCTGGATAATTCTCCCTCTGGCTCACCAACATATTCCCTCTTCCTCCCCTTTCCAGTCCTTCCCCAGCAGCTTCCCACATGGACTGTCCTCCCACCAGCCACTGCCAGTTTGTGTGGGTGGGAAACCCCCCCCCAGAAATCCAAATGGGGAATTTCTCTGCATTATTGGGAGGATTTCTGCGAGCCCTCCTTTCCCTCTGTCCTAAGGGATCGGGCCTCTCCTTCTCCCAGGAACTGGGATGCTCAGCTGGGTCATCTGTTCTCATGCCAGGAGCCAAAGTTCTCCTCTTTGCCTCTCCTGATTATTTGATAGCCAGGCAGCTGGATAACAACTCTGGGAACATTGGGCTCCAGGGAGAAGTTTGTGTCACTCCAAGGTACTTCCCAAACAAATTATCAGGATGTATTTCCCCTGCTTCACCTCCCTGCATTTTTGGGGGATATTTGTGGGATAAAGGCCTTAAAAAGAAGCTTTCCTCCTTGGTAGCCTCTGGAATTTGAGTTCTCCCAAATATTTCTGCTTGTCCCTGCCTATTTTCCTTTAAAACAAGCCCTCTCCTCTCCCTGGGCACGGGCTATAAATATCCCTGAATTCCTGGAGGAATGTCCACATCCCAGGGAAGGTGTCCACAGTTCCTGCGCTCCACTTGACCTCTGGAATGAGTTCAGCCATGAGAAGGCACAAAAGAACAGGAGTTCTGTGTTGCTTCTTCCTGGGGAAATGGGAATGTTTCATAAGCTCTTGAACGCTGCTGGAAATGATGTTTTGCCATCTGCAAGTGGCAAAGGACTGAATCATAATTCCAAGGGTACAAACCAGGCACGCACGGCCCTTTCCCAGGGTCTCCCATTGTTGTTATTCCTCGTGGCCCTGGCACTGGACCTGCAGCCCTTCATGGGGAGTCACCAACTCTGCCCAGTTCCAAATCCCCACCAGCCTGGCATAAAATACCTTGACTTTTCCCTTGCACAGCTAATGAATTTCATCCAAATGAAGCAGCAGGGGTAATTGGGATAATCTCCTGCCTGTTTTCCAGAATTTCACCCTCCATGTGGCATCACCTCCCCACCAGGCAGCCCCATCCCAGTTCCTCTGCAGCTTTTCCCAGCAGAGCCTCTCTGCTCTCCCTCTGGAGAAGAGAACCAGTGAGCACCAGGAAATAAAGGCCACCAAGGGCCACCTGGGTTGCTCCCATCTCCAATCATTCTTCAGGAGGCCTTGTTCAGCCAGACAAGAGCTCCCTGCTGTGCCACAGAGCGTTTCCCAAAGCCCATTAGAGTCGATGGAAAAGCTCCTGCTGCTTTGGACAGACTTGGCAGGAGGCTTTATTAGAAGGGATTTCAAGTGAATCCTTGACATTTTGCTGTGTGTTTGACTCTCCAGGCAAGCTCCTTTCAAGCCCACTGAATCTCACAGTCCTAAATCCTGAACCTTTGTATTTCTGGGATAGGAAAAAAAGTGGAATACTGAGGATTAGATTGTAATATGTGCCTAAAGCAAGCCCAGGAAGGGGAGCAGGAAGGGAATTATCCTGCTGAAACAGCTTTGGCACTGAGCCTCCAAGTACCTGCAGAGTGTTTCCAATCCTAAATCCTTCCTTGTTCTTCCAGGAGCTGCACAAAGCACAAGCTCCAGTTAAATACTCAGACAGGCTTTTTATAAAAGCCTCAGGAGCCTTTCCTGATAGTTTTACCTCCTGCAATGAATTAACATCCTTTGAAGCTGTCATGGATTCAGCAAAAGCCTTGGAAGTGCACTGGTGGTTCCAGAAACTTCCTGAAGAGCCAAGCCCTTGCTGACTCCTCCGAATCCATCACGGATGTCCCAGAAATGCCTTCAGACCCTAATCTCCTTTCTGATCACGGAAGGCATGAGTTCTTTCATCGCTGAGCCTGGGTGTGTGGATTTGGTGTAAATGCATTTTCCCCACAGCGACCCTGGGGTACAACCCTATTCAGAGCTGGCGGAAGCTCCGCTGGCACCGGGCCCTTCCCAGAGCTTCCCAAGCAAAGAAAATTCAGAATGCCAGGATGGGAAGAAAAAGCCTCATGAAAAGTGCAAGGTCTGTGCCAGGGGCTGCGCCAGGGGCTGCCAGGAGCACACAAAGAGTTTCAGTTTCCCCACAGGGATGTTCCTCTCCAGGCAGCTCCCCTTGGTGCCAGGACACCTCTGTTCCCTATTTAGGAAATGCTGGTTGGAATCCCAGGACTTGGAGGCATCTGAACTTGCCCAGAAGTTACAAACGAGGGCATGTCCTGGAATAAACAGCCCTTTTCCAGGGGTTTCTCCCGTAGCTGGATGTTGTCCCTATGGCTGGTGCTCCAGGACATCCTCTAAAATCTTGGGGTTGCTCCAAGCAGGAGGGGGAACATCGAAACAGCCGAATATCCCTGCAGGAAATCTGTTTTCATCCATCTGTTTTCATCCAGTATGGCCATGACCCAAAGTGGGTCATGTGACAGAGCCAAAACATGACAGATTTTCCTGATTTCAGGTCCCCACCTTCGTCCCTCTGCTGAGTGCAGCACGATGCAGACACTGGGGAATGTGAGCTCTACCCCTGCAGGCTCTCCAAGCACCTGGCTTGGGGCTACTGAATAACTTTTAATCTTTTTTTCCTGCAGAATTTCTATCACCTGACCCACAATTTTCCCTGCCAACAATTCCCAGTGGCTCTGGCAATGAGAGGAGGGAGATGGCGCTCGGATCCTTTGGGCTCTGCCTGTCCAGGCTCTGATTCTGTTTCACACCTGGGCTGTGGCTCAGCATCCTCTGCTCCTGCCCTGCCTTGTCACTGGATGGGATCCAGGTCCCCGGGACACCTTGGGAGCAGTTCCTGCTTGGCAGGGGCTGGAGGGCAGAGCTGCTCCCAGAACGTCCCGGACGTCACCGCTCTGCCAGCAGCTAGCACTGCCAGGAGAGGAATGGACACTGGATCACTGCAAAAAGGGACAAAACACCGCTTTTGGCAGGCAGCAGGATGGAAACATGACTTTTCAAGTATTTGCTGAAGGTTTAGGCCGTGTAGTTATGGTTTTAACAAAGGGATGCAGGCACAAATTGGGTGAAAGTCAATTAACACTCACTAAAAGGCGATGTTATCCTAAGGACCCTTGGGAAATGGCTTTGTTTATCCAATATTAAATAATAACACATGGGTTATCCAGCCACTGCCAGCTCAGGATCCTGCAGCCAGCTCATTAGCCCCTCAAGGAGAACTTAATATTCCTCTTTCCCCTTTTCCTGATGGGAATAGTGAAGCAAGGCGAGGGGAAATGACTTGCTTGGTGTTATCCAATTGCCCTGCCCTAGTTCTCTGTGTCCTGGCAAGAGCCAAGGATAAATGACCTGAAAAGCAGCGCAAAAGGAGGCTCCAAACTTTCAACTTCACCTTTTGTTTTTGCACACAAGTTAACCAGAGCTAACCAGAGCTCGTATCTGATACCTGTATTTCCACTGGGAATTGTTGGCAGGGAAAATCATGGGCCAGGTTACACAAATTCTGCAGGAAAAGAAATTTAACTTAATTAAATAGCCCCAGCTCAGGTGCTTTGAGAGCTTGCCAGGGCAGAGCTGACATTCCCAGTGCCCTGCATCATGCTGTACTCAGCAGAGGGACGAAGGTGGAGACCTGAAATCAGGAAAATCTGTCGCATTTTTTACAGTAAAAGCCATGACTCTGAAAGAAATGCTCAAGGTTTAACAACCGTGTCAAAATCTGAGGAGAAACACTGGGTTTCAGAGTTTTAACATGAAGAGTTTCCTCCCCAAATATCCCTTTCCATGGGATCCCCACCAGTCCATAATGATGGAGCTGAGCTGGGCACAGAGCTCTGGGTATAGCTCAGACTTCTGCCCATGAAAACTCTAATTTAGGGAGGGGAGAGGGTGCTGGGTGCTCCTGGCTGTTGGCAAAATCCTGGAGAGCTTCCAAAGAGCAGCTGAGGTGCCTCCACGCTTCTTTTCCCCTCAGCAAGAGGGGAGCAGAGATTGCTCCTTTGCTTTGTTGTTCCCTATTTTCATTTCTTCCTTATGCTGCTTTTCCCATTGGCTTTTCCCATTGCAATCCCATTTTCCAGCTCCTTGAAATCCTCCCGCCACGTCCCGGAGAATGGTGGGAAAGGTTGAGTCTTCCTGTTTACAAGCAAAGAAAATTCCTTCCTGGCCAGCCCCTGTTGCACCTCCTGGGCAGTGCAATTAACATTCCTAATTGTTTTTCCAGGCAGAAGTGTAAAGACAACATTTTTCCTACTGCTGAAGGCATGAAAGGCAGGATGCAGAATATGAAAACGTGTTTGGAATTCTTCCACTGCTTCAAGCATAAATCCTCCATCTCTGTGTTCATCACCATGTGCAAGGGCACTTTGTCCCACTGTTTCCAGGCTTTTTCCCTAATCCTGTTCATGGAGCAGAGACAAATAAATAAATTAACAGCTGCCCCTTCTCCCAGGGAAAATGGAGCTGGTGATGGGTGCAGCTTGTTCTGGCAGCCCCATCCCACAAAGCTTCTCCCACTTTCCACTCCCAGCCAAGAAAAAAGATCCTCATGAAGGAATTCTGTGGCTGGTTGCTTTTCCTTGGCTCTCCCTGAGCATCCAAAGGAGCCATCATGAGTTTGGCATCTATTTCTTTGCTCTGCAAAGTGCCAGAGGTGTTGGAGAGGGCTGAACATGCCAAACTCCGTGGAGAATGTGCAGCTTCTGTGCAAAATCCTCCTGCAGAGCTCTGCCAAACCATCCCAAGCCTGGCCTTCTGTCCCAGACTCATCCCTGCCCGTGTTCAGATCCCTCTGTGGAAGGGATGATGATGATGAACAGGCACAAAAGTCAATTTGGCACCAATTTCCTGAAACTCCAGTGGTCCCTAACAGCAGCAGAGTCTCCTGATGTTATCACCTGGGTCTGGTGAGGGTGAATTCAATGTCAGAGATTCTCCCTGTGCATCCCTGGGCTGCTCCAGGACTCCCTAGAGGTGCCAGAGGTGCAGAGGCTGTGCATGTTTCTGAAAGAAATGCTCAAGGTTTAAAAACCATGTCAAAATCTGAGGAGAAACCACTGAAATTTTACAAAACAGGAGCAGCTGTCCGTGGATCTGGGGCTGGATTCCTTCCCTCCAGCACTTGTGCTTGAAAAGGTGCCCCTGGATCCTTTTGGATTTTGTTTTCCGGGGCTATAAAGAGCAGGGAGATGAAAGCATGCAGGGATGTCATGGGAGTGAGGGTGAGTTATTCCCTGACACACACAGAGCCCTCATCTCCCAGCTCATCCCACAAAATGCTTCCAGCTCCCAGTGGGAAAGGTGGCTCAGTCCTTGATTTATAGCTCCTCTCTGTTTTTTGGAGCACCCCCCCAGAGACTCCTCATTTATTCCGAGAACTGAGCAGGATCTGAATTCCATCCCCCTCTGGTCACATCTGCTCTGGGGTATTTTCCTTCCAGTGCAATCTCTGAATTATTTCCAAGAATTTTGCACCTGGCTCAGCCACCCATTTTCCTTTGCTAACCAGCTCTCTGCTGATTAAACAATCTATTGTGGCTCACAGGGATTTTTATTTATTTTTTAAATAAATTGAATGCTGGTGAAGAAATAGAAAGAGTTTCAACATCACCACACCCTCCCACACTGCAAAAATCCAACTTCCAGCACAGGCAAGGCTGGATATCAGCTGTCCAAACTGAGGGATGGTCAGGATTGGACATTTTTTTTTCCCCAAAAATGGGAAAAAGGGAATGAACAGAGCTCAGCAGGGACTTGGAGGAGGTGGGCTGGCTGTTCCCACTGGGATGGGAGAGAGAAGGAAGATCTGTTGCTGTGCTCTGCCCCTAAATCACTGCTGGAAACAGCCAGTTTGCTTTTCCAAACTCATCCAGGGTTCCTTCCCCCTCGTAGAAGCAGCTGAACAAGGTCCCTGCCTCGTGTCTCGTGGAGGATCTCATCCAAAATGATGCAACTCGGGAGGAAAAAACATCATTTATGGAGGCAAATTAAGGACTAATTCCCCTAAATTGGGATGTGAAGAGCAGAGTGTTCCGAGTCCCACAGATCCCAGAGATGAGCAGCAGCCTATTAAGGTGTCAGCACCACATCCACACAAACACAGCTCTCCAACTGGCAACAGGAACAGCTTTAAAGCTCTTTTTTTGGCTGGTAATGAATCTCTTGGGGAGGATAACTAACTTTGAAAGTATTTGCTTTGGTTCTCATGAAAGGGAAGGAGTTTTAGGCCTGGTTTGGGATGCTCCTGGTGATGCTCAGGCTCTCCAGCCCCTCTCTAAGAGGTGGCTCAGGAGGAGTGAGGTGGCCTGGGCAGGGCTGGGGACAGGCACAGCCCTGCCCAGGTCCCTTCCACACTGGATGTCCTCTGGAAAAAGGGCTGGATTTGGTCCCCAGAACTGAGCCAAAACCCCATTTCACCTGTGAGCCAAAGAAACTTCCACATTTGGAATCATCAAAGATGCCCCTGGCTCAAGATGAGTCCCCCAGTCTTTGCTCTTTGTACATTTTAGATATAATGCTGCATGATTGGCACTAATTAAAGAAATCAGCCAGGCTGCCTTCATCAAAACCCTTTTGGAGAAGAAATTCTGATTCTCAATTAGTCAGGAAAATACTGGGTGTATGGAAATTTAAATTCTGCTGGGGAAAAATGTATGCTCCTAGCTGATTGCAGGCATCAAATCAGAGCCTACTTATTATTTTCTGTCATGGTATCCAAAAATTTCAGGGTGAAAAGACAGATAATTTACAGATAGAAAACTCCTCCCAGTAACAGGCTGGCAAACTGGTTTGACAGACTGGGATTGTGCTCTGATCACTGGTGATGCCATTTCCCAGCAGGTTTTCCACTGGCAGCCAGCAGCACTGCAATGCCAAGAGGAATTAAAAATATGATTTTCTCCCAGATCACCCTCACTGGGATGTGTCCCCTGCCATGGGAATGTGTCACCAAGCTGAGTTTAAAGCAGAATGAGATTTGCTGCTGCCTCAACTTCCATAAGTGCTCATGGTCAATTTTTATATTATTATTAAAGTTTGAAATGTCTAAAGGCTGCTGTAACATGATGGGTCGCTTCCAACTCAAGCATAATCCAGCTAATCTATGGATTTGACCAGGGAGGGGTTGGGGTTTATTTGGGAATCAATTGGTTGGCTTAAAAAAATATTAATGAGTTTCTTTCTTCACCTTCTTTATTTTTGATTGATGCTGAACACGCTGCTCCCAGCTGTGGCCTCCCAAACCTTTTAACTCACATCCAGTGTGTTTGCAGCATTAAACCTGACTTAATACTCAAAACTGCTGCCCTTGGTGCCCTGTTTTCTCCTGAAATCCCCTCCAAACAGCAGGGAATTCCTAAAACACCATCACCACTGCCAGGAAAACCAGCTGGATGTCAGGAATGCTGGACGAGTGCTCCAAAGCCTCCCCCGTGCTGCAGAATTCCAGGCTGTGGCATCAGAGGGAATGTGATTGATGTTTGCTCGGGGACAAGATCCAGGCACAGCTTTTTAAATGGTTTTGAAGCCTCGGTGATTAGGAACAGATTAGGGAATCCCTCTCCGGGGAGCCCGTGCTGGAGATCTCCAAGCAGCACAAATGAGCTTGGATGGAGGCGTTAATTAGTGATTTACACCCTGTTCCTCCCGGGGACAGCCCGGGAATCAGAGCGACAGGATGGGGACAAAGCCAGGCTTGCAGGAGCCGCAGCCGGGAGGGCTCAGCTCCAACCCTGCCTCGCCTCATGGGCTTCCTCTCTCGGAAAAACTCTGGTTTTTTTGCCACCTTCAGCCTCTGGAAACCTCTGCAAAGTGCTCTCAGCAAAGCTTTGAGAGTTTCCCCTTCAAGGCAATAATGACATCACAAATATTTTGCTGCTTTATTTATTTTGGTGCAACCGAGGTTTGTTGGAGAGCACTCGGTGATGGCCCAAAATAGCCATCATTAAAGGCTTCACCAGCGGCTTTCCCAAGCTTTTTCCAGCAGTCAGGCATCCAAAATCCAGGTGTAGAACATTTTATTGCTGCCTGAAACAGGCCATAAAAGTTCCCTGCTCCTCCTGGGGCGGGAGGTGCTGCCAGGGCTGCCGAGGTCATTCCAGGCAGAGGCAGGAGGAGCAAGGTGTGGATGCTCCCCACCCTCTGTGGCTGTCAGGGACTTTTTAAAGTATTAAAAATTCTTTTAAATTGCAATTTTATGGGTGAAGAAGGGAGATAGTCTTGGTGAGAAACTCCTGTTGAGAGCACAGTGTGAACTGCCTGATGTGACTCACAGGATTCCCACAGGGAAGAGCCCTCTGGTTGCCCAGGTTTACATTTTCCTTGCTCTGCTTACCTTGGGAATGCCACCAGGATTTTGTTAGGATTTTGTTGTGTTTTCTACTCAACAGTAACTTTTCTCTTGCTGTTAATGGCATGCTGGCACAGCTTCAGCCTCTTTTAAACCCTGAGGAAGCTGCACTTGGTGGGCTCCACAAACCAATCTGCCCCTCAAAGCAGAGGAACCCCAACATTTGCCCTCTCCGAATGCTGAGATCACCAGGAGTGGCCAAATCTGAGTTCCTCTCTCGTGCCAGTGCCAGGGTTAGAATCACATCCCACACTTTGTCTCTGAGTGTCTCCATCATTCCTTCGTGTCCTTTTTGGGGACAGGCTCTGCTTCCCCCCAGCCCTGAAGCAGAAGAGAGGCCCGTGGCAGCACGGCCTGCCCTGCTGGCCAGATGGAGGTGTCAGCTGGCTCCCTCCTGCCCCAAAACATTGACTTTTTTGCCACTCCCCTTCCCAACTTCCTCCTCAGCCGCAGTTTCCACAGCCAGGCAAACAGACCTTGCTCTGGGATATCTTCCAACACAAAGATGAGATGCTTTTCTTTGACTGGTTTGTTTAAGATGTGGAAACCAGTTCCACAGTGGGACTGGGCCCAGCTTGGATCCGTTCCTATCTCCTCATAAATCACGGGCTGACTTGTGAAGCCCTGATGCAAAAAACCATTAGCCTGGGGACGTTTCTCTCTCCCACCACCTTCACCCTCCTCTTTGAAGCCATGGCCACTCCAGGAACCTACAGGTGTTTTTTTGGGATCCCCTGTTGCACCCAGGCAGGACAGCACCCACTCTGGTGCTCCAGCACCTTGAATGAAGGAGCCTTTAGCTCAGACAGAAGCTGGAGGTGCTTCCAGGTCTCCAAAATGCTCCCAAAGCTTTTCTTCCAGCCTCGCTGCAGCATCCTGGGACACCTCCCCTGCAGCAGCAGCAGTGTGACTTTTCCTGGAAGGAAGAGGGTTGGATAAACTCATGCAGAACCCAGAGTCAAGGAAATGCAAGATTATTCCATAAGGACAGCAAGAATATGGTCCTGACACTGTGAGATGCAAGCCAGGGAAGAGATGAGCTGGGAAGAAGAAGTATTGGAAGTATCCCAAGAAGTATTTAAAAGGTCCTGGCCTTTCCCTATTTTTGAATCCCTTCCTCTTCCTCTCCCAGGTGAAGGTCCCCAAGCTGCCAGCACCCGTGTCCAGTGCACAGGTCTCTGGCTGTGCAGCACTCGAGGGAAAGTTATTTTTAGGATCATTTTTCAACAGATGATGGAAACTCTTCTGTCACTTGCACAAACAGAAAATTATTCTGGCCAATACCCAGACGTTTCTGGCTGCTTTGGAACTCCGTGCTCATCAGCAGTCCCTGCAGTGTCCCTTTGAGTTGGTGACTCCTTCAAAAGAGGCAGCAGGAAAGGAGGGAATTTCACTGAAAATGAAAGTGCAGGAGAATTTCCTTGAAAATGAAAGTCTCAGGGCTCTGCTGGGAAGTGCAAGACAGAAAGTGGAAAGACAGAAGGTCAAGAACCAAGAAGGATGAGCATTCCCTGCATGCTCCTTCTTCAAGGAGGATGAAGATGATGAGGGCAGAGAAGCTCTGCCACAATCCAGGGAATCTGGGTGGTATTTCTGGATCACAGACGCCCTGAGCCCTGCACCAATTGCGTCAGATCTGCTGGATGTGATGCAAGAACATGGTGACGTTTGTTCTTTTCACTTTCCCCGGAGTTTATTTGCAAAGGTTTGGCCTTAGAAGTTCATTTAAGACAAGCTCATTGAGAAATTATGCTCAAGTATTTATTCACACTGATAACTCGGAGCATTTGGCTCCAAGCCTAACAACACACTTGTTGGGAATTAATTCCGTGATAATCTTTATCAGTTTGTGGTAGACACAGCAATAAGCCTCCTCTGTGGATAGATTAATAACTGGAGAGCTAGTGAGGCATTAAATCAACCTCAAAAAGCTGTTTATTGTGTGTATCCTCCCCTGCAGTGAGGCTCACCCAGCCTGGGCAAAAAAACCTCTGGAAAAGGAGAGTTGGGAACTGGGAATTTGAGGCTTCTGATACAAAAGCAGCTCAGGCAAGGCTGGAGGGCTGAGTGTGCAGCATTCAGGGGCTCCTCCCTGGAAATGAATTGGAGCAGATCCTTGTGGCAGCACACAGGGAGATATTCTTCCCTCTTCGCACACCGTGGGCTTCAGTGGGGATTCTAAAGCTGGAATAAATGCCCAGGAACAGCCCCTGCCAACAGGCACCGACTCCGGCCACAGTCCAGGCAGGATCTGGTGGGAGCTGGGATTCCAGGAGAGCAGCCAGAGCCACGGGATCTGCAGAAGGAAGGGGCTGCCCAGGGAGGTTTGGGTGCCCATCCCTGCAGGTGTCCAAGGAATTCCTGGAGGTGGCACTCAGTGCTCTGGGCTGGGGACAAGGTGGGGATCAGGCACAGCTTGGATTTGATGATCCTGGAGGTCTTTTCCAACCTGAATAATTCTGTGATTCCATGAAAACAGTGCCAGTTGTTCATGTCTTACAGCTCTCTAAGTTCTGGAGGTTTCTATGCTTAATTTTCCTCCTTTCCTTTAATTTTCCTAATTGTTGAGAGTTTCTGAGCTGTAGAAAACAATCCCTGCCTGGAGAAAAGTCCCCAACATTCCAACCTCATCATGTTGGCTTGAGAGCACCCAATCTTTGCAGAGCCAATCCCACCCTGAGGGACCAGCAACTCCTGCTGCCAAAAATGCACGGGAAAAGCACCTCCCAAACCCATGAGGCCAAGAGGCTTCTCCATGAGTGTTCTCCACGGCTGTTGACTTTATCCATGGGTTCCTCAAGCCTTGGGATTTGTTCTGGGCAAATACCACCACTTTTAGGGTGGGATGGGAGTCAAAGTGAGCCCATTCTGCTGCTCGAAGCTCCCAGTGGAGCAGGACAGGGAGTGTTTCCCTCTTTTCCACAGCAGGACACGTTGTCCTAGGGAATCAAATCCATGCTGCTGCTTCTGATCAAGCAAATTAGGAAGCCAATTATTTTAATGACTTCCCTCCCCCCTTTATTTATTTAATTAATTTGTTTTTCAGGACACCAAGAACTTACATAACAATTATGTGGGGCCAGGACACGTTGGTTTCCAAAGGAGATTGTTTATTCTAATGATTCCCAACTTGTCAACAGGAATCAAATTCCCGTGGTGAATAAAGGGGCAAATCCTGGCATCTTGGAATATTTCACCCAGCTCAAATCAAACACCTCTGGCAATTATACCACGAGGGAAAGGCTAATTGAATAAAACTGTTGGAAAAACCAGGATTTATTCCCTGTCTCCTCTCCTTTCCAGCAACACTTGGATCAGTTATTTAGGGAAGAGGCTCATCCTTGCACAGGGCTTTGAGTTCAGTTTAGATGCACCAGGATCAGCCCTTTTTTATGTCACATATTTATGATGGGACTCTTGGGATTTCTTTAAGGCTTGGGAACGTTTACAGTGGAAGAAGAGGTATTGGCCCCTGATGCTTTTTGAAATCTATTTTTATCTTTTAGAACAAAATATGATATTATTAAATAGCATATTAACATGATAACATTTTCAAAAGCAACGTGAACAATACCAGCAATGCAATAATGAAGTCACCAAGAGAAAAATGTGAGTTTTGGCAGCTTCTCCCCAGAGAAGTTTTCCCTAAAAAAACCTGTTCAGCTTGTAGCCAACGGAATTTGTTGGGGATCTGTGGTCAGGTGGAAGCTGCACACGTTGTATCTGAGAATGTCAGCAGAAATCTTTCATTATTCCATCTATTTTTGTTGATGTTGACAACAGTTGCCATCAGTTGGGCAACATTTGCTGACCACTGAATGCAGGTGCTCTTTCTAGAGGCACTGGAAAAGATCTGGGCTATTTCCAGAGACAATTTTTGGGCTCTCTTGGCAGATGCTGAGGGGTTTTTTTAATGCCACGTGCTATATATAAAATATAAAATAATTCATGTATAATCTAAGACCTTAAATAACTCAGGCCACACATATCTATATTATAATGTATTATATATTTTCATTCTACTCACTGCTCACATCTAAAAATCACCAATTTAATGTTACTCAACCATTTTTCAAGTCCCTGAAGGCTTTTGTCTTTCTGCCAGACCTGTTGGGGTTGAGTTGGCTTTGAAAAAAATTTTCTTTCCAACCTTTATCTTTAATAAACATCCAGAGCTATGAGGACAAATATCAATGCCTGCATTCTCCTTCTTGGAATCACAGAATCCCAGACTGGGTTGGGTTGGAAAGGACCTTAAAGCTCTTCCTGTTCCAACTTTTTGTATGGGCAGGGACATCTTCCACTAGACCAGGTTGTTCCAAGCCTGTCCAACCTTGCCTTGAATATTTACAACCCAAATCATTGTATGATTCCATGACTCTATGAAAAGTTAAAAAAAAAAAAAATTCCTTTGGAACCAGCTCATTTTTCCTTTTCTTCCCAAATAAAAGCACTGGAGGGATCTGCATTGCAAGTGAGCATCTCCAGCTGTTAGAAATTTTTATATTTTTAATTAAAATGGTTGTTTTTTATTAATGATAAGAAATGTCACATTCAGAATATTCTTGTCATAACAGGGACAAATTCCTGCTCCTGGCAGGAATCCCGTTGCTGCCCACCACCTTGTGTCCAGGGTAAATTCATTCCCTAATTTTAGGGAATAATAAAACATAACTCTGAGAGCAGTCCCTGCTGGAGGTCATTCATATTCCTGGAGCATTTGCATGAGGGAAATACGAAATATCTTCCCGCATTAAAGCTATCCCATAAATTAATGTCCCTTCTCCACTTCCCCTCTGCTGCAATTCCACACTTGAGAGACAAAAATTCCCCCAGGCCAGGGAGTTTTCTCAGCCCAGAGTCCAGAGGGGAATTTCTGGCAAATCAGTGCCCCGGGAAAGCTGATAATGGATGGCAAAGGGATTTGATCCTGTGGGGTGGGCTGGGCCAGGGGGTCCCTTTTGCCTCTGTGGGCTCTGAGGCAATGATGTTGTAATTAACTCATACTCTGTGAGTTAATTACAACAATTAGAGGCACAGCTCTGGGCAGAGGCCAGCACTGGAACAAGAGAGGATGCTCAGGTCTAGAGAAAACCAAGGAATTATCCTCTTGCCCTAAAGCCTAAAATTCCTGGGAATTTATCTCCCTTGCTTATGCCAACTGGACTTTCTACCAACTGCAGCCCGGGTTGCTCTGCATACTTTTCATTCCTGCCAGGCTCCTCTCCTCACCCTGAACTCTCCTGGATGGAAACAGATCCAGGAATCTGAGCAGCCCCAACTCTCTGAGCAGCCTCAACACCCCTGTTTAGGGCTGGGGAGCTGGAGACCCGTGGGAACTGAGTCCTTCTCACAAAGGGGCTTCCTCAGCCAAAGGATGAGCATGGGGGAAGCAAAATGAACTTTGGAGGGATGTGCTTGAGAGAGCAATCCTGGTTATTAAAACATAGATTATTTCTCTTATCAGCATCCATTAATAGCAATGCTCATGGCATGGATGGATCTTCCTGGGTTTCCTTTCTCTGCTGACTTTTGGTCCTGTGGCCTGAACAGGGAGACTGGGCAGGTTCACCCTTGTTTCTGGTCCATCCCCCTTTTTGGCTCAAGCTTTGTGGGGACAACAAATCCAACAGTGAAAAGGCTGATTAAATAACCCTATGACATAATGTTTTGAAAAAATTAAAAATGCTTATACAACCACGCTGCTGAGATCAGTTTGAAGCATGGGGCTGAAGCCAAGACTTCTCCTCTCTTCCCTGGGTGAGGAGTCGGTGCCACGCTGGGATGTTCAGGCAGGTGAGATCCCATCTCCTGCTGCCACGCCTGGAAAGACACCGGGCTGTGCCGTGAGAGCAGGGTGCTGGCACTGCCAGGCAGTGATATCATGGTGCTGTCACCCACCACGCCCTGGAATTACACAGCCCTTTCATTCAACTCTTTTTGGCACGAGGAAGAGAAAAGCTGCTTCCTGTCATCATCAGGTGTGAAGGTATGGACTCCTGGGAACATCCCAGAATCCCAGGATGGGTCAGGTTGGAGAGGACCACAGTGGGGCACTGGTCATCCTATTTTTAGAAGGTCTGACCTCTCTCTGATCATTGCACTCTGATCATTGCACTTTCTCCCTCCCTTGTGCTCTAAAACACTTCATCAACAAGGAAGATTTTTTTTTTCCTCCTTATTTAGAGCCCAGGAATAGAGTTCTCCCTGGCCTTTCCAACAGGGAGAGATACAATCCATCCTGGACAGACATCAAAAGGATGCCAGGCTGATTTAGGCTAATAAAGAGCATCATTGAGATAATAAGATTAAAGCTGACTTGTTCATGGTGTCCCTGCTGGAAACTGCTCCAGGATAGGGCTTCCATGTTCCTGGAACCTTGGGAATTAGAGATGAATTTTGCTGTAGCCCAAAAAGCATTGACCTGATTGTGCAGCCCTCCCACACCCAGTAATTCAGAGGTTCCTTGGGAAAGATCAGGACACTGCAGTGTTCCCTGCTCATTTTCCCATCCCTAGACAGAAACAGGCAGCAATCCCCAGGCCAGTGGGAACATTGTGTTCATCTGGTCCCTGGGGAGATCCATAGGACACATTCCCAAGGGTGGGAGCTGAAACTGAGCTGCTGGCGAGGAAGAGAAGGGCACCACGTAGGTGAGTGTGACCAGTTCTCCCCTTTGCTGGTCTGGTTTAGAATCATGGAATGAGTTGGGTTGGAAGGAACCTTAAAGATCACCTCATTCCACCCCAGCCACAGGCAGGGACACCTTCCACTGTCCCAGGCTGCCCCAAGCCCTGTCCAGCCTGGCCTTGGACACTTCCAGGGATCCAGGGGCAGCCCCAGCTGCTCTGGGCACCCTGTGCCAGGGCCTGCCCACCCTCGCAGGGAACAATTCCCTCCTGATATCCAATCTAAATCTACTCATTTTCAGTGTGAAGCCATTCCCCTCATCCTGTCCCTCCAGTTCCTGATGCAGAGTCCCTCTCCAGCCTCCCTGCAGCCCCTTCAGACTCTGGAAGGTGCTGTGAGGTCTCCACACAACCTTCTCCTCTCCAGGCTGTACATTCCCAGCTCTCCCAGCCCCTCCACAGGGGAGGAGCTCCTGTCCCTTTATCGATTTTGTGGCCTCCTCTGGAATGGCTCCAGCAGCTCCATGTCCTCATGCTGGAAGCAGCAGACCTGTGTCCAGTATTCCACATCCACTTGCAGTATCCAGCTGCACGTTATCCAGGAAAAACAGGACGTGCCCAGCCACCTCCATTCTCCACCTCCTGCAGCACCACTTCCAAACAACCAGAACCTCCCACGAGTTCAGCGTCCCAAGAGTTAAATGAAGTCGTGGACGAGCCCGAACAACAGAGGAAAAGATTCATTTATTCCAGGCTTTCTGTGGAATTGCTCTGGAATACACTCAGCAATTCAGGAAAGAGCAAAGTGCTCCCCTGGGAAGCGGTCTGGGAATGTGAACGTCCCCTGGGAGGATGCAGACAGGCTCTGCTGTGTTTTTGGGGACGTTGCTGGAGCCCTGGGCCAGACACGGGGTCCGGGAAGGAGCACTCGGGGCTGTGGGGCTGGCACTGGCCCATGAGGGACATGTGGGGACTGTCCCCTGCCCCCAGCCAGCCCAGGGACACTGGCACAGCAGCGGGGAGCGTGGCGGGCCCTGTGGTGGGGCTGGCACAGCCCGGGCAGGCCCTGCAGCCCCCCCAGGCCTGGCAGGTGACCACAGGAAGCACTGAGCTCCTGAGCTCATTTCCAGCAGCCCAGGGCTTCATTAGGAGCAAAAATAACTCGGGAAAACAGAGCCAAAGGCCTGTCATGGAGTGCCTCAGTCACTCAGGCCCTGGTGCCTCCCTTCCGCCCGGCCTGCGCAGCCCACGGCTCCTCCTGCGCCACAGGAACCACCTCGGGCACCTGGCATCCTTTATATCACCCTGCTCCTTAAAATGCAGCCATCACCCTCACTAATCCCCC
Organism: Promerops cafer; assembly: GCA_013398275.1. Lineage (NCBI taxonomy): Eukaryota > Metazoa > Chordata > Aves > Passeriformes > Nectariniidae > Promerops > Promerops cafer. The sequence goes on along the minus strand of VZSE01009372.1, from coordinate 23,454 downwards.
TAAATTCTGTTTCTCTTTGGCAAAAAGTGGGGGTTTGCACCAAAGAACAGGAGGAATGCTCCTAACCCAAGTGCTGTCCCCCGGTGTTATTCCTCCTGAGATCCCTGAGGCATTTCCTACAGTCTGACTGTTTGAATAAGGAGCTTTCCCAGCTCATTTCCAAATAAAGCTGTAGGAACAGCCAATTTTTCAGTTTGGTGGGTGAACAAAGAAAGCAGAGGAAAATTAATTAGCTCAGCCCAAGCAGAGCTGCATTTTCCCCTCTGTTGTTTTGAGTGGTGACAAAGAAGATGAACTAGACCCAAACCAAGAGATATATTTTCTCTGGGGACCATTGGATCTTTTTTTTAACTTCTTTTCTAAAATATAGGTCACATTTGAAAAGGGAAAAACCAAGCACTGGTTCTGAAAGATGAGGCTGAAAGGCTTCTTTCACGCTGTCAAAATGAAAAACTTCAGCACGTTTGGGGGAAGGGGAATCCTTGTAGGACACAAATACACACAAAACCTGACCCAAAAAAGTGTAAATCATTTCCTTCTTCCATAAACAGCATTTCCCCCAAAATTTTCAATCTACTGAGGACAAAATTCCACAGATTTCCTTGGCAGCTTTTCCCTGGATAAAGGCTAAATCTGAACAGAGGACTGATAGCAAGACAAGGAGATCCAGGGATAAAGATTCCATCCAAGAACAAGGCATGGAAGAACTCATGGCAGGAAACGAGTTTGCTTCCAAGTCAGGCACTACTGAACTCCATGGCACAGCAAACATCCTTTGATCCGGCTCCAGGAGTCACTGATAAGCAGGGAGGGATATTTCTCACTCTAAGTTTGATAAGAAATGTCCACATGCTCCCCCCAGAGGAATTTAAACACAAGAAACCCAAATCTGGCAGGGCTTAGTTCCACTCTGTTGCGCTTGGGGAAAAATGGAGCAATTGAGCTCAGGCTGTATCCAGTAATTTATTAAGTTGTGCATAATTAATGAGCAGTGACGTGCTCCATGTGTTTTCTGAAGTGATCCCATTTCCTGGGGATGAGCTCACAACTGACTGTGCCTTGCTCCTTCTTCTGGCTCACATTAAATATGAAATATTCATGGAAATACCAACTTTGCAGGGTTCTTCACACTGAAAAGATGGTTTAGAGCAGAAGGACCCCAACACCATCCAAGAAACCTTAAAAAAAGAGTGACTCAGATCATGTTCCTCACTCAGGCTGAGGAAAGAACTTCGGATGTCCTCATTTCCCTCACACCCAACATTCCCCAAACCTTCCTGCTTTCACAGTTGCCATCCTGATTATTTTCTGGAAGGCAGCTACTCGAAGTCTCAGATTTTATCAGAAATCCATCCAAGCTGAGGACAGCATTCCCAGCTGACAAATTCCCTTTTTGCAGCCTCACAGTTCTTGCAAACCCAGAGGCTCCTTGGGAGAAGTGCCTTGAATATGATGTAGAATTTAAGGGTTCAGAAATAATAAATATTAGCGTGCAATGCACTGAGAAAAGCCTTGGTCTGACCACTTCCTCCAGCAAGAAGAGCAAACACATCCCCTCAGGATGTGAAAACACATCCCCCCAAGACGTGAAAACACATCCCCTCAGGATGTGAAAACACATCTCCCCAAGATGTGAAAGCACATCCACCCAAGATGTGAAAGCACATCCACCCAAGATGTGAAAGCACATCTTTGCCAAGATGTGAAAATATCCACCCAAGATGTGGCTGTGAAGGAGCTGTGCCCCTTCCAAGTCAACCCTGGTGTTCCAGGAGCCCTGAAGTGACTGCAGGGGACAGCTGAGTCCTCAGTGCCACCTCCTCCCTCCACACTCCCAGCACATGGATTTGGTCCTCAGATGGGCCAGGCGGCTTTGGGGGATGTAGGAAACACCCTGAGGGCCAGGTGTTGAGGCCTGGAACAGTCACACATGGGGGACATTTGCTGTCAGGTCCCAGCAAACTGGAAACTCAGCACTGCAGTGGGTTTGGAGCGTTCCCTCCCACAGCTTTGCTCCAAACCTCTCGTTCCCAATTCCTGCAGGGATGCCTGTTGGATCGGCAGCACCACTTTGCTCCCTGCCAGACCTTTCACATCCAAGTCACTCTGCCAGTTTTTCCCACTGGGCTGGCCAGGGTTCAGCTATTTGCACCCCTCATTCCTGGGATATTGTTTATCCAGTCAGGCTTTATCCCCCGCCAGCCTCCCTGCCCACCAGCACAGATGTTGTGCTGTGCTAGGTGAGTTCCCAGTTGTTCTGTGGGAATTAATGGCTCTGCAGTGCTGGCCTCAGGAGGAGCCCGGGGCGGCCTCCACATCCCTGTCTGAGCCCTGATGAAGTTAAAAAATAAAAGAAATAATTCAAATGGCAAATGAAACACTCCCCTGGCACAGAGCTGTGGGAGGATCCTGATCCATCTCCATTGCTTCCTACTTTTAAACATTTCCTCTGCTCCATCGAGCTGCTGTAGGACCAAAGTCAAAGTGACCTCCAGGGCTGTGCCAGTGAGCTGTCCCCTCCTCAGCTGTCCCACAGTTGGCACAGAGGTTTTGGGTTTACACAGAAAGGACCTCACCAGCACCAGCAAGGGATGGGATGGTGGAGGGCACATTTCCCCAAAACTGGGTCAAACAAGGTGTTCCCCCTCCTGAATTCAGACTGACCACCATGATGTGGAAGCATCCCACAAAATCTTTGTGGAGCTGCAGCTTTGCTGTCATTCCTGCCTTAACAGTGAGGAGCAAGGGTGTCCTGTGGGAAGGAGGGACCAGTGCCAGGATGCCCAAACTCCACTGAGGTCAGGTGCAGTGTAGGGACAGGGCTGGAACAAACCCCAGTGCCAGAGCTCAGCTGCTCTTACAACCTTCCTGCTGCACAGCAGGGAAAGAGAAGCTTGGCTTAATTATTCTCCGGACAATTAAACTTTGCAAAGGCACATCAAGGCTGTAGCACTGCAGAGGAGGTGGGTTTGTTGCAGAGCTGAGAACAAATGTAGGGCACGGGAAGTGCTGGGTGAAAGTTAAACAGATCTGAGAAGGTGATTATCAAAAACAGAGAAAAGATGGAATTTCAGGAAGAATTTCTTCATGGAATGCGTGCTCAGGCATTCGAAGGGGCTGCCCAGGAAGGTGGTGGAGGTGTGCAAGGAAGGGCTGGAGGTGGCACTCAGTGCTCTGGGTTGGGTGGGCATTGGGCACAGCTTAGATTCGATGATCCTGGAGGCATTTTCCAACCTCAAGCCTTCTGGGATTCTGGGATTCACCAGCCCCTACAGCAGCATCTCCCAGGGGGCGCAGGGATGCACAGGACGGGGAGAAGCAAACCCTGAGGGACACAAGTCCAGAGAGAAGCTGCAGTGATGCTGTGGGTGCTCAGACTGGGCTGAGCCTCATCCAGCAGTGGAGCCAGTCCAAAACTGCATCAGCCTGGAAGGGCAGGGCAGGGGGAACACTCTGAAATGGGAGCAGGGACTGGCAGCACATCCCTTCGTGGGGACAGAAACTCCCTTCCCCTCCCACAACAGCCCAGGGCTAGCGAGGAGGGTGTTGGGAAAGGATGTGACCTTTGGGAGAGCACATCCGAGCAGGGAGGCTTTATTCTTGCACAGCAGCTACAGCCTGAAGGAAGATTAAGTTGTCCCAGGGACAAAGCTGAGCTCTGCAGTCTCGCTGCCAGTGCTTTGTCAGGGCAGGGTTGGATTTAATGAGGGCTGACGAATAGCAATGGAATAAAGGGGCCAAAACGATCTTTGAGAACATCTGCATCAGCCAAACGTGTTCCATCAGCTAGATCTGGCACATCAGCACTCCTGTGTCCCCCAGGTGGGATTCCTCCTTGGAATGGCTCTCCAAAGAGGGGAGAGTTGGCACAGAGATTTAAATGGGGATGACTGGGCTGTGCAGGACATGGAGCCCCTTGGCGGAGTGCCTGCTGTGACTCAGGCATGGCCACACATCCCCTGAGCTGCACCCTGCAGGCCAGAGCCTTTCCCCACGAACTGGCTTTGGAAAACTGCTCCTCCTTCCCCACCAGCTGGTCTGGAGATGCCATCTGCCACCTCCCCACCTCTGCAGTGCCACCGCGTGTCCCTCGCCAGCAGGGCCATGACTCAGCCCACTACAAACCAAGAATCCCCACGTTTGCTTTTTGTATTCATGCTCTGCAGTCTTGTTTTCTCCCCTTTTGTTTCCAGGATCCATTTGTGATGCCAGGGAAAAAAGAGGAAAAAAGCAAACTCATTTCCATCTTCTTGGGATATTTCCATCTTCCCACAGGCACCTCCTGCCACCACTCTGGTGTCTGTGAGAGTGACCCGAGCTCTGCAGGGAAAGGAAGAGGACTCTGAAGTCTTCAAGAAGAAGAAATCCTTCCCTGTGAGGGCGGGCAGGCCCTGGCACAGGTTCCCAGAGAAGCTGTGGCTGCCCCTGGATCCCTGGAAGTGCCCAAGGCCAGGCTGGATGGGGCCTGGAGCAACCTGGGCTAGTGGAAGGTGTCCCTGCCATGGCAGGGGTGGCACTGGATGAGCTTTAAGGCCAAAATTCTAATTCTGTTTCACTGGTCTTCCCCAATCAACCAAAATGAACCTGAATTCTCCCTGCAAGTCTTGGGCTCACTTCACCTCTGTCCCCACGTGCAGGAGAACCAGCTCCCTCAGGAAAATTCCCTGCAGAAACCACTGGGAATGGCCCCAAAGCAGGACTTCCACTGGCAAAGCACCATCCTTGCCAGGCCAGTGGCCTCAGAACAGTTTCCTCTGCCCCAGTTGTGCCACCCACCCTTCCCTCAGTCCCCTGCTCTCTGCTGAGCCCCACCAGGGGTCTCAGGAAGGCTCAGTTTGGTTTTGGGGCGCTTGCAGAGTTCACAGCCTTCACAGTGCCAGCCTCCCTGATTAAGATAAACAATTTCCGTGACACTTTCCTAATTATGGAGACGAGTTTCCTAAAGGGGACTGAACTCTGCTCTGCACTGATGGGAAAAGGGATAACTGACATAGCTGCAGCGTTTTGCATACTGGGAGATCCAAAATCCTGCTGTAAACACAATCTGGGAGAGGGGATTGCTTTGCTCAGCATTGAAACACAGCTCTGAAAGTGAAAAGGAGCAAGGCAAAGAATGTTTTGACCAGGAATTCAGAGGTTTCATAAAGAGGACATTACAGCTTGGGGGAAGAATCACAGATCTGAGGACAATTCGAGCAGGTTGTGGCCCAGTCGCTCTTATGGGAAATGCAGAGCAGTTGGACGAACATCTGTTGAAGACCAGGATTTTTCCTCTCTGACAAACCATCAGAGCTCTTCCAAAATGGATCCAGCCTCGTCCTTCCCAAATCTCTCTGTAAATTCCCTTTGAGGGTTAGAAACACAATCACTGGGAACGGCATTGCTCAGAAATGCTCTAGTTCAGGGAAATGATCTCCTTGTCCATGGAAGAGGAACTCAGAGCCAGCCAGGAGAGCCCCTGATTCCCAGAATTTGCCCCATCTGTGCCACCCAAACCAGGCAGGAGCTGCCAACACACCCGGCCCAGGGAGAAATCTCAGTGCAGCTTTTTGGGGTGGGTTTTATAGGATTTGGGTTGCCTAGACCAGAGCTACAAATGCCAGCATCTATCCCTTCACCTCCAAGGGGATCAGCATTGTCTGGCTGGGTCCCAAGGTGTGGAATAAGGGCAGGAGGGACTCACTGCAGGTGCCACAGGTGGCCACAGCCCCTCGTCCCTGCACTCCCTGTCTGTCCCTGCTTGGGGACATGGACAGTGACACACTGGGGGTGCCTTGGCCACTTCCCACCTGCTCTCAGACCAAGCTGGCACCACTGTGGTGCCACTGGGAGAAAAAGCAGAAGCAGCAAAGCTCTGAGTGGGAAGAAGGAGAAAGTGTTAGCAAATGTTGACCTGTCCATCCTGAATGTCACTGCTCCTGCAGGTGACATTCCTGTCTCCTGAGGATGGCTCAGGGCAAACCCAGGAGGGTTCTCCTCTCCCACATTCCTGCTGGGATGTCCACAAGCTCCTCCACCGAAGGGAAAGGGAAGCAGAGATGCCTCTTGCAGGACACTTGTCCCCAGGTGGACACAACCCCACCTCACCCATGGGTGAGGTGGGTGGGCAAGGCTGTGCCCTTGCCTGGACAAGTGACAGGGACTCCTGCTCTGCCTGGGCTGGTTTTCCCAGCTCTCCCCTTTTCCCCAACTCTGTCCTGGAGTCTTGCACTGGGTGGAAGCTGTTTTTCAGGGGAGAAGCATAAACAGAGCTCTGAGGGACACTTGTGACTGTTTATTTGCCTGGTGCTCTTGCCTCCTTTCTTGGTCATGGTTGCAAGAAAACATTTTTTTTTTTTCAAACTTCAACAGAAAAACAAATTAATGGTTTCCTCCAGCCACGCTCTGCTGGCCAGCAAGAGCAGCTGTCACCCACAAAGGGGGGGAATTTTGACCCTGAAAAGACTGGGAACAGGTCCCTGGCTTTGGAGAGAGGCTGGGATCAAACGTAGGGAATTTCACCTCCAGGGCAGCTGCACAGCCAGGAGTGCCATCTTCTGGTGCTCGCTCCAGGACCATCCCCCAGTGATGGGCACCCAATCGCAGAATCCCAGGGTCACTGAGGTTGGAAAAGTTCTCCAAGTCCATCAGATCCATCCTGTGCCTGATGCCCACCCACCCTGTCCCCAGCCCAGAGCACCGAGTGCCACCTCCAGCCCATCCTGGGACACTCCAGGGATGGGGATCCAACCCTCCCTGGGCAGTTCCAGTGCCTGAGCTCCCTTTCCATGGGGAAATTCCTGCTGGTGCCCACCCTGAGCCTGCCCTGGCCCAGCCTGAGGCCGCTCCCTCTTGTCATGGTAGCCCACCTGGCTGTCCCCTCCTGGCAGGGAGTTGTGCAGAGCCACAAGGGCCCCCCTGAGCCTCCTTTTCTCCAGCCTAAAGATCCCACTCGGTGCAGAAGCAGGGACACATTCCAGGCAGTTCTTTTCCATCTCTTCCCAGATATCCACCCTCCAGCCCTCTCCTCCAGCTGCTTCCCTGCAGTCTCTCCTGCACTGCTGGATTTCCTGGCCCATCCCTGCAGGCTGTCAGCGTTGGATGTCTTTTCTTTTGCCACCACTGACCCTCCTTCCCTGGATCCCTGCTCCTGGCTCACCCTGGGAGAACAAGTTCTTCCTGGCTGTTCTTCCAGCCAGGAGCTGCAGGGAGCGAACGCTGTGGACTGAGCTCCGTGCCCTGAACCTTCTCCTCTGACAGATGTCCCCTGGCTGCTCCTTCCTGCTCACCTCTGGGGCCAGGAGCAGCTGTCCACTCCCTCACACTTCCAGCTGGGAGTGACTCCATGACGCATGGAAAAACACTGGATCAGGAGCAGATATCTGAGCTGTTTGCAGGAGGGGAAGTTTCCTCCCCACCTGCCTGGGCCAAGCAAAAATACAAACCTAAAAGGTGTCCCTTCAGCTGCTGGTCTGGGATTTGGGGATATTTAACAATAAAGTGGGTGGAAAGGAGGAGTTTTGTGCAGGTCTGTGGCTACTGATGGGGAAATGAGGCCAGGGCTGGATGAGGGAATAACAGAACAGTGGACAGGGAGGCAAAGAACATCCCCAGCTTGTGCTGAGGCTCCGGTGTGGTCACCCCGGTTCTTTCAACAGGGCTGTGTGTTCATCTGGCCCTCAATGTGGCTGGGAACAAGACAGTGGCCCGTGGGTGCATCCCACCCCTGCTCCTCTGGCCTGTGTGGGATTTCAGCTGCACAACTGCGAGAGCTTTGTCTCTGTGCTGCTCTGGCAAGGAGTGAACTCAGCCCAGGTTCCCCAGCTTCTGCAGCAGCTCCCAGGATCCATTCAGGCTCCTCCATCCCTCCCCCCGTTTGCAGGATAACAAACTCAGTGAATAACAACCCTCTGAAGATGTGTTTCTCCGGGGCAGCAAGAACTCGCAGTGCCAGTGCCTTCAGAACCTCAGGCTGCTCCACTGGAGCAATCTGGAGATGAAAACTGGAGATAGGGAAATGAGCTGCCAGGCCAGGATCCAGAAGGACATCTGAGAAATCAGGCAATTCTATTCCAAAGGCATAACTTTTTGTGTTCTCACAGCTACAAATATAGCTCCCAGAACAGGCTCTTCTCTGGCAGGGCTTGTCTATTTGGCTCATCAGAGTAGTAGCCAGGCAGAGGATAAAGATCTTTGCTATCAACCCTTCTTAGCTAAGAAATGGAGCTTAAATGAACCTTTTATAGACAAACATCTGGAGGAGGGTGGATGGAGTGAAACTGTGCTGGGAATTCACTCCAGCACTTCAGCAATTCCCTTTCTCTCTCCAAGCTCTCACAGTGCTCTTGCTCTTCTTCAGGGGACATCATTTATAGTTTCCCCCCTGAATTTCCCCAAAATTTTCTGAATGATTGCTCTGTAATATGGCCATGAGGTTGATAAGGGGACCGGAGCACATTCCCTATGGAGACAAACTGAAAAAATTGGGAATATTCAGCCTGGAGAAGAGAAGATTGTGTGGACACCCCTCAGCCTCTTCCAGAATCTGAAGGGGTTCCAAGGAAGCTGGAGAGGGACAATTCATCAGGAACTGGAGGAACAGGACAAGGGGAACGGCTTCACACTGCAAGAGGGGAAATTTAGGTTGGATATGTGGAAGAAATTCTTTACTGTGGGGTTGGGGAGGCACATCTGATTAGGATTAATGGGGTCTTTGTCAAGCAATTTATCTTCCTGATTTACTTCCTGGGTCCAGTGGAATGCCAAGGTAAGCCAGGTCTTGGACCAGGAGGTCCCCACATCCCTCAGCTGTTCAGACCCTCTGTTGTGACATTCCTGTGCAGTAAAAGCAGTGCCTGTTTATACATTTGAAATGTGCTACTGCCTAAAACATCTAAATGCAGCCCTGGAGTTGCACTTCTCCCCGATTTATCTGTTTCCCCTTTAAACATCCCATGCATGAAACCCCCTCAGACTGGAACCTTTTCTGAACTCCCAGCCTGATGAAGCAGCTCTGTCCATTTGAAGCCATTCCACCTTGTCCTGTCACTCCAGGCCCTTGTAAATAATCCCTCTCCATCTTCCCTGTAGCTCCTTCAGGCCACACTTAAATCACCCCAAACCTTCTTTTCTCCAGGCTGAACAATCCCAACTCTCCCAGGTCTAATCCCCAGTTTCATCTCAGGCAAATTTTAGGGCCAAAGCTTTCAGCTTTGCCACCCTGAGGTCCTCTGAGACAATTTAGTGACAGTTCTTGTCTGTGGCTTGGCTCCTTCACCCTTTATAGCTACAAAGAAAACTGTCCCTTCTTGGCCTTTAGCCTAAACTTTGATGTCTTTCCAAGTGCTTTTCAACTGTGTTTTCATTTATGGACAGCTAAAACTTTCCCAGTGAAGATAAAGGGGTTTTTTTGTCAATGTCCCATATGTGGTTTGCTGTGAAGAATGTGTGAAAATGCCTTTCTCAGCAACCTTTGTGGGCCCAGTGATCTGCAGACATGGCCCTGAAAACTTCCTCTGCTGCATAAACAGAGCAGGAGGGACCAGAACTGAGGTGTCACATGAAACTTCATGCCTTGCACTGAAAATCAAATGATAACCGTGGTTTCTTCCCACGTTAAATCTGTAAAGTTGTGAATTGATTTAACACCCCATGAATGTTCAGGGAAATACTGTCAGCTCATAAACCCAGCCTGGCCAGTCACTGAACCAAGGCTTGAACTGTTCGCAGCACTTCTTTCTGTGGTCACTTCAATTTGAGACAATTTCTTCATCTTTATGACTTGCAAAGAATATCCTGAAAAGTCCAATTTGGTGCCAAATAAACAATCTCATTTTTGGTTTATATTTGAGTTGCCAGTGTGATTTCCTGAGATCTGGCTGTGCTTGGGCTGGATTTCATGTTTAAAATGATGTTTGACCTTAACAGATTCTTAAACCTTGCCAGCTCTTCACTGTTTATTTTCTTTTTTCCCCCCTTCTTGCCTCCCATTCCGCCATGGATGGAATTCTGTGAGAACACCCTGCCTTCCCCACTTGGATTTTGGGAGTTCTCGCCTATCCCTCCATCACTGTGACCTCTCCTTTGAAGCCAGAACTATTCCTGGGGAAGAACCCTTTCCATGACGATGGATGTGATTGAGCCATGAAGCAGCACAGGGCAAAGGAAGATCCAGGAATTATTTTGATGTATAAATAATGTACTTTTTAGGGTGTTCTGAGGTAAACAGGCAGGGTGTCTGTTGCCCTTCAGCTCCTGGCTCACTCTTGAGACACATCACTGTGGAATAATCAATTTGTCCTGAATTTAATCTTTCCACCGCTGCCAGGTCAAGTGGAGCTCTTTAATCACAGAGTCCTCAGGGAGCCAGGAGAGTCCTCCAGAACCCTCCAGGAATAAACACACAGTGGTGGCTATCCCTCCCCCAAACTGCTTTTCTGGAATGCCAGGACACTGCAGGAACTGGAGACCTGCACAACAGGTGCAGGCTGAGAAAAAGCCAAGAACCTCAGCTTTCCATCCTTACTCCACCTCCTCCTTCTTCCCAAACCTTTCCCTGTGTGTCCAGAGCTTGGAGGAGAAGCTGCTCTGAACCCAGACCAAGCTCAACCCCGTGGGGAGGGTCCCGAGGTGGGGAGCAGGAGAGGGAGCAGTGCTCCCAGAAGAAGGTCACTGCCATTCCCAGGACACTCTCCTGACATTCCACCTCCTTGGTCCGTGGGAGCAGAGCAGGCTGGCACCTGCAAGGAATATTTTGCTCTGCTTTTCCATTTATCTGCCAAATAAAGCCCAAATCCCTTTCTCCACCTTTAATCACAGCATTTTGAGAGAATTTCCCAGTGAATACACACAGCCACTTATTGGCTCTGTCTCCTCCTCAGCTGGAGTTAATTCAGAGAATAATGGAGGAACTTTATCTATTAATTAAAAATAATGACTTTATAAACTGGCAGATGTGTTAAACTTCAAAAGACCTGCGTTGAAGCACAATAGGAACAGGCAATTTTCAAGCTGGAATAATAAAGGAAATTGCCTTGGAATGGGTTTATCCTGCAAGATGAAATCCTCTCCAGCCATTAGAAACTGCGAAGGGAATTATTGTGGCTGGTAGTCCTTAGATTAACCACATTTACCACCCTGTTTCAGAGGTGTGGACACTTCTCTTGTACCAGGAAAAACTGGGAAAGGACATTTTGCCCTCTGAGGTAAATTGACAAAGAAGCCGTTGCAGTGATTCCCATTTGTTTTCTTCCCGATTGTTTCCAGATTGCGCCTGCTGGTTTTGCAGACAGAAGGAGTCCAGCTGGATGTTTCATGCTCCTCACATGCCCAACAGCAATAAAAGCTCTGCTGCCTTTAATGTCACAGCAGAGAACAGCACCGAGCCCAGCAAAGCCACAGCTGGTTGCCCGGGAGTGGTCATGGATGGTTACACGGCCTCACCAGAGCTTTGGAGATGCTCAAAACTTGGGAACGGGCACTAAACCCTGGAAAGATTTGCTAGAGCACAATATAAGATCTAAAAGTATTGGACAGCACCCAACAGAGGGACACAGGGATGGGAAGGGGCTGGAGGGGCCATGGAGGAGCAGCTGAGGGCCCTGGGGTTGTGCAGCTGGAGGAGCTGAGGGGAGACTCCTCAGGGTCTGCAGCTCCAATCTCTGCTCCTGGGACAGGACAGGAGCCAGGGAAGGGCTGGAGCTGTGCCAGGGCAGGTTTAGGGTGGATTTTGGGAAAGGTTCTTCCCCCAGAGGGTGCTGGCACTGCCCAGGCTCCCCAGGGCATGGGCACGGCCCCGAGGCTGCCAGAGCTCCAGGAGAGTTTGGACAGCGCTGCCAGGGATGACTGGGAGGGATTTTGGGGCTGTGCAGGGCCAGGGGCTGGGCTGGATGATCCTGAGGGTCCCTTCCAGCTCAGGATATTCTGGGATTCTCTGATTTTCAGATGAGTGGCACAGACAAGCCCCAGAGCTGCCTGCAGCCCTCCAGGTGTCCTTCCCACTGCGGGGATGTTCTTCCCCCATGGAGGACAGAGGGGACACCCCACGGTTTGGGGTTTGGAGAGACAGCACAGCTGCACTGGGCAGAGCTCTCATTGCTCACTCTGTCTTGTTAAAACAGGAGCATTTACACAGATCAGACAGCAAAACCATCGGGTGAGATGTTTTCTTCCCACTACCAAGCCCAAGGGGTGGCAAATATTGACTCCAGACTCGTCAGGCCCCCAGCAGGGGGGGGGAAGTACGGCCTGTGCTCTGGGGCCGGGGCCTGCAGGGTGACAATCGCAGTGGCTCAGGCTGGTGGCTGGCAGGACACAGAGTATTTACAGCTCCTAGATGCTGTGGCTTTTCTCAGAGCTGCCCCAAACATGTCCCAGGTGCCCAGGGACCTGTCCTGAATCCCCAGGTGTCCGTGTGGAAGCTGGGGACACCTGTGAGGAGCTGGCTGGCAGCGTGGTGCTGGCTCTCCTGCTTTCCAGCTGCCACTTCAATTAAAAGGAGCCAAAAATACCCAAATACTCTCCTGATAGCATTTTCCATAGAAGCAGGAGGAGAGGGATGCTCTGCAGGCATGAATGAGGTTGTGTTTAGGTTGTGTTTATTTGGGGAATGAGGGAAATCTGGATTTCTTGCCCCTGCAATGATGAGTTCAGGAAGCTCTTTGAGGAACAGGCAGGATTTTTTTCAGCATCAGGCATCCAAACAAATAAATATCAGAGCATGGAGAGCCCAGCCAGGCCCTGTCTCCACCCTGCCAGTGACACCAGGACAGCTCAGGAGCTTGGCCAGCGTGGTGGAGCAAGGCCTGACTGCTCAGATCTGCGTGTTCCACCCTCCTGACAGCTTTACAACACAAACTCCCTCCCATAAACCTGGGAGAGAACTCATCTGGTGTTTGCTGCATCCTCTCCACCTCCTGCTCTCACTCGTCATTTTAGGAGTGTGAGTTCACAGCAGTGAGGATCGAGCCTAGAGGTGGGAGCCAGCTCAGGAAAAAGCATCAAGATCTTTGCAAGTCTGTCCAATTTGGGATCAGAAGAGTGGAAAGAAACCCTCAGGCACCTCCCACACCTCTGCAGGAGGCACCTTTGCCCTCTCCTTCGAGCAATCTGTGTTTGTCTGGAGAGCTTTAGGCCAGGCTTAAAGGGGTTTTGTGCTGCACACCTGCACTGGGCAGAGCTCACTGCTTCCAGCTGCCTGGCAGTGATGGGCAAGGAAAAAACCAGCTGGAATGTCCCCCCAGGATTTGTGGCAGGTTCCCTACAGCACCTTTGCATCAGCCCTGGTGTGAAATCCACGTTCTCCACATCAAAATCCCAACTAAACCCGTGTGGGTGATTTAGGTGTGATTTGGTGTGAGAATAAAGCAGATGCTCAAAGCATTTTTTTCTTTTGAGAGCAAAAATTTCTCACAAAGCCACAGATGTTGGGTGGGAAGAGAAGGTACAAGAATTCCTCCTCAGAAAACCAGCAGGTCAAAATAGAATTGGGGGAGTCTTGCTCTTGAAAGTTACTGTCCCACAGGTTGTGAGAGAAAAATCCCAAAGCAGATGGGGAATATTTGGGTACCTGTCAGCCTCCCAACACCTTCCCACCCAGCCCTTGGTCCTGCCCCACTGCAATCCAGTGAATCCAGCTGGGAAGTTTGTTTGTGTGCCTGGAGGAGGGGACGGCACCTTCAGGAATGGTCAGGGAATGGAAAGATATCGAATGCCCCCCCAAAAATAGCAGCTATTCCACAGCCCAGAGCTTGGAGGTCCTGTGTGGATACCAGCAGAAGGGAACAGCAGCATATGGTGAAGTGCCTGATGCCAAGTGGAATTTTTCCAGGCATGTTTGAGGACCTCAGGTTGAAGTGCTGCTCCCAAGGCCTCCCTCAGAGCCTATATTTAACCAGGCTGGATTTGCTGGCAGCCAGGGTGGGGTGGGCAGCAGCCAGCACATCACCCCTCTCCCAGAAAAAGCTCTTTAAAAGGCTGGAAGAGGATTCTGATGCAAAGGCAAGAAATGGTAAGAAAAAAGAAAAGCTCAAGCATGGTTTCCTTCTTACAGTGGATGGCACACCTAAGGCAGTGCACGGGAGCTTCGGGTGCCTCCAGCAGCCCTCCCAGACATCCACAAGCTATTCCTTGGACAGTCTGAAATACTTTTTTCTTTTCTTTCCCCTTGGAGCCCTTCCCCAGCAGCAGGAATGCCCAGCTGGAGAGCACAGCCCTGCTCACCTGAGTCCCAGCTCACCCAGGGAGCATCCCCGGGGCTCCCAGCCCCATCCCAGCCCTGCAGGAAGAGTGCTGCGTTCCCCCTGGCCTGCCAGGAAGCTTTAGGGTGTGTGGACCGGTGGCACCGGGCTGGAAAGGGCTGCCTGGATTGCTCAGGCTTTGAGCACCATCTCCTGTCCTGCTGGCTCGGCTCCATGCAGGTGCTGGGGCAAACTCTGAGGAGCAGATTCCTCTGCTGGCCTCGGTCCATAAAGCCCACAAACACGGGCAGCATCATGCTTTCCAGGCCTGGATAAAGAGCATTTTGGGCTTCTGAACTCCTGAGCCTCCTACACTGTGGCTCTGTGAGGCCAGGGAGGCAGATTGAGCTCCAGGGCTTTATCGGGAGCTGCTTCGCTTCACCCAGCTCGGAAGTTTTGTCTTGTCTCTCCTCTGAAGGAGTTCTGTGCTGTTTTCCTTTCAGGACTCTGGAGTGATCCAGTCACCAGGAGCTCTGGCATGTTTGGCAGCAGTGAGAGCTTCAGCAGCGAGGCATTTTCCTGGAGCTAAAAGCTCCTGCCTGTAACGGGACACTCAGCACTGGCAGGGTCACTCTTGACGTCAATGGCACTCGTTGGCTCCTGTCCTGGGGGATATCGATGCACAGGCACCCCTTGCCCTCACTTTCCCCCTGCTTGGAAGCAGGAGACACCTCCCTGCAGGCCCATGTGCCATCTGCCACCACCCTGGGCCCTGCTCAGGCTCCTCAGGGACATCCAGCTGGTGAATATTCCCAAATTCACATCCCCTCCCTATCCATACCAACGCCAGGATCTGCCTCCAATAAAAGCGTCCCAGGGGCTCAGCTTCTGCCACTCTGATCACACCCCACAAAGTTTGGAGACTCTTTTCTCCCACCAACAGCAAATTCTGTCCCTGTGGGTCCCCCTCAATGCCTGGCAGCAACACCAGCTCTGGAACCACAAAGCTGCTGCTGCCAGCTGGACTGGGAGAGGGCACAGCTGGACTGGGAGAGGGCACAGCTGGACTGGAAGCAGGGCTGGAGCTGGAGCTGGAGCTGAAGCAGAGCACGGGCAGGGTGCTGGGATAGCCCTGCTGAGCATTTTAGTGCTTCTCTCACTCCCTCAGACAGAAAAACCTCATCCCATGGTGCTTTTACACCATCACACCTTGCTGAGACACTGAGTTCCTCTGCACTGGATTTGTTTCCAGCCTCCCAAATTGGGAATAATGTTGCAATTGTCCCTACAGTTCCATGTGGTCTTGTCCTCCTTTCTATAAATATTTTTCTGCTTGTCCAAGACTATGAAAGCTGGGACTGTTTGGTGATTTTTAAAGGGATCAGAGCTAAACACGTTGATAGGGGTGATGTGTGAAACACACATTCCCTGGAGAAGCGCACTCTAATCCTGGGGGAAACCACTTAGCAGTGCTATAAACGAAGCAAAATCTGTTGCTGTTTTTATTTTGAAAAAAAAAAGAAAATACAGCTCACACAGCAAATTATTTCGGGGAGTAATAATTGCGTAATCAGGGCTAAAAGTGGATATTCTAAAAAGAAATGTGTGGGGTAATGCTGATCATTAGCGGAAAAAATAGCAGCACATGCTTGGGGAGCTCAAGCAGGGGAAAACAGAGAGCCCCCAAAATAGCAGCTATGAACCAGGTTGTATTT
The DNA here is from genome assembly GCA_013398275.1 of Promerops cafer. Taxonomy (NCBI): domain Eukaryota; kingdom Metazoa; phylum Chordata; class Aves; order Passeriformes; family Nectariniidae; genus Promerops; species Promerops cafer. Next base: position 7,583 of record VZSE01009372.1, on the reverse strand, counting down.
TAAACCTCCTGGGAGGCAGAGCAGAGGGCCAGGAGCCAGGGACACGTGGGGTCTGCACTCGGGCAGGTCTGTGCTGCAGATCCCCTCTCACAGCAGCACACAGGAGCCCTGGGGTGGCAGCAGATGTTGTCCATGCCAGGGCTGCTGAGCCAGCAGAGCCCCTCTCTGCCCACTTTATCCCTGTTTACCACCAGTGAGCCAAGCAGGGTCAGCAGGATGGGACAGAGGACACCTGGTCTGAGACAGAGAAAAAAAAGGAAAGAAATACGATCCAGGGATTTTTCACCCCCTCTAGATTTGGAAACACCACGTGATTCTTAATGGTCCACTGCAAGTTATTACCAATCACCTCAGCAGGAATGGGAAAATGAGGAGGAAGAGGCACAGTTTTACTTCACTTTACTTTAGGGACCTTAAAGTTCATCCTATTCCACCCCCTGCCATGTTCAGGGACACCTTCCACTATCCCAGGCTGCTCCAAGCCCTGTCCAGCCTGGCCTTGGGCACTGCCAGGGATCCAGGGGCAGCCCCAGCTGCTCTGGGCACCCTGTGCCAGGGCCTGCCCACCCTCCCAGGGAGGAATTTTTTCCCAATATTCCATCCAAACCCTACTCCCTGTCAGTTTGAATCCATTTCCCCTTGTCCTGTTGCTCCAGGCTCAACCCAGCTGTGCTGTGGGGGATGAACTGCAGAGCACTGGGCATCACCTGGAGCCAGCCCTGGTGTCTGGGTGGGTTGGTGGCTGCAGCAGGGTGCCAGCTCTGCCCCTCAGCACTGCCAGCTCTGCCCCAGTGCCCTCTGTGTGCAGCACAGCCACAGGGACGTGGTGACACTCATTTCTGGGCCCAGTCACTCACCTGAGCAGTGAGCTGGGCCTGGCCACAGCCTCTGTGTCCTGGCCATAAAATAAAAGCCTGGCTGTGTCCCTGTCCTTCCCAGAAAGCTGCTCTCAGAGGGGAGCATTCACACCACAGCAGGACCAGCGCCAGCACTAAACCTGGCATGGGAACAAGGAGTTCTTCCTGTGATGGGTGGATGGGTGGAAAAGCTGGAAGACCAAGGTGGAACGTTGCTGCAGCCCCCAGCGCTGGTGGCAGATGTCCAGCCCTGGTACACTGGCTGGTTTGTTCAGTGCCCAGCATGGGGAGCAGGCTGGTGAATAGGCACAGTCAGCCCGCTCCCCTGGCAGCTGGGCTGGCTGCTGGGGGCAGGACAGTGACAAATCCTGCCTGGCAAGACCCACGGCAGACAGGGCTTGTTGTGATAGTTGGATAATCACCGTGGCACAGGAGGTTCTGCCCAGCATCCATCGCTGGGATGGAGTGACCTCCCCTGATGAAGGAGCCCAGGAGCAGCTCTGGCTCACTCGGGAGCTGAATCCCTCTCTCATTTCACATTCAGGTGCTGGAATGAATCAATAATGGCAGGAATTAAATGCCAGGTTGTTTTCCGTGGGTCCAGCCTGGCTTGCCCTCACCCTGCTGTTTACATGGACTGCAGCACCCAGCAGAGCTCAACCCCTGGGAGGTAAAACACAGCCACAGGCAGGGGCTGCCTGTCCCCTTCCCTGGGCCTGCTGCTTGTGCTTGGCCCTGACACCGAATTTCTGAGCTGAATTTGACAGGACAAAAGGGAATGGCCTCAAACTGACAGAGAGCAGGGTTAGATGGGGTATTAGGAAGAAATTTTTTCCTGTGAGGGTGGGCAGGCCCTGGCACAGGGTGCCCAGAGCAGCTGGGGCTGCCCCTGGATCCCTGGCAGTGCCCAAGGCCAGGCTGGACAGGGCTTGGAGCAGCCTGGGATAGTGGAAGGTGGTGGCACTGGATGAGCTTTAAGGTCCCTTCCAACCCAACCATTCTGATTCTGTGAAAAGGAGGTGAAAATATCTGTGTGAAGGAGCCCTGAGCAGGGCTTATTGCATTCCCTGTCTCCCATTGATCATTTCAGGCATTTTCCCTCAGCTCCATCCCTGTGCTCAGCCGCAGTGGGAAGGAATCTGGGAGCAGTGGGACACAGCCACATCCTCAGCACTGCTGCAGTGCCCCCAGAAATGCTCATTTGTGCCTCCACTGCTCCACCTGCCCAGGCAGCAGAGCCCCAGGGCAGTGACCAAGGCCACGCCACCACCTAAACCCAAATCCTGGGGTGCAGCTCAGTGCCGTGGTCATTAATGGCAGGAATGACCTGCAAGGCTCCACATCCTGGCTGAGTCTGGGCTAAGAGTAAATAGGGAAATCAGCTTTTAATTTCTCATTGGAGAAAAAGATTCTCTGGCTTTGCTTTGAGAATGAACAAAATCCCTGCAGCGTTCATTTACACACCCCCTGCCCTCGTGGGGAGTTCAATGAGAGGAGCTTAATGATCCTTCCTCACAGTGCAGGAATTTATGTTACACATCCCATGGAGCTGGAAGGCAGAGGAACACACACTGGGGGGGCTCAAAAGGTCTTTGAGACACACTGGGCAGGGACAGCCCTTCCAATCTGTTGTTGTTCCAGCTCTTGGGAATGTGAGATCTCCTCCAGCCCGAAGTGTCCACGGGCAGAGTGGCTCTAAATGAGCAATTCTGCAACTGCAATCAATCTGTGGTGAGAAACAGCTGGTGAATTACCAGCCCTGCTCCCCACGGCCCAGGGGAAGCTGGGCAGGACAGAACGTTCATTTATTGGCACAGCCCTGCTGTTTGCCTTTCATTTCATCCCACTTTCACAACCAGCCCTGTTTGTGGGTCACTGCGGGTGCCATTTGCCCCTAAAATGCCACCACACTTCATTAAAAAATGAGTGGAAGAGTGAGAAGCCAGCTGCCAGCTCCCTTGGGGTGAGAGGGCTCTCGTTTGCCCAGGAGCCAGGCTCTGCACAGAGTGAAAATTCAATATTGGGCTCTTGGGATCGTTTATTTTATGGCTTGGATGGTGCCAATAAAGTCTCCTGCTCCTGCTTTCAGCAAGGGATGTCAGGGGGACAGAAGGATGAAGGAGGTGCCGTGTTCTGACCCCTGGCTCTGTTGGAGTAGGACATTCTCCCTCTTACTCCCTCTGAGAATAAAGCTGGGCTCCCAAATTCAACAAAAGCAGAGAAATAAAGCTTCATTTCACAAAAGGAGCTGCAAATAGGCACACAGGAAGCTGTGCTCGGCTGGGGTTACGTTCAGGCACTGCACGTCAGGACTCTGCAGCTCTAGGCTTGGCTCTGGTGTTAATTTGCCACTAATCAGCAGCTCTGGCCACGCTTCCTGTCCATTTTCCCACCAGCAGCAGCAAAATAACAGCGTGGAGCACTGAGAGGTTCTTTGTTAGCAGTTACAGACCTTCCTGAGATGCAGTTTTATTGCCTGTTTATCACAGAATGATGGAATGACCTGAGTTGGAAAGGATCCTCCAGTGCCACCCCTGCCATGGCAGGGACACCTTCCACTGTCCCAGTTTGCTCCCAGCCCTGTCCAGCCTGGCCTTGGGCACTGCCAGGATCCAGGGGCAGCCCCAGCTGCTGGGAAAAGGATGGAGAGGAATCCACTGGCAATCCTGCCTTCTCCATCAGGAATGTTGTGTAGGTGTTTCAGGGTATCCCAGGAGGAATTTCTTCCCAGAAGAGTTTCCAATGGAGGGAACCCATCCTGCAAACCACTCTGGCAGGAGTCTCCCCAATTTCACCAGCCAATCCCATCCGTAACCACCCCTGCACTGACAAAAGTGTAGTTATCCCATAAATTCCCTACAAAATAAATATAACAGAGCCTGGGCTGTGCAGGGAGTCGCTGATGTCCCTAAAACCAGCTCAGCCTGGCACAGAGGGTTCCTCCCTTGTCCTCTGTCCTTGTTTCTTCAGGAGGGTCACTGGGAACACTCTGAAAGCTCAAACTGCACAGCAGGAAAAACCCCAGAGAGAGGAGGGGGAGGAAGGAGCAGAGAGAACCCATCAGCAGAGACCACGGAGAGGAGAATGCTGACCAGATAAATCAAATCATTTCCAGCTCATTTCAAGAAGCAGCAGAGAGGGAGAGATTACAGGAGGGGTTGGGAGGTTTCCACCTCTCTGCTGCAGGGAATGAGGAGAGGATAAACAGAGGATAAACCTGACCCCTCATCACAGTTATCTGCAGAAGGAGGTGAGATAGGTCCATAATGGGATGGGTGCCACCTGAAGCTTTGCTTTTCTGCCACGTCCAGGAGGTTCCTGACCCCAATCCCTACAACTTTATTCAATTGCCATAATAAAAATCCTTTCTCTGCTGAAAATATTGAGAGGAACTGACTAAACCTCTTGAGTAAAGGGGATTTATTGCCTTTATTGAGTCAGGGGATCCAGAGGGACCTTCACTTTTCCTTTTTCCTTTTTCCTTCCCATCTTTTCCTGGCAGAGCTGCCCCATCCCAGATCCCTGGAGGGAAACAGGCTCTTGGTGGTGCTTTTGAATCTTCTTTTTGGGGAGCCTTTTTCCCCTTTTGGAAGGAACTTTCTGATGGTTGATTTTTTTTCCCCCAACAATTTCTGAGCTTCTCATCATCCACGTGGCCCAAGCAGGTTTGGTATCCTGGGAGCTCCTGGCAGTTATTGACAGAAAATGCTGTTCCAGCAGAGGCTGCTGAGAAAGCACAGATGGGAACAGGTAGAAGCTGTCTGTAAACAATTATTGGGTGAAAAGCCTGGGATTACAGGATAATTTAAGACTGAGGAAGCTGGGACTTGTGAAAGATTTAGGAACTGGGAGAGGATGCCATGGGAATTGTTTCTCTGGAATCCTCTTCTCCCAAAAAGGCTGAATTCTTCAAATCCTTCTACTCACAGAAGTTGAGGTGGGGGAAAAAAAAGCATTTTGATAAAGTCAAACCTCACATTGTTTCAATATTTTAAAAGCAGATTGTCTGTTTAGGAGCTAAAACTGAAGTAATATTACATTTGATATGTTAAAATTTAAATATTTAAATATCATTTGTTTTCACAGTCAACCTGTTCTTTAAAAGCATAAAGCAAAATCAGAATTGTTTGGTTTTTTTTTTTTAAAAAAAAAGAGCTTTGAAGGTGTTAAATTATCCAAAATTGAAGCAAAATGAAAGGTTTTGTGTAGAACTAGAATAATCTTTTTCCTCAGGCTGAGACCCTGGACAAGCTTTGGACCATTCCTGGGTGGGGTTTGGCCAGCACTTCTCCATGACCCCAGAACCCCAGAATGGTTTGGCTTGGGAAGGACTTTAAAACTCATCCCTGCTGAGTCAGGGCCACCTTCCCCTGGCCCAGGTGGCCCAAGCTCCACCCAAGCCCCGATGCTTTGCAAGCTCCCAGAGGAGGCCTCGTGTGAGATCCAGCAGGTCCAGGAGATGCAGCTTGGCCCGAGAGCCCCGGGGTGCTGGACAGGGCTGGACGCACGCGCAGAGCCCTCCTTGGAAGGAGCTGCTGACCCTGAAGTCACCCCTGAGCTCTCCAAAGCTTGGATGAGGAGCTGAGCTGAGTTATTCCCTTCCCACTCGCAGCATCCAAGCCTGGAAAAGCTCGTGGACGTGTGGCCTGGGCTCCCGGCTCCCTCCAAGGGCTCTGAGCTGCAGGGAAGGGCTCTCCCTGCCCTGGGGTGCTTCACCCCCAGCAAGGCCGAGCTTCTCCAGCTCTGGGAGCTGGAGAATGGAGCTGTGCTCCCTGGAAAACCAGGTGCATTTACCCTGCTGCTGCAGGAATGCAGGCTCTGCCCGCTGGATGGGAGCTGGGGCTCGGCAGAGGCCGTGGGCTCGCCAGCAGGAGTCAGTGGGTACCACGAGAGCCTGCACAGCCCCACCATCCCCTCCTGGCTGCATCCAGCCTGGAGTTCCTGGAAACCAGGGGCCACAGCCCTGCCAGACGCTCACACCTCATCCTTCTCTGAGCCAGCAGAGACACGCAGCGATTGGGAGCCAGGAAGAGAGATCTCCTTCACTCTTCCTGCCTTTGGGCTGGGGGAAAATGAGGATTTCGCAGCTGGGGAGAGCAAAACCTTTTAGGGCCAACCCCCTGTGGGGTGGGCAGGTGTGTAGCACCAACGTGGCCACAACCCCACACTGAGGAGGGGATTTTTAGGGTCATTTTGGGCCACTGATGCCAGGCCCTGAGCAGTCACAGAGATTTCTCAGGGCATGGTCACCACGAGCTCAGGAGAGTGGCAGAAACTGCTCCAGGGCTTCTGGACAAGCAACAGGAGGAGCTGGTTGACCCTTGGATGTTCAGAGAAAAGTGAATTATTTTGAAATGCTTCAAAATCCTTGTGCTCAGCGAGGCTGCAGTTCCCAGCTGGGAAAGGGGGAGAGCAGCCCCTGCTTTGGGGGAGGGATTTTCACCTGCAGGTGACCCAAGGTGAGGATGTGGTGGACACACCTGAAGGATGGGGTCATCCAGGGGCAGCTGGACAAGGAAAGGGAAGGGGTTCTGCCCCTCTGCTCCTCTCTGGAATGCTGGATCCAGCCCAGGAAGGACATGGAGATGCTGTGAGGAATAGATTTGGCCTCCTGTGAGCAGTAAATGGAGTTTTTCACTCTGTGGGGAACACAAATTGGGGTGTCTGGGCAGACAGCTCAGCATGGCCAGTGCACACAAATCCTCATCTCCAGGGCAGGACTGGCATGGGACCCACTTTGGATTCTTCTCTTTCATCCCCTCAGCCAAACCCTGGGGCAGAAATCTGCTTTTTTTTTGTTTTGTTTTTGTTGGTTTTGGGGTTTTTTTGCAATTGTTTTCCCTGGCCACTAAGCCAGGCAAGGGAAATGCTCTGCAGCCTGACACAAAGTCACTCCCTCCTGCTTTTAAACACAATGTCAGCAGTGAATAAACAGGAAAAAACCTCTCCTGCTCAGCAGAGCCCTTCCCAGGGAATGTCTCCTCTGGACCTGCTCTTGGGAGCTTGGAAACACTTAAGGTGTAAAAATAGCACCTGCAGAGTCAGCAGCCAACCCTGCTCCTGCACGAGTTGTATGGCTTTTTCCTGGGCTTTATTTATTTTCCAAAAGCTGTTCCAAACTCTCTGGAAGGAAGTGGGGACCCTCCCTGGCCACCTCAGCCCGGGAGATCCTGCCCAAGATTCCACCTGAGGCAGCCCTGCTGCACAAGAATGGATTTCCTGGGGAATTCGGGTCCTGGAGGATTTCTAGGCAGAGATGCTGAGGAAAACCCAGTCCTCAGCAGAGCCAGAGCCCCCAAAACCACCTCAGGATGTCCCCAAAATCCCCCAAATCCCTGCTCTGCCTGGGATGCTCCAAAGTCACCCCATTCTCTCTTTTTTTTTTTTTTCCTTCTTTTTTTTCCTGGGGTTAAAGCCAGGTGAAAATTCTCAGAAATAGGGGTGGAAAGGAGGATTTTTTTCCCTCATGGAAAACACATCCAGGTTTCCCAGGGATCTTTTTGCTCTCTGCAGGGCACTGTGGAAAAGGAGGAGGGTGCTGGGCAGCAGGGAAGGCTAAAATCCAACCTGGGATGGATTTAATCAGCAAATCCCTCAGAGAATCCTATCCCTGAGCATTCCCGATGCTTTGACAATGCTTCTGGGAATCTCTTGGGAAGTTTTCCCACAAAAAGTTCTGTCTGAGGAAATGGACCTGTTCTGTCAAAAAAATAAAAATAAAAATAA
>VZSE01009365.1:4925-49700 GCA_013398275.1 Promerops cafer | reverse complement strand
TCTAAGTCTTGTTAACAGCAGAATTAAAACCTATATTAACACGNTTTAATATTGTCCTAAGATATATTTATCACACTACTGTTTCTAAGTCTTGTTAACAGCAGAATTAAAACCTATATTAACACGGCAAAGTTATTCCAACATTACACATAATTCTAATATTTGCAAAAAGGCAATAATATAATATGTGTTTAGAACAATAACTAAAACCAACCAACTGTAGCTGTGAAAAACGAGGTTCACTTCTGGTAAGATTTAAAAGGTTTAATAAAAATAAAGACAATAGGAGACAGAAATAAAGCAAATGGTTAATATAGCCGGGTGCCTTAGCATTCTTGCCAGAGGGCACCCCGAAAACTTAACATCCAGGTCTTCATATAGTTGGGGTTACATGCATATTCATTAACTTATACATTATTCAAACATTCCTTTGAGTTTAGGTGTCACAGCAGTCCTCTGTTTTCTGAGTCTTCCCATCTTGGCTTATCTTTATGGCATCAATACATTTTGGGTGACTTGTTTTCACACTTTCCTTGATAAGAAAAAATTATGTGTCTTCCTCCCCTCTTCCGAACTTTCCTCCCATCTTCTCCTGCTGCTGTGGTTTGTGTCCCTGCTACCTTATCACTTGGATAGGTCACTGAAAGGATAACCCTAAATATTTTAGTCACACAAAGGGCATGCACTGCTACTGCTATTAGCAACGCATCCCTGAGGCAAGAAATTACGAGCAGCCAAGAAATTATAATCTATACCGCGTCTACATACTTACGACCAACAAGACCGCACAGAAGCTGACGCGCCCGTGCGAAAGCCGGCGTTGTTTGCATGTGCTCGTACGGGCAGCGAGCGCCGCTCCTACCGCGCCCCGGGCGCTGTGTCCCCGCAGGTCACCCACGGGCAGCTCGACGAGCGCTCCGTGCTCTCGTCCCGTTCCTAACGCGTTCCTACCGCGCCCCGGGCGCTGTGTCCCCGCAGATCACCCACGGGCAGTTCGACGAGCGCTACGTGCTCTCGTCCCGGGTGCGCACGGGGCGCAGCATCCGCGGGCTCAGCCTGCCGCCCGCCTGCACCCGCGCCGAGCGCAGGGAGGTGGAGAACGTCGTGGTCACCGCGCTGTCCGGCCTGCGCGGCGACCTGTCCGGCAAGTACTACAGCCTGACCAGCATGACCGAGCGGGAGCAGCAGCAGCTGATCGATGTGAGTCGCGCTCCGGCGCCGGCAGCGCCGGCACCGGCTCGGCTTTGGCTTCACCCGCGCCTTCCCCGGGGGCACACGCTTCCCCGCGGGGCCCGGCGGGATAAGCGCCCCGTTAACCTCCGCCTAAGGGCCTGACAACACCCGTACGGGGGCAGCGAGCCGCGCAGGGTCTGTACTCCTGCTAAGGACATCGCTGTGCGGGTCTGAAGCGTGGATTTATATCCCAGAGAGAGAGGCAGGTGTCAAATCAAATCCACGTGGCTGCTGCCGCCTCTCTGGACAAGTCAGGAGGTAAATTCAGGGCCTTTCCTTGGTCATTTCCCGGAGCAAAGATTGATGCTTTCTGTGTTAACCACTCTAACTGAAAGTATTACACTGAGATAGGTGTTACACGGGATCTGTGTTCTACACAGAGAGGGGGTGGGGGGCTTTGCCTTGATTTCTCTGCATCAAAACGACAATAACTCTAATTTCCCAAAATTCGGCTGTAATTTCGTAAGTGAACACTACCCTAACTCTGATTTCCCAAAAGTGGCCGTAGCCTAATGCACCCAGGTGACCTTTTCCCAGTCCTGTCATTGTGTTCAAGGATTTGAAGGATCAGGCCCATAACAAGAGTTTTCATTGTCACACAGATGGAAACACAAGGATTTTCACCACGGATTTTGTCACAGCATGTGACATGTCACACAAAGCTTGAATGTGCATTTTAAGTATCCAAAGGAATGGCTGTACCCTCTTAGCTATGCTCATGGCACATTATTCCATAACATCAACCAAAGGGGAGCTGATTTATAACCCTGGAGCTATTTATAACCCTGGAACTAGGTGTCTGGATTAACCAGGAATTAAGAATTTACGTAAGGTCAGTAATTTTTTTAATTTAATGTCCCTGGTGATATGTTTATTGACGAGATGTTGATGACGTATTTCAGGTTTCATTTTCAGCAGGAGACAGCTGCTCAGGAAGTAGAGGTCGAAACAGGAGTGTGAAAAATGTAATTCCCTCGTGGTTTAAGGCTGAATCCTGAGGGAAGTGGAATAGACTGCACTGATTCAGCATTTCATCTCAGTTTGTTTGGTTTCATGACTGATAATGCAAATTTATAGAGGTCAGACAGAGATGTTGTAACCTGAGATTCATCCCTTACCTCACGCCACTGCTGGCCCCCTCCAGCACCTCAGGACCTGGCACCTCTGTGGGATCAGCCTTCCTGCCAGCTCTTGAAAGGCACCATGTGAGCTCAGTAAGATCAGAGTTCATTCCACTGAGATAAATCAGTGCTACTTGAATTGCACTCAGCACAGAAGGCATTTGGCATTTTTCCGATGTGGGCCACATGCTCATGAGGAAAACTAACAGCTCTTTTGTTGCAAAAAGGGGAATTTTTGTTTCAAGCAAAGTGTCAGGTGGAGCAAGCTGAGGAAGGAAATTTTGTGTCCCTTGGGAGGACAAAGAGAAGTCTACACCTTCCCTTCCTGCATGGTTGGAGTTCTGGCTGCACCGTGCCCATTACAAGGCATTCAAAGATGGAAACCTAAGTGAGATGAAGAATGCAATAATAATTATTACATTCTTCATAAAGGGAAAAATGAAGTAAAGCACATCAATGTGTCTACCACATCATGTGCCTTCTGGATAGATTGCCTCACCATTTCTACTTAAGCCCTAGGTAAAAAAAAAAAAAAAAAAAAGAAAAAAACCAACAACCAGCAAAATAAAACCAACTGCCAGCAAGAAAACCCCCGCCATTTGATATGTCAGTGTTCAAGGAATTAAGAAATACTTTTTTTTTGCATATGCATATAATCAGTATAAAATACTTATTTTTTTGGGGAAAAAAAACCCAAAACAAATAATTTTAAAAGCTCTAAACTATTAGGCATGGAGCAAGTTGGTGTCACAGCAAGTGCTACATTTATTAAGTCACAAATAGCATCTCTGTTAAGGAACATAACAAGCCTGTGATTCCAAAAGGTTGAGATTAGCACTGATTTAATTCCTGCCTTGAGTTCCTGCTCAGAATAAATATCTAAATCTCCATGCTGGAGAAGTATCTTTTCAGAACTAGCACTTTTTATTGTTTCATTTTTGGTTTTGTTCTTTTTTTTCCCCCAATCTTTAACAACCCATTGTCCTCTCCTATGCTGAAACGTGCCTGAATGCAGAGGAGATTTCTGGAGCCAGGTCCTCCAGAGCATCCTTTGGTGTGTCCATGTAGATTTAGGCCTCCCCTCCCATCCCTCCCTACATTTGCAAAACGTTTTTGGCAAAACATGTCAGGGAGCATCTGCAGGACTTAGGAAAGCCACCTGGGTCAAGAGATTTTAGTTTCCAGGCCACGGAAGCAGTGCTGTGTGATTTGCTTGTGCCTCCACAAAAAATGTACTGGGCAGTGTTACAGTGCTGCCGGGATAACCTGGAGTTTTTGTTCTGTTTCCTGCATGTCTCTGTCTCCCTTTGGGCCTGCCGTGGTGCCCAGGATCACTTTCTCTTTGACAAGCCAGTGTCCCCTTTGCTGACATGTGCTGGGATGGCCCGTGACTGGCCGGACGCCAGAGGAATCTGGTACGTTGGTGTGACCTGCAGAGTCCTGTGCCCCGCTCAGAGATCATCTTACAAAAACCTCCCTGCTTCTCCTCACCCTGCAGCACTCTGGCCCCACACTCACAGCATGTCCAGCGTGCTTAAAAAGAGAAAAGCTTTAATTCCTGGGGCTGAAAGCAACTCGTTGCTTCCAAGCGAGCTGGATGAAAAGGAGACAGGGAAGGTGGATTTCCTGCCCTGCTCTGGGGCTGTTCCTGCTGCCACAACACCCTTGATGTGGGGCCCAAATGCAATGTCTGCTGTGGGGAGAAAGGGGTGACAGCTCTGAGATGAGAGCCCAAACCAACAGCAGAGGGTGGGGGCAGCTGTGCACAGCATCTGCATCCATCCTGCTGCACTTGTGGGCACTGCCAGGTGCTTCAATGCTGACAAAAAAAGGCAAAAAGCAGTCTGAGGAATCACCTGGTGTGAACCCTGATCACCCACGAAACCCAGGGACCTGCTGGAAATCTGTGAGGATTTCTTCATTTCCACAAGCTTCCTGTTAGATTCAATAAGTTGTGGATTCTTTGGTCCCCATCGAAGTCTGAGGAAGAGGAAGAGGATAAAGCTTGAGGCAACCAATCATTGCCTCTACAAACAAACAGAGGTACCAACAGCATAATCACTATCCAGGGATTTCCTGAATAAAACAGACCTGGGTTTTGGCTTCTCTTACATGTGAAATTCTAGGGAGAATGGAAAAAAACAGATTAGTGTGATTGGGAAGTACCTCTGTAAGCCACATCTTGAAAATCTGCCTTTCTCTTGCAAAAAAAAATGTTGTCAAAAAGTGTGCACACAGTGGAAATAATTTTGCTTTTGATGATTTCAGTCCTGTCCTTGCTATGGGCTGCAGGACCATTTCCACCAACAGCACTGTCAGCAATGGCACAGTTTAAATGCATGGTCCTGAAAGCAATGGGGACACTTGTTGGACTAAAAGGGGGAGGTGAGTTAGGCCAAATGCAGACTATTTCTGAAACCCTCCCTCAGCATTTGTGCATGACTGAGGAGGAGGTGACTGGACCCCAGCCCAGTGTCAGGGCACAGGATGTTTACACCTGCTCAGCATTGCACTGGCCAGCTCCCACTGCAAAAAGAAAAAGGAGATGCAGCAAAAGACCAGCTGAAAGTCAGGCTGTCAGTGATCTTGAACTTTCACTTTCATGTGTCTTAAACCTGGTGATATTTCACTGCTGGCACAAATGAGTCTGATCCCATCAATCACCCTCTACGTGCTGTAGGAAGGCAGTGGTAGGAGACTAGCCAAGCAGAGAAAAAGCCAGGAAAAGTGACCCAGCCCTTACCAAAGGCAGCCCTGACTGCCTGTTTGAGGCAGGAGTGTGTTTTCAGGGTTTCTGTCCCTTCTGGCAGAGCAGGGTCACTGAGGGATGCCAGACACCCAGCGCTGCCAGGGACACCGGGGCTTCCGGCAGGGGAGACCAAAATTAAGTAAGCACACATTACTTGGCAGCACGTAGATGTTTGGGTTTCCAGGAGCAATAGAACCCTTCCCTGAGGACAGAGCATGCAGAGCTTGGCTTCTCCCTTGGCTGCGTCCCCAGCTGTGCTCCTGATGGAGGACCACACGTTTTCCTTGCCCAGCACCACAGCAGCATGATGTGACCAGAAAACTCTCCTCACACTGTGCCCTGAAATGCCATAGGCATGAGGGATCCAGTGGTGGAACCAGCTCCAATCCCTCACTCCACACAACATTGATTTTGACACTTTTAACATCTCCACTGCCTGGAAAGACTGTGATAAAACTAAGGATGCTGAGAACTATTCCTCAGGGCTTGCCTTTTTAAAGATATCGCTTTTTTCCTCCCCTCTTGACCAGGCACAACAACGAGAAGACCTTTCTCATTTGGATTAATGAGGAGGACCACACCAGGGTGATCTCCATGGAGAAGGGTGGCAACATGAAACGTGTCTTTGAGAGGTTCTGCCGTGGATTAAAAGAGGTAACGTCTCAAGGAGTTTATTATTCCTGTTTGTTCACTGCTGTCACCCCTGCTTACTGTGGCTCACACTGAGCTGACATCTCCAGAGGCAATGCAATGAAGTCACATCAGTCCAACCCACATCAACACAGCTAAAGCAGGAAACATGGGCAGATTGCTAGATGAGTTGTAGGGAAAAATAAAGAAATATTTCTTTTTTTCCCCCTCCATTTTGTGCTTGCAGGCTGTGGGAAATCATACATGAAGCATTTCATTTGGATTGTTTGATTTGCTTGATTGAAAACTTTATGTGTTCCATCCTCCTGCTTCTCATTTCTGAGGCTGGGAGCAGAGTGGAGGCTGCTGAGGTTGTGCACAGGACTCAGGGTTTAGAACCCACTGTTTTGGGGAGATATGGGGGTTTGTGATTAAAATACTAGGAACAGATAGTCAGGGCTCCTGGGTATTACTTTGGTCTAGCTATTCAGAATCATAGGAAAGGCTTCCTGGGACAGGGTGTGGGTTAAAACAGTTTTGCCCAGACAGTCCAGGCATGACTCAGGTTGGGTCTGGGCCCAGTGCAACCCTCTGACCTGCTCTGGCACAAAAAAAAGTTGATTCACCAGAGAAATAGAACTGTACTGTGCACCACAGGTAATATCACAGAACCCTGGAACGGTTTGGGTTAGGGTTTGCAGTGGGTTTTGGGGCACAGGAAAACAAAGCCATCTGATTTATGCTCTGTTGGCATCAGGGTGGTTAGTGAGAGTTTGCAGGCACACTTGAGAGGCTGAGCAGTGCACAGGTGGTGGCCCGGGTGACACAGCTCCCAGGTGATGTTCCCAGCTTTGCCTCTGCTGTTGAGCTGAGCTCATGCCACCCTGTGGACGTGGAAATGAAAAGTGGTGGGGCAGCTCTGGGAGCTGTGCCCTCAGCAGGTGTCTGGGGCAGCAAGTCAGGTCTAGCTTCCCACCATCCGTTGTGTTATCCTCACAAAATACAGAAATGATCTTAGGAGAGTAATTTATTCTGTATCCTTCTGCAGACTTGAGGTATTCAGCTATATTTGTAGGAGTCTCATGAGCATGAGCTGGTTTATGTATCCAGTTCTCCTCAGGGGGAGAGGAGAACTGAACTGAAATTGCATAGGGTTTGCACAAGCACAGATGAGTGAACCAGGTTATTCAAAGGGCAATAGACCCTTGTGATTTTCCTGGAGGTAATTATTTCACTCTCCTGTCAATTCTGGTCAGAAAGCTACTAATGGGAAGTCTTATCTACAATCTGTCTTGTCTCCTTATAATTCTCTTCAAGGAGTCATGACATCAGCTAGAACACTACACAAAACTCAGGTTCAGCTCCTGGTTGCTTTGTCCTGTTGGTGTCCTTTGGGGTCCTCTGTTGCAAACGTGCCTCAAAATTACCAAGTTATAAACAAATGGCAAAAGCCACGACTCTTAGGTGAACACGTGGCTCCAGGGGCCAAGGCTTTACCAAAACACCACAGCAGGGATTTTCCTGATGAAGTGCCCAAGACTCTGCAAGGCAGCGTTCACGAGAAGGTGGTGAAGAAATCCTTGCGGTACCTGAGGAGTGCAGACACTTGCATCACACCTAGTCCGGACTGCTCCCAGGTGTAAATTGCTGGCGCTCCTCCGCTATCTCGCAGCCAGACCCTCGCATAAGCTGCCCTTTCCGTTCTGTTTCTGTGCTGCCGCCGCAGGTGGAAAGGCTGATCAAGGAGCGCGGCTGGGAGTTCATGTGGAACGAGCGTCTGGGCTACGTGCTGACCTGTCCCTCCAACCTGGGCACGGGGCTGCGCGCAGGAGTCCACGTCAAGCTGCCCAGGCTCAGCAAGGTACGCAGCATTTAAATGTGACATGGGCGACAAGAGCCAGCTCTCCTGGCCTGGAAAGGAGCAGGGGAGAACTGACAGCTTAGGGCAACTGCATACAGGATGCGCGTAACGAGGCTCGGCTAGAGGAGCACGCTGCCGTTCTGCAAACTGCTGTATTTGTTATGGAAATCAGTTTGCTTAGCCCTCGGAGACGGGCTGTAATCGGGTGGGAAAACTGCCCACCTCTGCCCGTCCGTCTGGCCGTGCTGCCCGGATCACAGCGTCGCAGCGGCTCTGCTCAGGACACGCAGCGAATGGCAGAAAGCTCACAGCTGTTTTTTCCTGACAGGACCCCAGGTTCTCCAAAATCCTGGAGAACCTGCGCCTGCAGAAGCGTGGCACCGGCGGGGTGGACACGGCAGCTGTGGCTGACATCTACGACATCTCCAACCTGGACCGCCTCGGCCGCTCAGAGGTAAACCGGTCTGTCTGGGGCTTCTTCCTGTGTTTTCCCCGTGCTGTTTGGCTGAGATCTGTACTGACACGGGCCACTGTCCCCCTGCTGACCTCAGTGGATCCATGGCAGCTTGTACTCCTCGCGAGTCTGGTCCAGTGGAAATGCTCACTGAAAGGAAAGGAAAATTGTTAATGTGCATGAAGTGCTTGATCAATGTTATGGTGCTTGATAAATGCTCCTGTTACGGCAGTGAAGAAACCCAGCCCTGAGCAGACTGCACAGATATGACCATGTGCTGAGGACCCCCATGAGGGTATGCAGCTGCTGGAAGGAAGCAGGCACAGAGTCCTAACCCACCCAGGGGCTCAGGTGCCAAAGCAAGACTTGGTGAAGGGTGTTGTGTTCCTTTCACTACTGAGTCACACACTTCCTCCACGGTTACACAGCAGCACAGGGCTTCCACTCCACAGAGAATGAGGAGTTGGGGCTGTTTGCACAATGTGCTGCGTGGCTCTCAGCAGAGGACACGAGAGCTGTGTTGTCTTGGTTTGCAAAGCCAGGTGTCTGCCGAGGAAGGCAGGAGCCTCCCTAGAAATGGAAAATGTAAACCCCCTCCCTCTGAATTAATGTAATTTTGGAAATTAAGGGGCTCTCAGGCAAAGACATGGGAATAGCAGTAACAGCTCTTCACCAGGAAAGCTCAGATAAAACTGCAGTAACACAAAACAGCCCTGGCAGAGCCAGAACCCCCTGACACCCTGCTGGGCAGGGGGCTGGCACAGCCCCATCCCATGGGGGCTGCAATCCCCCTGCAGGGGCAGATGTGGCTCTGCTGGAGCAGGGTCCTGGCCAAGGGGGGAGTTTCCTCTGCAGCTCCAGGGGTGCTGTGGATGGGCCTGGGCTCCCTCTGGGAATGCAGGGGAGGAGAAAGCTGCTCCTCTGGGAATGCAGGGGGAAAAGGCTGCTGGGGTGTGCAGGGTCAGATTCCATCCAGGTAGGAATGCTGGGCTCCTCCCCTGGGGGAGCATCTCCCATGGGATGCTGGAATTGGATCAGCCCTGCAGGGAGGCTCCATGGCCATGGACAGCAGAGATTTCCCTGAGGGAGGATTGGCTGGGGGAGAGAGAAAGAAAAGTGCCCCAGCTGGTTTGATCAGGTGGTGATAGAATACCTACTTTTGGTTACATCTTGCATTGCAACCTAAGACATGTGTTTAAATCAGAAGTTGAAATCAGAGTAAAGATTTGATAGTGAGCTCTGAGCCTTCCCTGTAGGGCATGGAGTGCAGTGAGATGGGTGCACCTCAGACATTTGCTGCAAAGCCCTCAGTGAGAAGGAACATTTGCAGTGCCAGAGTGTGGGAATGACCCTGCAGCCCGGAGCAGCTGCTGCCCTCCTGGCAGCTCGGGTTCCATACCTCATTCCAGCTTCATGCTTAACTATTTAATAAGGCAGAGCAGTTCCTAAGAGCAAAGCTGAGGAGGATGTGGAGAGGCAGCCCTGGCCAGGAGCTGCAGCCTCCTCCCAGGGCTCTGACTGAGCCAAACCCCGAGGCCGTGGCAGGCTGGGTATGGAGGCAGCCTGGTCCTGGTGCTGCAGCCCAAGACCTGGGGCCAGCCTCATTCTAGGTTGGTTTTCACAACAGAAATACAGCCCTGGGATAATGCACCTGGGTGACAGCAATATTAACTCAGCCCACAGTGCCCTCCCTTCCTGGCTCACCTGCCACGGGGACAGAGCCCAGACAGGTGACCTGTGCCTTCTGATCCAGACACGCCTTTCAATGTCCCCACAGCCACGGAAAGATGTCTGGAAACTTTAAATATTGAAGTTTGATGTAGGCACCAGTGTTCGTTTGGATCTAGAATGAAATAAGTAACAGGGAGCAAAGTAAATAAGAGTGAAATACTATTGAGCTGTATTATTTGCCAAAACAGCCTGTGACAAAGACATATATTAACACCTGACATAGCATCATGTGTTTTACATTAAAGTAACACTAACAACAAAAAAAGGATTAATGGAGTCCTGCTGACAGACAGCCTAAGCCTACAAATTTTTGCTTATATGAAGAGTTCCACTGAAGTCAGTGCTGCCTCCTACAGCAAGGATCCAAAGGATTAAGGCAACAGATAAGACAAAAGCCCTACCTTGGAGATTCTGAAATATAAATAAGACAAGACATACTCAAGGGGATAAGAAAAGTTTTATTATAGGATAAATTTTTTCCAGTACGTAAGTAAATAAATGCCATTATGTGGTAAATGTGTTTGCAGAACTGAATTATGTTCCCAAAGGTGCAAGATAAAACTGTTTGTATTTTTGCTCTGTTTCAGTTACTGGTCAATGCAAACTTAATATGAAATTTGTTTTCTTACGGAGGCTGCAAATTCAGGTCTCTGAATTCCCAACGAAGCTAGTCTGTAAAAAACAACACAATAAACTGCTAAGCCACCGAAATGCTTTATAGTAAAAACAAATCCCCTGAAAATCAGCAACTGTCACAATAAAGAGACAATGGGATTTAGTCTTCCCACTTAGTTTCAGGAAGCCAGTCATTAAAGGCTGCTAACGACCCATTTCATGGAGATTAAGAAATATCAGCTTTATCTAGCCATCTCACAGTGCCACAGGGTCTGTGGTCACCTGTGGGCTGGGGACAAGGCCTCTCTGTTCTCCAGCAATTTTTAAACAGGTTACAAAGACACCACCACCTCCTGCCATACAGAATTATTATTTTTGGTGCTGCTCTGGGCATGGAGTGAATCCCAGCCCTGGCAGTGTCACTGTGATGCCCTGGAGTGGCTGCCTAGAACAGAGGCTAGACAAGATGAAGAGAATAAAAGCAGGATGGACAATGGTCACGAGTTTTCCAGACACATAGACGTTTGGTCCATTTACATATCAGGGGTTAATCCTCCAATTACAGTTTCAGGTAATGAAGTCATTTTCTCCAAGTTTGCCCCCCTTCAATTCACTGTTGTTTGCATCTTTCGGGGCCTGAGACAGTGAGCTGTCCTTGAGTTTCAGGGCTGGAGAGGAATTGTTGTGTCTGAATAAAACAGGAGAACAGCAGCTGACAGCCTATGGAGTTTAGAGTCATACACTAAAGCAGTACAGGATCTGAAAAATATAAAACCTAAATCCTAAGGCACCAACTCAGGAGCTGGGAGCAAAGGAGTGCTGGGTGCCACAGCCTGGCAGCACGGGCAGGGTGCTCCCCAGGGCTCAGGGACCACCCAGCAGGGCCGTGGCCATTGCAGGGCAAGGACACAGCTCTGCTTTGAGGAGCCTCCTCAGGCACTGTCCATGTCCCTGGTAGTCCTGCCCTCCTCCCAGCCCCAGCCACATCAAGGACACCCACCCTGAGCCTCCAGCAGCACCCAGGGCTGGTGTTGTCAGGAAAATTAATCCACAAACACCAGAGGTTTATGTCCAAAAAGGAGACAGAGGAGTCCTCTCACTTTATTCTAATAAAGGGAGAGGCCATGGGGCATTCCTCCAGGGTCTCTCCAATTTTTGGAGAACACAGCCTCCTATTTATCCTAATTTCCACATTTCCCTCTCTCATTCCCCATTGGCTGAGGTACTTGAGAGGCACAGGCTGCCCAAAATGCCTAATACCTAAGATTCCCCTTTAATGTATAACCCCCCCTTTAATTTTTAATTCTTATGGAATTCATGGTTTTTCCCCATTGTTTCTTTCCTCTTTCAATATCCAATTTCATTTATCAGCAAACCTACAGTTTGTTTGTAAAGGCAAATACCTTCTTTTCCACTCATCAATCACTGGAATCCTTCCCATTGTTTCTTTTATCTCTCAGTGCTAGTTTTGTCTATCAGCAGACCCTCTGCTTGTTTGTAAATACAAATCCCTCATTCCTCCCAGTGTGAACCAGTAACAAGCCTCCTTCTTGCTCTCCTTGCACCAGCATCCCTCCCAGCTAGTTTCCATGTCTCTGTGCTCACACAAAGGCTCCTGCCAGCATGGGGTGTTTTGGGCTTGGGGGACACAGCAAGGACTGCAGTTCTTCACCAAGCACTGCCTGGCAGGGCTGAGCACTCACAGCACAGCTGCTGTGTCCTCACCCTCGTGCAGTGTGGGGAACACTCTGGGCCAGGCATCCCTGCTCAGCAACACCTGGGGGGCACCCTGAACCCTCCCGTGGGTCATGTTTGAAACAGGTCCCTCAGCTCCTGCCTGAACACTTTACACAGGGACTTCTGCCCAGTTGGTTTGTTCCTGTGGGAGCCCAGTGTGGTGGAAATGACTTCAGGGACTTAACTGAAAGTTCCTGCAGCTGCTGGTCCAAACTCAGGGCAAACAGGAGAAGGGAATTACTGTGGCTTTGCTCAACCCGTGCTCCCTGAGCCAGAGGAAGTGTGATGTCTGTGACCCTCTTCACTCGCAGCTCTGTCTGCCGTGGTGGCAGCACAAGCCAACCTCCCACTCTTCCATTAACACATGGGCTAAACCTTCTGTTACTACAATTCTCTTTTTGTTGTTGTAGGTGGAGCTAGTCCAGATCGTCATCGACGGGGTCAATTACCTCGTGGACTGCGAGAAGAAACTGGAAAGAGGTCAGGACATCAAGGTGCCACCGCCCCTGCCTCAGTTTGGCAGGAGATGAAGCTGCTGCTGATGGCCGCAGCTGAGGGCAAACGTGGCTGCCGTTCTGACAGAAAGGCACCCCTGTACATCTCTGTATAAATGCATTGTGTAATAAAACACTGCCTGACACCTGAGGTCTCCTCCATGCCTGCCTGCATGGCACAAACTGCTCTGGCTGCAGCTGTACTGGGGTGCACCCATACAACCACCCTGGGATGCTCTTTTTGGGGGGCCAGCTTCCCTTTCTTGGTTGGTGATAAGAAAAGTACCACTTCAGCTGTGCAAAACCCACAGATCCCTAATTCTATGCATCACTTGCACTGCTGGACATATTTACAATGCCACCTTCAAGCACCCTGCTCATTTCTGCCCTGTGCCCTTGGGCTGCAGCAAACTGGCCCAAAACCCTGAAGGCGAATCAGTTTGCTGATATTCTGCACCCCACCTAAACCTGCCCAGCACAGCCCCCTCCAGGCCCCTCCTGCAGCTCTCAGCCTCGAAAGTAAAGGGCTCTGGCTCAGCTGCCACTCCCCAAAGTGCCTGAGGATGTGCTGCCACTGCAGGGACATCTCCATGCTCACCGTGCTCCATGTGGAAAGGAAAAAACCAGCAAGTGCTGACAATCCCACTGATTGCTTCTTTTTTTGCAAATTGAAACACAGTGTTTCACAGCCAGAAC
This sequence comes from Promerops cafer, assembly GCA_013398275.1. NCBI lineage: Eukaryota > Metazoa > Chordata > Aves > Passeriformes > Nectariniidae > Promerops > Promerops cafer. Next base: position 36,379 of record VZSE01009365.1, on the reverse strand, counting down.
ACCAGTTCTCAGGAAGGTCCCTGGGTGAGTCATATCTGCAGAGCTGTGGCTGGATGGCTGGCCCATAACTGGCTATAGACTCCAAAAGTCACAATTGGAAGCTAATTGAGAGCTAGATGGTGAATTAGCTGCTCTTCAAAATCAGCAGCATGGTGTGCTGGCTCAGGAGAGCTGCTGAGTGTAAGGCAGGCTGGAGCTTCCATGTGATCACTGCTACTTCCTCATCGATGCTGGGCACATTCCCTAGCATTTTGCTGCTGGCTTTCCAAATGGTGGTTAATAATAGTAATTCTGGGGGAGGGAAGCAGACTCCTGCTGATTTTGCATAGAAGGCATATAAGCAAAACTGGAAAGGCTTCACCGTTAGCTCTCCAAAACTCTCAGCTCAACACAAAATCCAACTGTGGGCCAAGTGTCCTCAGATTTTAGCCCGTATTTTGCTTTTCTCCCGCTGCCTTGCAAGCTGCTGATGGGCAGCAGCACAATGTCCAGCGGGCTGGCACCTGTTAACAGCACTCCTGAGGGGCTGGTATGGGGCTGATGGCTCTGTTTGGTGCCTCCAACACCTGGAGGATGAGGTGCATCACTCAGCCGTCCTCTGATGGTTCTGTGTAAGAGCTGGAGAGCTCTTCAGAGAGCATTTCACAGTGGAAATGGGCTGCTGGAAACCTCAGGGGGCTCAGCAGAGGCAGAGCCTGGGAGAGGAAGGCTAAGAGGATATCCTACTGATGTCCACCACTGTCTGCATCAGGGGAAACCAGGCTCAGGACTCTCCTTGGGGGTGCAGAGCGACAGGACAGGAGGCAGCAGGCTCAGGATGGGACACTGGGAATTCCTGTTGCTTATCAGAGGGGCCTTCTGCCCTAGGAGGATGGTCAAACGTTGGCACAGACCCAGAGATACCCGAAGCTCAGGGAACAAGGTTCTGATCCACACTGGGGCTGGGGTGGGACTGGTGGGTGTTTTGGGACAGAACACCTCCAGATCCCCAGCCTGCACAACGGTGTGATCCCTGGCTCAAACAATCACTGCAAAATGTCAGAGATGAGCAAGTAACCCAGAGCAATGCCCTGGCCATCCTGTGCTCTAAGCAGGCAGGGAGCTGTAAGTCTGCACAAAACAGGGACACCCAGGTATGACTTACTCCCTGCTCTGCTCCAGCTGTGGCATTCTCTGTACTGCTGGCTTCCAAGCGTGTTCTTCACAACCAAAATACCCCTCCTCGCATGGCTTATTTTGTTGTCACCTACATTTTCCACTTCTGTGCCCTTTCTCTCTCTCCACAACCTTTATATGGCCAGCGAGAGCAGCTCAGCTGCCTCACACGAATGGTGTATTTTCATTCTTCATTCCATATCACTAATTAATATTGTCAGGAAAATTAATCCACAAACACCAGAGGTTTATGTCCAAAAAGGAGACAGAGGAGTCCTTTCACTTTATTCTGATAAAGTGAGAGGCCATGGGACATTCCCCTAGGGTCTCTCCAATTTTTGGAGGACACAGCCTGCTTTTATCCTAATTTCCATATTTCCCTCTCTCTTTCCCCATTGGCTGAGGTACTTGAGAGGCACAGACTTCCTGGAACACTTAATACCTAAGATTCCCCTTTACTGTGCACCTCCCCTTTTAATTTTTGATTCTTATGAAATTTATAGGTTTTCCCCATTGTTTCTTTCCTCTTTCAATATCCAATTTCATTTCTCAGCAAACCTGCAGTTTATTTCTAAAGGCAAATACCTTCTTTTCCATTCACCAATCAGTGGGATCCTTCCCATTGTTTCTTTTATCTCTCAGTGCTGGTTTCACCTACCAGCACACCCACCTCTTGTTTGTAAAGACAAATCCCTCATTCCTCTCAATATTTTAAATTAAACTTGGACAGTGGCAATTAGGTCAATGCAGGATGTCCCTGCTCAGTCCTACTCCTTCGTGACAATGCTCAGGACAGTTTTCTGTCTGCTTGGAGCCCATTCTCCTCTGAGAGGAGCCCACCCTGGGGATGAGGTGTGGGGAGCAGGGTCTGTGCCCCTCAGTGCCTGCACTGCTCCCCAGGGATATGTTCAGGAGAATGGCTGCAGCAGGAAACAACCAACCTGAAAGGCTGTGTGCCCACACAAACAAAGAAAAGCATACAGATAACGGCTCAGCAAGACAATGTTAAATGTTCACAACCTGGGTTAGTGCACTAACTCTTGACATAAAATGCTACTTCTTGTTTCTCATATCTATATTCCCCACACCACAAGTACTGCACTGCCAAGACCCTTTTCTGCCAATAAAACTCTTTCCTGATAGACACTGATTCTCTATAAATCTTTGAAATTTATTTGATTAAGTGCCCCAGGAGCTATGTGCCATGCCTCAAGCACTTCTCTAATGCTCCTGACAAAGCAACTAGGGATCAGCTGAAATAATCTCTCAGGTTCCATCAAAGCCCAAGTCCAGCAAAGCCCACCTGTGCTCCATTAGGCAGTTCATGAAGGGTGAGATTTGGGCAGGAATTTCCCATTACAATACAAGAGAAAATGGGCACTTTAGATGGGATATTGGGAATTGGGAATTGTTCCCTGGCAGGGTGGGCAGGCCCTGGCACAGGTGCCCAGAGCAGCTGGGGCTGCCCCTGGATCCCTGGCAGTGCCCAAGGCCAGGCTGGACAGGGCTGGGAGCACCTGGGACAGTGGGAGAGGTCCCTGCCATGGCAGGGGTGGCACTGGGTGGGCTTTAGGGTCCCTCCCAACCCAAACCAGGCTGTGACAGTTTGTAGCTACAACAGTTGTAACTGATCTCACATGTGACACCTCACAGCTGAAATCCTTGGCTGCCCCCACACAAACTGGAGGTTCATGACTCTGTCACTCCTGCAGGATCAATGCACCCCCGGGCACACCTGACATAATGTTTCTCTGGAAACATCAAAACCAAAAGGGAGCAGGTAACATGAGGAATCAGTTATAGCTAATATTTATATGCAGATTTACTTTTCTATTAAGATTCACTGGAATGCAATTTAAGACCTGCAATGCCTCTTAAAGTTTGCCTTCAGCACAAAGTTTCATTAAAAGATTAAAGACTTAAACAGTCACTTCTTTTGCCTGCAAAAATGCCTGTGGGAAACACCAAAATGCACTGCACATGGCACAGAAGTCCTACCAAGCCAAGCTTTCCAAGAGGGCACAGAGTCATCTACTGCCCAGCCTAGTGCTGAGGACTGATATCACATTTTTAATTCACTCTAAATTATTATAGAAAAAATACTGGGCTCCTAATAAGAAAGTATCAGTTATATTCCAGTAATAAGTCTATCAGTAAACAAGGGTAATGAAAGTATTTTTTTTTAATCTACCCACTGTTCAGGGAACTCAGGTGGACACAGCAGAGAGGAAAAAAAAGTTGATAAATTACACCAGTTAATTTTTAGCTCATTATATGGCTAATCTGGTTTGAAAATGCTGTAGGCTTTCAGCATACACCTTTAAGAAGTAGCTGACTTAGCTCTCATTCCAGTTTTATGCTCTGCTTTCTGAATCAGCATTTGGGCTTTGAAACTACTGATAATCTACCTGGTGCTTGGCCATAACTGCATGAACTACTGGCATCTCTTTTTTTTTTTTTCTGTAGAAATGCAGAATTTATCCTTGTCTTGATGGAGAGGAATATAAAAAATTAGTGAGACTGAAAAGACTAGAGGACTCTCCCTTGCTGATCCCTCTGCCCAAGGAATCTGTACCTCTGCTACTGCCTGCAGCTTTCTGCTGCTTGTTCTTTCTCTTTTTCTCTGTGAAATGCAGTAGTTTTTCAAAGTACAGCCAGTACTGAAGAAAAGGCCACTGTACCCAAAGACAGGAGGATAACCCATTCCTCTTGCTCTTTCATACCTTCAGCCCTAGGAATTACAACTTTGTGATCTCAAGACACAAGCTTAAGTGAAGTGCTGTGCAAATCAGGCTTAAAGTCATTCATCTCTTCGCTGTGGGTTTTGGGGAAAAAAAATTACATTCTGCTGTGAGAAAACAGTGTTTTCTGTTTAACAGGTGGCCACCAAAACTAAAACCAGGGAAAATTCTTGTGCTATCCTGACAGTGCATGTCTAGCATTGCTAATTGAGCCACGTTTCTCAGATTGTCATTTTGATACAAGAATAACAAAACAGCAGCTTTTAAGTGTAAAACAGCCAAATAAAATAACTGACCACAGACCTTAACATTCAAAGGCTTCAGTTCTTCCAGGCACTTAAACATTTCCCTGAATATAAACCAATAAATATCTGAGTTGATCCAGCAACAAAAGTTGATGGAGCAACTTATTTAAGCTCCTGTTAAATATCCTGAAAGAATCACAGCTGTGAGCAACACAGCCTGGGGAAAATGACATCCAGTGCTGGTCAGCTGAGCAGCAGCTGACTGAAGGGGATGCTGCCCTGGTTGTAGCAACCAAAATCCATAAATATGTAAGATTAAATATGGCACAGGTAATCATTTAACACTGACAAGAAAGCAGAGCAGTAAATGCTAAGCAATCTGTTCATCTTATGGAGAATAAATCAAGGTGAACCACCTGCTCAGGAGCCTGAGAATACTGCAGACATAACAGGATTTAGGAGGGAACAGGGCCTAATTTTCCCTTCTCTCCTCAGGCTTACATTCAAATTAAAACAGCCAGGAAAATGTCACCCTGACACTCTGCCAAGTAGTATGAACTACCCAAACCACACAGGCAAAAGAGAGTGAACAAAGATACCATCAGATGTTGTACAACCTCAGCCTCTGGTACCCCTTTGGCAGACAAAACCTCCTTTTCAGGGTATGAGGATTATGAACATATGAACACTGTGCTGTGTTCGTATAGTTTGCTGTCTCTTAGGAAAATATTAAAAAAAAATTACAATTATTTACACTGCTCCTGTCTTGCTCATAACTCACCTGGTGCCCAGGTACAGGGGAGCTCCCAGCCCAGTAATGTCAACCTGGAACGAATCCCAAACCAGTGCAAATTTAAGCAGGTGTGGCCTCTGCCAAATGAGTGATATTTGAGGTAAATGCAGTCTGGCTGATTTAGCAGGAGGGTGTTAAACACCCTTTTCCACTGCCTGCAAAGCTAGATCTGAAGGGTAGCTGATCCTGCCTATATACACATACACATAAAATTCTGGGAAATCTGGGAATTCAGACTGGGAAAGACAGGACAGCACATTTAGGACTTCATTAAAGCAGAAAGCAAAGCAAGCTGCAGGAGCAACGGCGACCTCATGCTGTGGCTGAGCTGTAACTAACTACATCAGCAAAGAAGGTGTCTTTAATTTTAAAAAGACATACTGGTCCCCTCTAGTTTTATTTCCTGGCTTTTAGACGGCGTTCATCACTTACTTTTATCTGCATTCAGCGCTAATTGTTCTCAAACGCGTGCCCGTCCTGCCCGGCAGCGGAGCAGTTTAAAACACGCCTTGTGCACACCTCCCTCTAGTGGGCTCAAAACTCCGGAAAATCGGCAAAATCCGCGATTTCCTCCACGGAGACGCAAGCGTTAGGGAGAACTACTAGAGGAAGTGCAATATTCTTTATATGTTTTATATAGTGTATGTATAATGCATACACCTTGACACCATCAACCAGGAAGCGTCATGGGGATCTAGTGAAATGCTAAAAACACAGGATTCAGCAGCCTGAGTTGGTGGGGATAGGGGGGAAACATTATTTGGCTCATAAACATTTATTTCAGCTGCTGAGTGGCCTCCTCCGAGAACACAGCCCCAGGTGAGACCTCAGGTCATTGCAGGTCATTGTCCCCAGGTGAGACCTCACCTGCAGAGCTGCCCTGGAGGAGCCCCGGGGGTGCCGGGGGGCACAGCTGGGACCCCACAGCCCTGAGCTGGGCTGAGCCCAGCGGGGGCAGCAGGGCAGGGGGGATTCTGCCCCTCTGCCCCTGTGCTCAGGTGAGACCCCACCTGCAGAGCTGCCCCAGCCCCGGGCCCAGCACAGGGAGGAGCTGGAGCTGCTGCAGCCAGGCCAGAGGAGGCTCCAGCATGAGCAGAGGGATGGAGCAGCTCTGCTGGCAGCAAAGGCTGGCACAGCTGCCACTGCTCACCTGCACAGGAGAAGCTCTGGGTGACCTCAGGGTGGCCTTGCAGGGCCTGAAGGGGCTGCAGGAGAGATGGAGAGAGACAATGGACAAGGGCTGGAGGGACAGGACCCAGGGAATGGCTCCCACTGCCAGAGGGCAGGGCTGGGTGGGATATTGGGAATTGGGAATTGTTCCCTGGCAGGGTGGGCAGGCCCTGGCACAGGGTGCCCAGAGCAGCTGGGGCTGCCCCTGGATCCCTGGCAGTGTCCCAGGCCAGGCTGAAGCAGCCCGGGACAGGGGAAGGTGTCGCTGCCCATGGCAGCGGTGGCAGGCTCCCCGCAGCCCCCTCACGCACCGCCTCCTCCGCGCTCCCCACTCCGTCCTTTCCCACAGGCCCGCTCCCGCGGCCTCCCACTCCGCCTGCCCCGGCTCCCGCTCCTCCTCTTCCTCCTCCTGCTCCCCCGCCTCTTCCCGTCCGTCATCACCGTGCGCGGTTCGGCCGTGCCGGGGCCGGGGCCTGTGTCGGTGTGTGTGCCGGGGCCGGGGCCATGACCCGCTGGGCCCGGCGCAGCGCTCCGCCCGGGGCCCGGGCTCTGGCCGCCACGCCCTGGGAGCAGCTGGCGCCGAGCGGGGAGCCGGAGCCGCCGCGGGCGACGAAGAGCAGGAGGAGGAAGAAGGAGTACGAGAACCAGGACGTGAACGGGTTCGCGGCGCACTGCGGGCAGCAGCAGGAGGAGGAGGAGGCGCGGAGGAAGGACAGGCGGCGGGAGAGCAGGAGGCTGAGGAGGCAGGAGAGGAAGAAGAACGCCATGGTGAGTCCTGCCATGCAGGCACGGGGAAAAAAGAGAGAAATCCTCCCTTTTGGCTCATACCGCTCCCGTCTGGGGAGTATGCCAGCGCCCTCGAAGGGCTCGCATGAACAGCGTGCACAGTTACAGCCTCTGTAATAAAATGTGACGGGGCAAGGCTCGAGGGATGCCGGTGACAGCATCTGACTGCAAAAGTGTGTCCAAAGCAGTCTAATCAAAGCAACGCACAGACAAGCTGTAATTCCTAGTAAAGCCCACACAGAGCACCGTCTTCACCTAGTGGGGCCCTGTGGGGAAGACACAGTAGGTTCAGCTGGTCCCACAGGTTACCATGGAGTCTTCCCAAACTTCTCCCCATTCCTAACTCACTTTTATACTGTTTTGTTTACATTTAGGTGGAGATTTAATGGCTTCTGTCATACATCTTCGTTAGGGGTGGTCGTTCCTTGGGAGTGGGTGGCTCAGGACAGCCCCGAGGTAGCCCTGGGGTGGGATGTGGTCAGTCCAAAGAGAAGGATTTCACCACAGCTGCTGATCCTACAGATCCTCCTTTATCTCCCTCGCCTTTCAGCTGCTGTGGGGCCGATCAGCTGCAAGGTACCACCAGGTTCCTTCTTCTGCAGGGATTTTGGCAGAGCTGCAGGGTCTCTGGCCCGCTCCAGCCTCCTGTTAGTCCTGCCTGGATTGTGGTGTGTGTGTGTGGGGTCCCATGCAGGGCGTAGCCACTGTATTTCCCCCTGAAATTTCCTCTTTTAACCCCCAGTCACTTTCCAACAGTGTTGTGAAAAGAGAGCCCCGTGTGGGAGGCTCTCTCCCTGTGGTGGTGCTGCTGTGGGGCTCAGCAGAAGCTCAGCCCTCCCCTGCCACAGGCACAGGGTGTTTCAAGTGAAAGACGTGAAGTTTGGAGCAAAAGGTGGCTTCTGGCTCCAGTCACAGCCTTTAGCACTGTTCCCCTGCCCCTTTGAGGAGTCCCCAGCCCCTCTTGGTTCCTAGGTGAAACTCAGGTAATTTCCCTGTGTGATTCATCAAACTGTGTGCTGCTGGTTAAAGGAGAAAAGTGCCCATAATAACATGGTTTGAGGGCACAGAGCACATAGTTAAAGTGCATAAAGTCTCTTCCTGGCTGCTTTTTCCTGGGGACAGAATTGTGTTTACTCCTCAGGCCCTGTGAGGCTGGGATTTCCAGGTTTTGAGTGCCACTCACAGAACGTCTGGATTTTCCTCTTCCAAGGTGTGTTTCCACTGCAGAGAGCCTGGCCACGGCGTGGCTGACTGTCCTGCAGTGCTGGAGAGCCAGGACATGGGGACGGGGATTTGCTACCGCTGTGGATCCACGGAGCACGACCTCAGCAAATGCAGAGCCAAGGTGGATCCAGCTGCTGGTGGGTCTCAGGAGTTTGTGGTGGTGTGAAGTGCTTGGGTCTAAGTTGTCTGGGTGCTGACCCTGAAGCTTTGTGTATTAGAAATTTAACTTTCGCAGTACGATAATGGGGAACCTGGCAGTAATTTATTGCATGAAGTGATTAAAATATTGCCATTGCATTGTGTTGGGTTTGTGACTTCACAAAGGTTTTGGAAAGATGTGGACCATAAACCCTGTGTGCTTTTGCAGGGCCATTTCCATATGCAAAATGTTTCATCTGTGGTGAGATGGGGCATCTGTCAAGGTCGTGTCCAGATAATCCCAAGGGGTTGTATGCTGAAGGTGAGTGCACTGAATCACTAAATTTAATACAATTAAATTTCTGTGTCCTTCTTACCTGATACAGAACAAAGTAACACTGCAAGAGAATGAGAATGTGGCTAAAAGGAATTCCTGTAAAATTCCTGTAAAATTTGCTTCCAGTAAAAGCAGAGTAATTCTGGGGAATTAATTGTCAAATAATTACCTGGGGATTTCCATTTTAAAGTGTAGCTTTAGTATTAAGTGGCAGGATGAGGTGCAAAGTGTGAGTGTGTGCCTCAGTAGTAGGAAATGCACAAAGGAACAAAATCCTGTGTGAATGTAGGCAGTGTGTATTTACCTGTACCTGCACCCAGGTGGGTGGTAAGAACATTCTCACAGAGTAGCTTAAAATTCTGGGAGGTGGCAGAACATGGGCTCTCACTAAAGGGAGAGTATCTTCAGTCTGAGTAACTTTAATGACAAATGGGGTCTAACTCTGAAGGTTTCACTTCCCCATTGGCTCCAACAACCAGCATTCTGTCTCCTGGTGTTTCCCAGCACAGTTGTGGGGTCTTGGCAAACTCCAAAGGGTGATCTTGCAGCACAGTTAAAGCGGAACAAAAATCACCTTGCTTTTTAGTGTTTATATTGTGTACAATTTCACACCTCATTACCTGCAGTTGGATTACCTGCCTCTCAGGAGCCCCTATCAATTTTAGAAGTTCCTTTGAGTATGGATTTCAGCAGAATTCAGGCTGTTTCTCAAAAAGAGAGCTTCCAGCAAATCAGCAATACCCAGTAAGCAGTGGCTGGAGTTTGTGGTGCTGTACAGAACAGTGTGATCCCAAACAGCTCTATCCCTCACAGACACAGGAACGGTGTTCAGTTGGGTGTTTTTGGGGTGTTTTGTGGTGGTTTTGTCCCCTCAGATGAGTAACAGCTTTCTGTGTGAACAGGTGGGGGCTGCAAACTCTGTGGCTCTGTGGAACACTTCAAAAAAGACTGCCCGGAGAAGCAGAACGCAGGTGAGCTGCAGCAGGTGTGGGGTGGGCGTGGGTCCAGCAGTGTTCAGCTACTGCTCTGCATGACTCTTCCCAGAGACTTTGGGAAGAGACTTTGGAAGCAGCAGAGGTGACTTTTTGTTAGGACAGGGAGGGTGTGTAGGAGGCAGTAAGTTGCAATGCAAAACTAAGATAATTAATTTTTTTTTTTTTTTTAAAGAAAGTTCATCTTGTGTGCATCTGAAGGCCATATGAGATAATCTGTATTTTTTTTTTTTTGGCCAGTATTTGTTCACAGTTTGGCAGCTGTACAGCAGAACTGGCTGCTGCTTTTTTGCAGATTTCAGTGTGAAGTGGTGGAGCTGAACCCAATGCCAGGTGCAGGGTGGTGATGTGTGCATGCAGGTGTGTCAGGCACCCAGGACAGGGACAAAGAAGATCTGTCCAGCTGGGTTCACAGCCAGTTAACTGCTTTCCTATGTGTTCTTCAGCTTTCCAAGTGGGTGGAAAAATTAAATTAGATACCCCAAACCCCCACTGTGCTGCAGGAGGCAAAGCATCAAAAAAGGGTTTGAAGAATGATCCTGCTACTGGAGTGGTGACACACCTGTGCATTTTTCTCCTTTGTTTCTATGAGACTTAGTTAATGTGCCATTTAATAATAAGCCACTTTGGTGAAATTTATATAGGGAAAACTTACAGCATTTTCTATATCTGATGCCACATTTATGATATTTTTACGTCTGAGACCATATGTAGGATTCTAGGTGTGTGCTGCTTTGCCTGTTTAGAATGGGTCAGATTCAGTCTGAATTGGTATGACAGAAGTTTATGACACCAAAAGACTGTGAAATTTCCCCAAACACATCTGCAAGTAGCAGGGCTGTGCCCACTTGAGTGACTGATGTTTTAGAAGCCTGTAACTAGATTTTTTCCTACCTTTTCCTGCTAAGCTTAACATCCATAATGAGGACTGTAAACGCTGTTTATTTTCCCAAGGTGCTTCTTTCAAAGCTAGCAGTGCTGGTTAAAAACAGCGGAGTTAATTGGAGCTGTGACAGCATTGCCAAGAACTGTGAGAGTCTTTGGGATCAAGTAGGCATTGTGCAGAGTATGTTCAGGTGCAGGAGGACGGGTGAGAGCTGGCAGGGGAGTTGAGTTTCCTCAGGCAGGTTCTCAGGCGGTGTCCGGAGGCTGATGTGGGCACCCACGGCGTTCCCCGTGTGCCGTGCTGGGTTTGCTGCCCTGCCGGGGCAGAGCCAGGCTGTGCAGGTGGCAGAGCTGGCCCTGGCACTGCTGTGCTGTGTCCCTGCAGAGCAGGTGACAGTCGGGCGCTGGACCCCCGGCCTGAGCGCAGACCACGAGGACGTCGCGGCCGCGCCGGCGCTGCAGAGGGCACAGCCCAGGAGACCCAAGGTTGTCACTTTCTGAGGGCTCCTGGCTCCCAGACACTTCTGTGCTGCTGCCCTCCAGAGTGGTGACGACTGAGCGGATCCAGAAAAGCAAGCAGGCTGCAGAGGAATTGTTGTGTTTTGTCTCCCCTCGTTTTCCCAGTTTGCCTCCCAGACTTGCCTGGCTCACTGTAAAGCGGGGAACAACAGGAGCACAGCAAGTGGCTATTTTATTAAAGGAATTGTGGGTGTTCTGTAAAGGCTCTTGTCGGATTCCAGTTTGGTTTTGCCTTTCCCTTTTAGGAATAATGACCTTATTCCTCCATATGTTCCAGCTTGAGCAGTCTTGTGGTGAGGTTACAGATCAGCCCTGTGGGCTGCCGAGCTTGGGGTGCAGTTCCTGATGGTTGTGGTTGTTATTATCAGCCATTAACTTGATTGGGCATACACTTTGGGTCATTTGAGTGTGTTCCCTAACAGAAACAAGCCCTTCCTATGAAACCTGTGGTGAAACACACTCCTAAGGAATTGGAGAGCAAGAAGCTTTCTTGGTTTATTTCCTTCTTTTTCAAAGAAAATGCTTGAAAATCTGCAGTGTTTCCGTGCCTCGGGGGCAGCTGGGAGTAAACTTTTCTTTGTATTGCACCTGCCTGCTTCATGGCAGACTTACTATTTTTAAATGGAGATTGCAGCCTTAGAAAAACCGGTGGACATTAAAAAGAGAAATTAGGAAACCAACTCCAGAGTTCCTGCAGCCACCAGTGTTACTGGAGAAGTGCATCCTGAGCTCCCCTCACATACTTTTCTTGCAGCAAAAAACAAATACGGGGAATTAAATTGTGTGGAGATATTATATTTGTACAGGTAATTATTTTCAATAAAATGTTGCTAAGGAATACAGTGGTTAGCGGTCGTATTCTAGATTTCTTGGTGCTGCTGTGGAGACTGAGATAGGGGGTGTATGTTCAGTTTGTATTAATCAGAGCACATTTTTAAATGGGGAAGAGGAGTGGTTGTGAATGACACCAAGGATTAATTATGGAGTTTTAATTAACTATTGGATAAAAGCTCAACAGTATCAGTTTAATGTGGATATTTTGGCAGCAGACATTTATCCCTGCTTAAGAAGCATTTCCCTTTCTATTGTATGACTTAAGTATATTGTTTAAAAAGCGTCTTTTTATATAATTTCCCAGCTCCTTGGCTTTGTGATGTGTTCCTGCAGCCTTGGGGCCGTGGACTTGGCCTGTCCTGGTGGCACCAGTGCTGCCCAGTGAGGACTGGTGTGCAGGCAGGGTGCTGTGGCTGTGGAGCTCCCGAGGAGGGGCTGATCTCCAGCTCCTGCAGAGCAGTCTGAGCTGTAACTACTGGGCAAAACGACTCCTAGCTGCACCCACTGGTGTTTCACGGAGGGCTGCGTGGCTGCAGGAAGCTGTTTGGAAAGCACCTGCCAGAGGTGCTGCGTGTAAAGGTGTAACTGTTCATGTGCAGTGCCTGGGGCAGGCACACCCGGGCTGGCTCTCCCTGCTGCCCGTGTCCAGAGCCAACATTAGGGGTCTCTCTTCACCAGCACTGGGAGCTCGGTTACCTGTGCAGCCCGGGGCTGCTCTGCCAGCGCCTGCACGCTGCAGGGCTCAGGGAGAGAGCTGCTGCCGGGAGGGAGCTGGACCCTCCTGAGCTGGGAGGTGGCACACACGACCTTGGTGGCTTGGTGCTCTGGAGGGGGCTGCCCGTGCTCACAGAGGGAGATGCTGCACTTTATCCACGTGAGGGAGATGCTGATCCAGATTCAGGTCTGGATCTGTGGTCCCTGCTGCTGAGCCAGAGGCCAGGAGCTGTGTCTCTCCCTGCATTCCTGGGGAAGCACAGCCTGATGGTGTGGCTTAGCAGGCAGAGCTGTGCCCAGACTGAGCCACAGGCCAGGGGACACTGGAGAGGTGACACCCCCAGGGGTCCCCTCGGTGCCTCTCCTGCCATGCTTCTCAAACACCAACTGTGCAGGTTCTGCAGCCTGTAAATCCCTGCAGCAGGGCCAGCTGAGGGTGTGTTCAGTGGGAGCTGTGCCAGCCCCGAGAGCTCTCAGCCTGGCGGTGGTGACACTGCAGTGACACCGAGTGGCAGTGCTGCATGCTCCCCTCATGCCCAGGTGCTTGCCAGGATCCCAGTGCTCCCTGCTCTGAACAGGCCTCTCTGAGCCTAAACAGGAGCAGCAAACGAGGGACACACCCCACGGCACACCCCCGGAGCCCTCCCCGTGTCTGGTGGTGAGGAGTGCACCCAGAGTTGCTGCTGTGTGTCTCTCCAGCCTGGCACAGAGGCTGGAGCTCACTGCAGGGCAGCCTTCTGCACCCCCAAATACTGTGAAATCTGTGGCGAGTCTGTAGCCTCAGAAACAATAATTTATTGGGAGTCACAGATAAACGGACCAGTAGTAAAGTACAGGCATTAGCAAACACTAATTTACATGGGCTGTAATCAGGTTATAAATAATGGGTGTGCAAGGACCTGCACGGCCAGGTCAGAGCTACTTGGTAGCACTGGTTTCTGCAGATTACAAGGGATGGTATTTTAAAACTGCCTGGATGCCACTCTGTTCAATGTAACATTAAAACACTGAAAGTCTTATGAACTGCAGCTCTACTGAGCCAAGTTGTGCCTCCATTTATATAAAATTCATTAATGCAATCAAAAGCAGAGTCTGTTCCTTAATCTTTTTTAAATTAAAGATTGAATTTAGAGCCTAAGGCCTAAGCTTGGTTTGATAGAAAATGCTTGTACCAGGTATTTTCAGGCTGAAGTCCAATACTGACTACATGATCTGAAGCAAGTCACCTACAGAAGAATGACTGACACCCTTGCAGGAATTTCAACCAGAACCGCTTGGTAATCCTCAGATGTCCCTTCAAAAATGAGTTTTTAACTTCAGCACTTGCTGTCTTTCAGCTCCAAGAACTTTATACATTCCAAAGCAGTGTCTTCAATGGATTTTGATGAGCCAGTAAGATTTGCAGCTAAGTAAGGCATAACTCCTGATGTCACTTGATTGAAGTAACACACCTGTTTGAACAAAAGTAAAAGAAACAAAAAAGCCTACGGATTGCAAGTTAGCCATTTTTTTTTTGCAGAGCCTGGATGAGTACCACAGTTTTTATGGGTGTGAATAGAAGCACACAGTGCTTCTGAAACTGAAGGCAATAATTTGCAAAAAGCATGCTTCTTTACAGCACTCCAGTGATCTGGGTGTCCTTGCTGCTCTCAGTTCCTCCAGCATCTGCAGGTAAATGTACAGAGCAGTGCAGCAAGAAACACTGTGTGTGACATGTTAAATATGTGTGCTTTGTGAACAAAGCTGTTGCCTGAAAGAAGGAACTGCAGCCACCAAGAGCTGCTGAAAGTTTTCAGAAATGTGTTTTCCTAAACAGAAACCTTTCAGCCTTCCCTCGGCAAACAGGACTGGCATGGGTCCAGAGATGGGAATCAGATTGTGTGGTTCCTGACGTGTGAAAGTTCAAGCGAAGAATTTAAATTGAGCTAATTCCTTGGCCCTTGTAGGCACTGAAAAGAGGCACTCCACCAGAGGCCAACGTAATGCACATCCTGTAGAGGTGTATTGTAGGACTCAGTGAATGACTCTGGAGGGGCAGGGCAGCCTCCAGTGCTCGGTTTAGAGCTCATTTCTGACACATTGGCCAAAGCTGGGCAAGACAGACTCCACACGCCCAGACTGAACTTTTTCTTAGGGGGTGTTTTGCTGTTCCCTCTGCAGACCATCAGCTCAGGTGAGGTGACAGCCCCAGGGCAGCGGGGACAGGGCAGGGGGCACAGCTGGGCCCTGCAGGGCTACTCACGGTGCAGGAGCTGCTGCTGTTGCTGTGGATCTGGAACCCAGCACAGAGGATTTCACTCCTGCAGAACTCCGGGCTCGGGGGCACCGCCCTGAGGGTCACCGACCTCACAGCCACCGTGTAGGGCTCCCTGCAGGGCAGGGACAAGCGTCACACCCTTCCTCTTGTTAAAAACGTTCAGGGGAGTGACTACAGCATGTCCTTTTCACAGGAGGGCAGAGGAGCTCGGGTGTGTTCAACTGTCCCAGTTCAAAGCCCTGCTGTGTCTCAGTGAGGCTTCTGCACAGACCCCAGTCCAGGAGACCTCTGTGGCAGACAGAGAACAACTCCCCATTTTTTCTTTTTATTTTACCCTGCTCTCCTCAGCCCACGTTCACAGCATCAGGGAATAACCCTTACCCTTACCCAGAGGCTTCACAGTGTGGCCACAGTAAAAGTATCCAAACTCATTCACTCCCCTCATGGAGGGGGGAAGCAAGCACAGTACACAACACTGCCTTTTAGTGTTAACGTGAAGAATTACTGAATGTGAAAAAAGAAACAGAATAAAGAAGGGTAAGATACACCAAAATGTTCCATTTGCCCATGTTTCACTATGTAAGAACAAAAGGATATCTAATAAAAAATAATAAAACTTTAAAAAGCAGGGTATGTTACACTGAGCAAGGGACGTGGCAGAATTTACAGATACAGTAAATGTGTGAGATTTCAAGCACTTCCTTGACTAAGTAAAAACTCTGTAATTACATGGAATGGGAGTACAAAGTCACTTCAAACAAACAAAAAACAAACTCCCAGCTAGGTGCTTCAGCCCACTGACAGACTGATTTTTTTCCCCCATTTTCCCTTTTGAAATTCTGGCCAGTTTGCCCTCCTGGTGGACCACTCCCAAAGAGTCACTATCAATACTGAACTACAGTAAAAATTTGTGATGATCTGGATGTATTTCATTGTTCCTTCACGTTGCAAAGCAAATCTGGTTGAACAAACTTAGGCATGAAGAAAGGAATCTCTCTCCTCAGCAAGTGAAATGCCATCTTTGTCACCCGGTGACAGACCAAGGCCACAGGACTCCAGACTGTGGCTCCGAAGTGCTCAGAGCTGAAACCAGAGCCATACTCACTGTGGCCTGCAGGGCTGCCTTTGGGACACCAGAATCACAAAGTCTCTGGGTTGGTGGCCTGTCATGGGGGCAGATGTGACGTGGTAGATTTTCTCCTCCTCACTCACAGCCTGCAGGACCTCGCAGGTGCTGTGAATACATGTAACACACACGTCAGGCAACAGCAGCTCCCTCACCAGCCTCAGTGCAAACGAGCCCCATCCTGACACTGAACCTTTGGTTTTCAAGTTCCAGCAGCAAGGCAGGGAGAGTGAAAAATTCAGTTTTTCTGCAACACCTCATCAACAGCATTTCTTTAGGTTTTGTTTGATACAAGCTGTAAATTCAGCAGAGCTTGCAGATTTTTAGATATCCCTAAGGTTCCACTTCCACCCTCTGCTAAAAATCTTTCAGGATGGAATAACTAACTGAAAATGATTAACCAAATCAAATTAGTATAATTTCAATTCAGCTGTCTCTAATCACTATTCTACACCATAAAAGGTAAATAAAAGACCTCAAACACCTTTTAGAGCCATTCCAAAACCTGTTTACAGTCATCCAAACTTTCAAACATGCCATTTTTCTGAAAATACGCATTTTGAAGGACCCTATTGCTTGATTTCTCACTTTGTACAGTAAAACTGAGCATTGGTGTCCCCCAACAGCACTAACTTGAGGGAATCCAGGTTTTCCTTAATTTTTAAAGCTAGCATGTACAATATATCCACCTCAGTTCATGCTTTTAACTTTCTTTTTTTTTTACTCGTTTTGCATTTTTGTCACTTGTAACATACACACATCTAGGACTGGAACAGTGCTCACTTAAGAAAAAGATGACCTCTGTCTCTTTTGACAGAGCACTCTGTATTTTAGAACCAGACTAAGCACAAACCAAGTTTTACTTCTACAGTAAAAAAAACCCAAAACCCCATACTTTGCCTAATGAACGTCTGATGTCAAATTCTTACAACACTTCCTTCCTAAAGTATCTGTGTGAGAAGAGAGGAGTGGGGAGGGGGTTCAGAGCCCCAGCAGGGGCAGGGTCTCACAGGAAGTGTCTGTCCCAGCGCTGGCGGAGGCTGAAGTCGGACAAGAGGGAGAAGGCAACGTGGGATGGGACCTTCACCTGCATCTCCACCTTGAAGGACAGCACAGCACCCTCCTCGTGGGTCCAGATTTTTACCTGGGGGGGAAAAAAAAAAACAAACAGCATGTATTAAAAACAAAGAATGAGTACTGTAAACATTTAGATGCATAAATGTTACACATTTAAGACTTTAGGCAGATTTTCTCAGGAGTTCCTGGGAAATGCCACATGCTTGTCCAGGCAAATCAGCCACACCTTGGCCTAGCGCCCACATCCCTAGAGCAACCCTTTCCAAAATATCCTTCTTTTTCTGCCTTACTCTCTTCTGTGAAGCAGAGCACTCAGAACTAATGGCACTCTGAATACCTGCCTAAAATCACAGTTTACATATACAGAGACAGTTACAGATACAGTTCTGCGTCTCTTGTCCCACACCTCTACTATCTTGCCTTGATTATTTTGGGTCTATTTCTACTCATAGGGCTAAATCCCAACACAGAGAATTCGAAAGGAATAACCTGTATGTAACAATGCTCACACAAAAGAGCACCTCCCATAAAACCCATATACTGGAGGAAGAGGGGTACAACAGAAAGTTTAGAATTAGAGGTTTTTATTCCAAAATTTACATGCTTTATTGCCTTTCAAATCCTGTGAAGCTTAACAGATTTTCATTTCCAAGTGATGCAAAATTCATAAGATTCATCATCACTGTTGAGGTTTTGTTGTTTTGGGTTTTTGTTTGCATCAGAAATGAACAATCTTTTGGTTGTGCTGCATTTCTGCAACAACGCAGATTTTGTATTTCTCTGCATTTTCCTATCTTGGAAGAGGAGATAAACCCCAACATAATCCAGCAAGCACATTGCTGAAGTAAAGTTTGGTGTAAAATTAAACGCTTAAGAGCTTTAAAAACCATCTACAGGAGGTCTGCATCAATACTCCTCGAAAGCACAGAACAGAAAACACGTTGTTCTAGGAGTCCTCTAGACCTGAGAAATCACAAAACAAAGCAGGAGGTGCAGCTGTCAAAACACCTCTCTGCTCAGTGAACATTGGCAAGGCTGGATCACATCTACAGGCTTACAAGTCTTGTGGTTTTGTGTCAAAGACATCAGAGTGCCATTTTTCACCTTCAAAAACTGTCAGCGTGGGGTCACTCCAGTGGCAGGGGAAAAGGAACAGATCCTCTGCACTTTAGGGTCATTCCCCCTCTGCAGACTTTTTGTAAGCCCCCTTTAGGTACTGGGAGGTGCTTCAAGGTCTCCCCAAAGCATCCTCTTGCCCAGGATGAACAACCCCAGCTGTTCTCTCTGCCTGTCTCCACGAGCTGGTTCGAGCTTGCTTTTCCCAGCACCAGTGCTGTCTGCTGTTTATTGGGCACAGCAGGGTTTACTGGAACAACCTACACATGGCACTGGCAGTTTTGCCATCTCTGGAATTCCTTATGATCTGTACCTGCTCTTACTCAAGTATCTTATGGTCTATATGCAAGAGTCACTAAGCAAATGTTTCATAGCCTGTGATGCACAGGAGGTCAGACTAAAATAGTGCAAAAGTCTTTTATTGTCCCAAAACACCTCTGGCTCGACATGATCCTGAACTAAACTGCCAGTCACTGCCCACATTTCAGAAACCCAGCCTTGGCAGATGCCTGATGTCTCTCCACTGTCTGGGAAACAAGCACTGCAACAGGGTTAACACCAGGTTTTCCCTTGATTTGCCTCTGCTTTTCCTAGCAGCATCTTCCTCTGCTTGAGCTGGTTGACACAAGTTTCCTCACTGATTTTGGGTTTATAACACCACTTCACAAACAGGGAGGTGCTTTGCTTTCAGATTTCTATGATTTCCTTTCTGCACTTACATTTTCCAGAGTCTTGGTTATGTCCCACCCTGGTTTTCCTGCCAGGTGTGTCAGTGCAGCTATGTTGCTGTAACTCAAATATGCCTGAAACACAGGACACATGTCTGAAAGTGGAGGGGTAAAGGTACATTTCACTGAACATTGCAGAAATGAGGTGTTCTTTTTTCCTAGCCTTATGCTTCAACGGCAAACAAATGTTTATTTTCCTTCTAAGTGAAAACACACTTCAGTAGTTTCTGAATTAAAACACTTCCAGTGGCTTCCTGATGCACTCACATGGCTGTTGGCAAAACAATCTTAATTAAAGGACAACAAAACACTATTTTCAGCTTCTCAAGTTATAAAGCTGTGAAGAACAGCTTTGACCACCAGGGAGACAATACAGATAACCTCTGAGACCACTGAATTAATGGTTTTGTCCACCTTCCTCTTAAGTAATTAGATCTACTCGAAAATTAACCTCTTCTTTGCTACCAAGCTGGGTCTATCTTGGCAATTGCTTTACACAGCAGGCTCACAAGCAAAGAAAATGCAAATATATCCATTCTTTATGCTTGGCTACAGTGGATGTAGTTCTCATTTAACCACTCTACATAAAGAGAATGCAGCCTTAGAGTCTTTACGGACAGGTTTTGATTTCATAGCAAATAAATCCTAAGCAAGCCATTTTTATCATTGTGTGCATATTTGCATTTGTTGTTCTGCAGGGGAAAAAAAAAAAAAAAAGCTGCTTTAGCCACAAAAACTGGATACTGAAACATCATTTAGCTTATCTATAAATCCACCTAAATTCAGGTGCAACACCATTGACTGCAAGACATGGGCACAGTCAATGGCCAGGCATGTCCAAACCAGGGACACTTGGTGCAGGGTATGAACATGATTTCACCTCTCTTTCCACAGACACAAAGTTTATGCCATTCCAATATTTGTCCCTCTGTTGTTATCTCTCCCCTCACTTTTAGCACTTACTAAATGGTTTCCTCACTGCAATTTTTCAGACATTCTGTGGCTGGATAAAGGCAATAAACAAAACCACAAACTACTTCCTCTGTAGGAGAATTCAGCTTTTGTAACAGCTGGGGACACTGAGGGATAGATCTGCAGGAAACCTTAAGGGACCTCTTGTATGCATTTGTTTTAAAGACATTTTTTTATCCTTTGCATTGCACTCACTCTTACATCAGTAGTGAATCATCTACTTTCTCTTTTTAAAGAGAAATTTCACTATTTCACCATCCATCCATTCCTCACGACCACCACAACACTTTAGAGGGTCCACCTGTACTGCCACAGCCTGAACAGCTGCCTCACACACCCCAAAAGCTGCACAAATACAGCTTTTAATGCACCTACAGATTACCTGGTTGCTTGTCTCCCAGGCATCAGAGGGCTTGTCTCCTTTAGCAGATAGCATGCATTTTCTAAAATATAATTAAAAAGAGACATAGTAGCATAAATTGGTTCTTTACACGTCTGTGTATGCTGGGAAAAATCACTTTCTATAGGCTTAAGTGTCTTCTAAATACAGGTACTTTATCAATTTTTGGTTTCCTTTCCAAAAAAGACAGTGAAACAAAATAACTTCCAGAGCAAAATACTTTTGAGACAAGTAGCCTCTAATAATGTCAGTGCCACTGAAACAAAATTATTTGTAAATGTAAGCCACGTAACTGTCATGTATATGTTAAGGAGAGTTCAATTACTCTATTTAGGGGATTATGAAATTAAGTTTTCACAATCAAGATCTGCCAGAGACCCAGCTATACCTGGTGAGTCGAATCCTCCTCCGGGCAATAGCTCCGTGGTACCTCCTCACACCATCCTGCATGGAAAGGCAACCACAGGGCAACACATCTCATTTTTTTAGAACAAACTCTGAAAAAAAACCCCCTAAAAATTATTTATTACAGGTGGCCAAATGCCAGAGCAGTAATACAAGCAAATAAAGAATAATACTTTGTGCAATGGCCTTTCCACAGGCTAAACCAAGTAAACTGGTGGTTTACTTTTTGCCTTAGCAATGTTCTCTGAAATTTGAAAAGAACTCAATGTGATGGAAGAGTTGCATCATTGTAGCATCCTCCTGGTGCTTTTTAGTCCTGAAGCAGTGGCAGCTGGGCAGTGCACCACACACATTCTGCCCTTTCTAAATGTGCCACCCACCAAATAAACTATTAACCCAATTTGTATCACCTGGTATTCCAAGCACAAAGGAAAACTGTATTTTTCAAAGTCAGTTTCTCCTCTTGAGAGAGCCTGCAATGGGCAGTAGTGAAACTTACTGCCCCTGTGAGTACACAGGACACCTCAATTCATTTGTCTAGCTCCCATCCTATAAAAAATAAGGTCCCTGATGTTAAAATATAATTCCATTTCTGCCTACACTGGCTCTCTAAAATTCTTGTAAGTGGACCAGAAAGATTAGTGACAGGTGTCACTAATTCATCAATAGCATTCAAACTGCTTCAAGTGCTTCATGAACCACTTTCAGGGAAACATGAACTGAGATCTCCATGTCAAAGGAACTGAAAAGCCAACCCACGTCATGGCACTTGATTTCCACAGACTTCTTTATCCACTCTATTTCTCATCTTTGTTAAGGGTTTATAAAAATAACTGCTCAGTGAATTCTTATACACTTCATCTACAGTGAGAGGAACTTGCACAAGGCGTAGACAAGTGGAAAAATCCCCAAACACATCAGATTCTTCTTCTCTGCCCATCAACCACACAATGTCTAGTCATGAGGACCCTCCACTGAGCCTCTCAGTTTTGGAAGACTACAGCTAACAGTAACAAACCTCTCACTCGAGGGCAAGCATTTCCTTTGGAGCTTTTCTCCCCTGCAAGAAGATGCACTGCAGTGCCCTGCTGGGTCCCTGCACCCCCAGGAAAGCTGTGGTGAGCACCCCACTCCTGAGAGCTCACCTGTGTCCTGGGCTTGACCCTGGGGAAGGTGAGCAGCTCCCCGTTGTCATCCACAGCATTAAAAATGAGGAATGCACTGTTAATGTGCCGTGGCTGGTCCCTGATCCACTCCTCACAGTTGTAAGCCTCAACACGGACACCAACCTCCACACTGAAAGGAAAGGTAAAGTAAATTACTGAACTGCTACAGGTGATGCAGAGGCAGCCCTGAGACATGCTGGAAAGGACTGAAGTACCTGCAGGTGTGCAGGAGGCCTGACTCAAATACCTTCTGTAGCATAGCAAATCAATTACTCAATCTGGACTGACACACTTCTGAAATAAAATAAAAGATGGCAGTAGCTAAATAGCATTAACAACAATAAGCAATAAATAGAACCCAGTTCTGTCAACACATGCCAAGGTGGGAAGATCCTGGCAAGAAGCTGGCATCTTCTGAAGAATCAGATCTCTGGGAGCAACTCAGCCCTTGAAAATCCCTGATTTTCAGAGGAATATTTATTGTCTGCATTTGCAGGAGTGGGATTTGGTGAGAAAATGATCTTTAAACTGAAAGTCAGAGAATAATTTTTTTAAAAGCTTCCACTGATACAAGTGAAACAAAAAAAAGGGCACATATAGGCAGTTACAGATATAGACATACATCCCTCAGAGTCACACCTGAAAAATAAGTAATTCACTGATGAAAATCCTACTGATGAAACCTGAAACACACAGCTGGTGCTGGAGATGCCAAGGCAGACATCAGATGAGGAGCTTTACCTGTTGTGAAAGGTGTTGTTGACAATGGCGTTGAAGACCAGTCGGTCACCCACAAAGGACGGCCCCCAGAATTTGAACATGTTAACTGACTTCAGGATGGGGTGTGAACGACACAGGCGGCTGAAACAGAAAGCCGGAGAGAGAGACAAAACACTCAGCTGTGCTAGAAGCACAGCCAGGGTGACTGACTACAGAAACGGGGTTTGCAGCACCTGGAAGGCCACTGAATTACACTGCTCTACTCCGTGTTTGCATGTTCAGCTCCAAGAGCGTGCAACCCGAGCTTAAACCATCATAGTACCACTTATGTCATGCTGTTTCATTGCCAACACATTTTACAAACACCAATTAATTCTCACTGCTTGAGACTGCCCTCTCTTTAAAGCCAGACCATGAATCCCTTACCTACGGAGCAACCACTTACCTAACAGTTTCATTAATTTCTGTGGGACTGCACGGGGAGCAGGCTCCTGGGCAGTGTAAAAATGCCAGCCCTTAAAGCCTTTAAACAATTAAAGGAAACCCGAGCAGAAGGCTGAGCACCAGCAACAGTGTCCAAGCAAGGCCACGTTAGTTTATCTAGTCTTAATATCTGTACTTTTTGCTTGGTTTTAGATGCTTTCTGCTAGTGTGATATGGAATGAGAATTAAAAAGCCCTCACATGACTACCAGATGCAGTCTGTGCAAATGGAATCTTGCTTCCAAGCTCTCTGGAGCAGGCAAAAAATCAGGTTTCTGCATCAGTTCTGCACATAGTGAAAGCCTCTCCCTTTCTACTGGGATGTCTGTGCATCACAGGAGGAGGGGACAACATACAGCACATGACATTTATTTTGGGCCTCTGGAGCAACACACTGCTCTCAGTAAGGAGCCCATGTGCACATCTAGGATAGACTGGTCCACGGTGAAGTTTTCTAGATTTGAAAACACAGTTTTGTAGCACTTCCAGCTTTTAACTCAACTGCACTTTGAAAACTAATGTACCGGTATTGTTAAACGCACACAATTACCTGCAGCTCATTAACTGACTGGTACATATCTTCAATAGTCTAATACATTTGAATTACTTTGTAATTAAATTAAAATAATTTGCTCTTCTGATTTAAAATGCTAAGTGTTGATTTTATTTACAATGTTCACTCTAAAGATGCAAACACAATACTGATGAGGAGAGGAACAAACCAGAAATCAGGCTTAAATATTCATTTTTTCCTGGAAAAGTACACCCTGAGTGCTTTTATTGCAAATGTAAGGGATAAGAAAGTATACATCAAGTTCAAGCTAATATTGCTAATCCTCAAATGGTTTTATTGCTATCTACAAGATTTTTGTGTATGGGCCAGCTAAAAAATGGTGGTGGGGAGGCAAGAAGGAGAGAGAGTAACCTTTAAAATGCCCTTAGAAATTTATTTTTCCAGGGCTTTCCTCCATCACAATCTGTGGCCACAGAAACTCTTACCTGGCACCTTCAAAGGTGGGGTCTGAGTGACCTCAGAAAAGTAGTTACTTCTCAAGCAGAAACTACAACATCTCTTCTTTCAACCAGCCTCTGACACCAGCTATTACCCCTGAAATTTTCAACATGAGTAATCATGTTTGACATTAGTTAGTTCAAAGAAAATTTGTCCAGTACTCTGTTTGCTAATGTTTCCCTTCCTTTTTTAAATCTAAATGTGACTCCCACTAGGTAAAATTTATCAGATGAAAACAGGTAAATATTCTGAGTCATATTATGGTGCAAAATCTGCAACAGTCCCTTCAAGCCACTGGAATTGCACACGGGGGTGAGGTCAGTGCACTCTGATGTTACTAAAACAAGTTGTTTATCCAACCACTACAGAAAATCTGTTGTTATCAGTACAACCACTGGCTACAAATCAAAACCGTATGAATAATGAATGGAGAAGTCATTTAATTATTAAAGATAAAGAGGGAAAACATATCTAACGTCCCTCAAGTGAATTAGGTCACTCGGTATGCAAGGAGAACCCAGACTGAAACTTGAGTGCTGCTTACAAAGAAGCTTTGTACAGTGTCCAGGAGCAGGAAGGGAGACAAGCAATGGTTTGACTCCAGGGAAGAGGAATTAAGTGATTTTGTGCCTGGGTCACACTGACAGGCAGCGTCACAAAACATACTTTGTTCTTTTTACCTGAGGATGCCCGAGCTCTTTAAACTGCTGAAATGGTTGCAAGCCATAGGATGTGCAACTCAGAGGGACTGAAAGGTCGAGTGACTTGCTGAGGGTTATGCATCCATTCTGTGCACACACCAACAAAAAAGAACCTATTTATCTGGATCCTTTTTCTCTGACTTTTTTTTTTTTTTTCTGGCATCATGAGGATCTGCAGAGTAAGTTCTAGAAGGCTGTTCATTTCTGGATGTCGCTTGATACAGGGTCAGTATTGGTTTTATCCTGATTAAACAACTGACTTTGTTCTTAAAACACTGCACCAAGCACAAGGAGGGCAGGTTTCTGTTCCTGTATCCAATGTTAGCTTTCTGCAAAGATTCCCAGGAAGGTAACACTTCTGCCTTAGGGTCTGTATGTGTAACAGAATTATGTCTGAGTCTCAGTGGCATGGCATGCTGTGGGGAGATGTACCACGTAAATAGTTCAGAGGCCTCCTGTAATGTGAGGAGGACGAGAAGTCAGAAAGGCCTGGGTCTGTATTCTTCATAAAACAAATCCCTGTGAAACATTAAAAGCACATCCATTTCGAGCCACATGCAGAGACAATGCTGTAGGAAAGTACCTTGCTGAAATGCTTGCCACTGTCTGCATCCAAGCCATGATCTGGCCACCAAAAGTATTTCCATGATGGTTGGCGTGAGGAGGCAGGACCAGCTCAGTGCTCTGGACGTGAGTATGGTCAGTTGAAACTGCATCTGTCTCTTCACAAGTATCTGAAACACAGCAGCAAAGTGTCAATGAACACCCAGTGGAGCGAGCAGTTTGCCTCAGACTCGGTGAAAAGAACAAAAACAGAAAGGCACAGGAGAGCCTTGTGGCTTGCAAGGGAGGCAGTAAGAGGCTGAGCATTTGCTCTGTTCTGCTAGGAGCTGCTGCTGCCAGCCCTCAGTGCATGCCCACATCCCTGGCGACAGGAGCAGTTCCTGTGTCCCTCTGTCAGGGCCAGCTGCTGTCCCAGTGTCAGGGGCAGCTCTGTCCCAGCTGGGGGAGCAGCAGCTGAAGCCCCAGCGTGTTCTGGGGTGTTCAGGGCTGCCAGCACGGCCCTACAGGGGCTGTCAGAGCAGTTCAGCACCAGCTCAAACGTCAGTCAAAGACTCTGCACTGCGTGTGATGGGCACCTGTACAGGTGTGTGTAATTAAGGGTAGAACAGGACACGGTTATTTAACCTTGTTACAAATCTTCTGATTGCCTGAGACAACACCGAACAGATGAGAGAAATGAGGACCTGAACCAGTGACCACCTTGAATTACCTGAGCATTTCGGATGTCACTTTCAAGTGTTTAGCCATGCATCCTCACTCTAATCTCAATTCTTTTCGGTATTGCTTCACAGGAAGAGATTTAGGAATGAGATTACATCAAGTAATTTTAAAAGTGCCTGTCTGTGCTAGGAGCTGCTTGACCTGAATTGTACTTTTGACTTGTGCCATACTTAACTAACTTTGTGATTATGTAAGTGCATGGAAACATATGACTAACTTGTACTTTGGACCTACTCAAGGTGTTCCCTAAGACCCACTCGTCAAACAAACCTCACTTTCAGGGTATGATTTGTACTTGTGTTGCTACCTAGCAGCCTTTACACACAATGTCCTCTCCTCTCTTCTCCCACTCTGCTTTTTCTGTCTCCTTAAGGAGGTGAATTAGTGCTACAATAACATCCTTCAAAGAAGTTTCCAGGAAAGGCAGTGGAGACAAAACCCATCGACCTCTGATTTGTCACTCAGGTTATTAAACTGTACCCTGTGAGACAGTTACCATGAAGACAAATAGCTTGTTTTCTTGTACCAAACAGGACTCTTCAGTTCTATGAAGTCTTACTAAATTGTTAAGGCTAGATCTTGGTTTGTAACAGGTTTAATCTCTCCTCAGTAAAACCACATAATGCCTGTTATTTATACATGGAGCTACAGCTCAGATTTTCCAAATACCAGCATATTTTCTTAACTGCTCTGAGTAATTTTTTTTTGTGGGGGAACACAACAACTTTTGAGCACAACTTGCTTTAAGAATAGAAATTACTACCATAAATAAAGAAGAACCTGTTTCTTTGCTCAGTTTTTCTAACTTTTTTACCCCTTTTGACCTTCATGTAATGACACTTCTGCTCGTTGGGAGTCATCTTGGGCCAAAAACAGTTGTTACTTTGCTTTCTGGCTAAGATATGGCCATAAGCCTGAGTGAATTTCATGCTTCTGTCTGCACCACGAATAGTGTCACAGAAGTTTATTGCTGTAATGCAGAGTTCTGTGTGACCTGTGAAACCTCACACACAGAACCTACATGAGGATCTGCATTTCACAACTATTTACTGCACGCTTGGCCTTCGACCCTGTGCTTTTAAATCTGGAATTTCTGAGACACAAAGAAATACCACTCTGTGAGAAAAGCTGCCTAACACACCTCTGGCACCTCTAACCACAGATCTGGCACAGACCTCTCCACCTGACACCACAACCCCAAGGAGATGTTTTGTCTGCTTTTCTCCTTCCTTCCAGCTGCCCATGAGTGTTTGTTCCACCCTCTGTGCTGAGTGCAGGAATCACCTTCCTTATTGCTCTCCTGCATTAGCTTCTGAAAGACCTGGACATAGCCCAGACGGATTCTTCTCCTCTCAATAGCCAGGCTGTGCTCCAGGTGGTCTTCTGCAGACAGAAGCTGCACAGGTTTTAGCTCAACCTGTGCAAATGGAAAGGAAAAAACCACAACAGTTCTGAATTTCACAATCACAACAAAGCACACTTTGAACTTACAATGGCATCAGCATTTTCTACAGTTTTTTCCTATCACCTGTCCAAGAAGACAAGTTTACTAACACAACAAGCACAAAGTCCAAGAGATTCTCCACTATCCTTTCAGAATCATTCATTAAAACTCAATGACAAAGTGCTTTCAGCTTCTAAATGCAAACATCCATGAGAGCACACAGTGTTTAAGACAGTTCTCATTTAAGATGAAGAAATAAATTAAAAAGACAGGAAAAATATGAACTTAATATGAAGATTTGAGGATAGAATTTTTGAACCAGAAAAATAATTCAGTTGCACTGATCAGTGGTGTCAGTGCAAATTCCTGTGTATGTCAGTTCAATGACAAACTGCATCCAAACCTGTGTTGGCTTAAGAAAATGACTAATTTGGATAATTACAGCACAGGTGCCACTGAACAATCACATTGGAGATTTGTCTAGAAGGCCTAGCCTCAGAAATGTTAAAATAATGCACAATGCAGTGCACCACAGACAAATTCAACGTTTTGTGTCTTGCAGTGCTGTCACTTATGTTTCTCAGCTTTTGACTCTTCCCTCTAACCCTCTTGCAGATTCATTGCCTCCTTTCCAGTCCTTTTCAAGAGGTTCCTAGACTTTCCCAGATGGCCCAGTTAAAAAATTAAGATATATTGAGGGTATATTGAGAATCTCTCTGTACAACTTTAGACACAGTTGTTCAGAAAAGTGGATTTGAAAAAAATATTCCTCAATGTCTCTGAGATTTTAGTTTGTGATGGAATTTGAACTGAACTCTCAGACTCCCTCTGGGACATTCCTGTCTTAAGCCTAATCTTAGTTAATCATCACCAATTTAATCCTGAATTAATCTCCCCAGAAATCTGGGCAAAAGGTAAACAGGTTGATGTTATGAGTATGATATCAAACAAATAACAAACAATTCTAACTTGGTAATATTTTAGTGCTATCAGGGTAGCAATTTAGCCATTAGCCTTTCAGAGACAAGAGCTGGACTTTAGTACAACTGCTCCAGTCTGTTTCTTCTCCAAGCTGTGCCACACCCTCACAGAAGAGAAAGCAGTAGTGACTGGATGTATCAATTGCTCATGGGATGACTCTGCCAATCCCCAGTGGATGTTTAACAGCCAGATGTGCTGCTGTCACACACTCAGTGGGACAGGAAAGTCAGACCCATGATGCCAGTCACAGTCACGAAAGTAGAATTCCACATGCAGAGGGAGTTTGTTAAGAGAGTCTGAGGAGTGCTTGGTCTTCCTCAGAAGAAAACTCTAAGAGGTTTGTGCCTGTCTGGCACGGTGGTGTGAAGGCCAGTGGTACCATGACTGATTTCCAAACACCTCCAGAGAGCCAAGCACTGGGGAGAAGAAACAGCCCTGGCATGAAAACCAATCAACATAAATGGCAAAGAACCAATTTAGATTGGAAGAGAGCTTATAAGTAATGTCTTCTGCCTGAACAGTGCTGTCTGAACAACCTGCCCAAGAGGGGAGGGGAAGGATAAAAAATCCCACCCTGCAATCAGCTTCTCAAAAGGAGAGAGACTCACAAGGATCTCCATTCCACTGCTTGCCTTTGTCAATATTGTAGATTTCACAAAGACCCCACTTCTATAATGAACAAATGTGCAAAAGGAAATGAAACAACAACAACAACAACAACGACGACGTAACCATTTCAGAGCAGTGAATTGGAAAAAAAAAAACCCTGAAAGTCTACCTTATAAAGTCTGGACTTCATGCTTTCTTCCTATCACTGATCAGAATAAACAGTGTTTCTGCTGCGTTTCACAACCAGAAAAGTTGGGTTATTTCACAGAAGCTCAGTCACTCCAAGCTTAGGAGAAAACAGGAAAAATACCTTTCTAGCACCCACTGGTTTGGCCACGTATGTTGCATATGCCACACTCACAATCTTTTCAGCATTAGTCAAAACATCCTGTACTGTCACCTTGATGCCAACCTACAAGGAAGAAGGTGGTGGAGGAAGGAGACAAAAAAGGTATTTACATCGTTGTCAATTGATTTGAGACAAAAAAGTGCAGATTTTATCAGTCCCTTACACCTAAAAGGGAAAAGGTAAAAAACCTGCTCTAATCACTGATACATCTCTGGTTGTCACAATAATAACTCAGCTCTGAAAGGTTTTTTAGTACAACTGTTATGTTTGTTTAGCACCACTTGCAGGGTAAAATTACAAAACCAGGAAAAGACACTTAGATGTCGTTTCCTGGATATTTCCTTCCATTTACTTCTGTGGCATTTGGAGTCCCCATCTGAACCAGTTTCTAAGATCTGTACATGAAAAAAAAAAAGTGTGTTTAGAGGTGCAAAGCACAATGAAAGCCTGGAATGTGAGACAGTGGATTTGATCCTGTGGCATAGGCCTGACATACATCAAAATTCTGTTTTTTTCTAATTTTTAGAAACTTTTGTAATACATTACCTGTGAGATGCATCACTCTCATTAACAATAATTATTGGACACAGGCACAATGCACAGAAAGCACCCCCAAAGTTCAGTTCTGATTTGAAGAACCCAACACCACCTGTCCCATCCTGCCCACTACACCTGACAGAGGCTTTAATTCTTTGGGGCCCAGGTGCTACTCTGACATGGAATATTTTACAGGAAACACACAACTGTAACACTCTGAAGGCAGTGGCATTAGGCAGTGTTATTGCTGAGATATCTGCAAACAGCTGGAAGAAGTAAACCTTGACCCATGCTGTGTTCCTCTACTGCTCCCACCTCCTCAGTATCTTTAGAAAAAAGAGTGATGATCTCTTACCTCCATGCTGGTTTTGAATGCTCTGTTCACCTTTGTCCTGATGGCAATAATTTGTCCAACCCTGTTAAGAAGAGTAAGACTTTACAGCATGAAAACATGCAGCTCTGTAAGGGCTTGAACCTGCCTCTCTGTGTACTCCTAGAAGTAGTAAAGAACATCTCATTATTCAATCCATGTCTTCCACACTGCACTGAAAATTCACTGGGAAAAGTGAATTTTTCAGTGTTTTCAATAAAATTACAGCCACTCAGAGGTCTGCATCACCTTAATGGCAACATTCCTTGTCTCTGCTGGTGTCTGTATGATGGCAGGTGTGCTCCAGGTACACCCAGAAATTTTGGCCTTTGCTCAAAAGCACATCCTGCACCAAATCACTGAGTACATCTAGCTGCAAAAGCACTCAGACACACTCTACATGCACCTCTGGCACACAGGTATGTGCACATGAGGAGATAACCCCAGGGGAAAAAGTGCTCCTGGACATCTTTGAGGGATGGGGAAAGAGTTCACGTTCCAGCTCTTGGCCAGGAACAGGACTGCTTGTCCCTTCTGTGCTTACATCACCCCTCTGAAAACCACTCCTCCCCATTTACCTAAATAAAATACCCACACAGAATTTTTACTTTATTATCGAGTGTGATCTCATTACGTATTATTTTTATTGTATTATTTCTTTCTATTGTATCCTTTATTTTATTATTTATTAGCCTTTAAATTCTCTTTATTATACCATCAAAGCACATTTAAATGAGGAAACATTTTCTTTCCTTCTGGAATTCCTAAAGCACCTGCTCCATGTTGATAGCAGGAGCAAAGCTTGTCTCCAGACCCCTCAAATCCCAACCCGAGGCAGTGCTGAGAGGGTGGAAGGAAGGCAGTTTGCCCTCAAGCTTTCCCCCTGAGCAGGAAGGAAAAGGACAGAATGTGCAGGGTAAGCCAGAGCCACAGCCAAAACAGATGGGTGTCAGGCCACTGCCTCCAGGGAATTCAAACTGAGCTACAAATGCTAAAGAGCAGCCCTGGGGCAGGCAAAGAGGAGCTAATTACAGCAAAGAGTGAGGTAAAATGTAACTCAGAGCTCTTGGGTACTGACAAAACATTCATAGCAGAGGATTTTGCACTGTTATTATGCCAGTTTATTATTATTATTATTATTATTATTATTATTATTATTATTATTATTATTATCATCATCATCAT
>VZSE01009357.1:687532-730126 GCA_013398275.1 Promerops cafer | reverse complement strand
GGGGCGGGGCAGTGACGTCACTGCGGTGTGCCCTGAGGGGAGGCCCGGCGCCATCTTGGTGCTGAGGGCGGAGCGAGCCCGGTCAGGGCGTCCTGGCAGAGCCGCGGGGTGACAGAGCCGCGGGGTGACAGACACACAGACTCGCTTAGGCTGGGGGTGACCTCGGAGAGCATCGTGTCCGTCCTATGACCGAGCATTACCGGCTCAGCCAGACCATGGCACTCAGTGGCATGTCCAGTCTTTCCTTACACACCTCCAGGGACAGTGATTCCACCACCTCCCTGAACAGCCCATTCCAAAGTCTGATCACACTTTCTGTGGAGAAATTACTCCTGATGACCAACCTTAACCTCCCCTGGTGCAGCTGGAGGCCATTTCCTCTTACCCTGTTGCTATCCTGGGAGAAGAGGCCGACCCTCGCCTGCCTACAGCCTCCTGTCAGGTAGAGAGTGTTAAGTAGTTAAGAGAGTGAAAAATCCTGGGGCTGTGGGGTCCGGGAGAGTGCTGGGGACGTCCCAGGCATGAGAGGATCAAAGGGCCCCTCAAATGGTGCAGTTCTGTTCCCACTAATGTGTTTTTAATTACATGGATTCCTAGGATGATTCTACTGAAATAATAACATCACTTGAATTAACATAAGATCTCCAGAAAAAAAAAAATATAAATATCTAGGTTTTCTTTTAGTTCTTTATTGGAGCCTGATGGTTGGTTGGTTGACTTTTGGCAGAAGGTGTGTAGGTGGACAGGACATTTTTCAGCACTTGTGTGAGAAACTCAAACTGTGCCTTACAGAAAGGGTTTCAGGTGGGTTTTCCACCAGCTGACCTATCTGAGGGCCTAGAGCTTGATTTAGAAAAGAGCTTATGACCTTTAAAAATCCAGGCCTAAATCCAGCATTTCGAGGAACTTTCATCAGGTACATTTTTACAAAAGATCCAGCATCCCCAGAACTTTCTGCGTGCAGAAATGCTACAGAGTTAGCTCTGAAAAGGGAAGAGAAAAGAAATATATGTGTATGTATGTCTATGAAGTGGTAGTAGGCAGTCACTGAGAGAAAGCTGTTTCAGAGTAGTGGTGGGAGAGGTGGAGGTCAGACCAGAACTCCTGTAACCGCACTTGGCTGCCCAGGACCAGTCGTGCAGCAGTGACATGTGACACTTTGGATCATGTCGCTGTTCTGTTCAGCACAAGCTGAACGATTGCAGCGAGCTGGTAGAGGTGGACTTAAGTAGAGCTGACGCACTCCAGTGAAAAGGAATGTTTGTAGTGCAAAAGCAAGCTCGGGTTTACATGGACTGTGCACAGAAATGCTTGTGGGAGCAGAAAGCTTTGGCTTTCAGGTAACGGCCCTAAATTTAGTGAGTTTTGAGAACCTCCATTCCACTCGGATTCCAAATCAAAGACCACTTGCCGAAGACTCGTCTTTCACCTTCCTTTCTGTTATTTTTCCCAGCTGCAGCGGCGGGTGGCAGAGAGAGGGCAGGATACCAGCGTGAGTCACGATGAGCTGGGAGGGAGGTACCGCGGCGCTCGGAGCAATGCCGGCCCGGCCCGCCTGGTGGCAAACTGCTTTCACTGGAAGTGCCTCTCCGTTCACCAGGTCTGGGAACAACAAATGCGCTCTCTGAGATTGCAGGCTGTAATCTCATCCCCATGCATTTTCGCGTTTTGAGGGCCCTGCTCATCCCTCTCGTATAGCAATATTGCCTCCATCAGATACTGTGTTAACAAACGCGGAGTTCGTGCTGCAGAGATAGCGTCTGTGTCTCAAACTTCACAGAGTTTCTGGGGGCAAAAGTTTTCTTCATCTTCTCCCTGTAGTCCTGGAACGACAGAAATCAATATTCTGACATCTGTAAATCCTTTGTTCCCCTTTTCACCAGGGCTTTATCAGCTTTGGGAGGGAGGGATGGGGGGAAGAGGGTGTTGAGAGAGCCATTGTCCCTTCTCTCGGGAATGATCTGGAACTACTATGCAAATCTTCATTTGAAGACCCTGGGAACTGGGGGAGGGCTTTAGCTGCGAGCTCAGTGGGAGGGGAGCTCTGAATCTCTGCTCACACACTCCTGCCTAGTGCAAGGAGCTGGGAAGAGTCTTTTGAACGGCCAGAAGAGACGTTTGTGCTTTGTGCGCCCCTGTGAGGCTTTGCACTCTTTATGTCTCCTGTTTTGTGCTTTTTTTTCTGCCTACTTCTTCTAAATGTTTGCATAAGAATTGGGGGCAGGGGGAGAGATCCAAGAGCTGCGATTAGCAGTGATGAAGTCAGAAGAGTGCAGGGTGCAGCACCTCTCCTGCCCCCCTCTCACACCCTGGAGTCTCCCACCAAGCAGTGGAGCGGCTGCAGTGGTTCTAACACACCTACATCCCCATTGCTGGCATTAGCATATGGCACAGGCACAGATTCAGTAAAGCAAATGATTCAGTTGTCAGGAGTAGTGGAGTAGAATAATTTGCAGCTCTGAAATTATCACGCTGTAGCCAGGTCTTAAGAAGCCACCTCTTACAGGGGCAAAGACCCACAGAGCAGAACCTGCTTTGTGAAACCCTGTGGTCTGCCCTGGCTTGGCTCCGAGCTCCGTGTCACCTGTTTTGTATTAGGGCAGGGTCACACTAACTGCCGAGTTTCCTGGAAGTTATGTAGGGTCCTCCATAGGCCTCATGGAAGGAGAGATATCCTGGCCTGCCTTCGTAGACACACATGGATGAACAGGACAGTGGGGGAGGGACAATTCAGATGCATATCTAAGCATTTTTGGTTTTATAACTACTGTAAAGGTAGTCATAGTCCTTTTGATTTTCCTGACCTTCATTTTCAGGTCATCTCTCTTGTCGTTTATTTTTCAAACTTTGAGGGGTTTAATGTTCCAGAAAACTGAAATTTACTTTTGAATAATGACAGCCCTGGAAAATGCAGCACCACTCAGGCTCTCCCGGACAGCTGAGATGTGACCGTTTAAAAATCTCATCTTCTGTCGAAACCGTAGGAACACACGCCCTGATTCTGTGTTACCTCGCACGTTAAAGCCAAAGCAGTGTAAACAACTGGTGTTTGTCCTGCAAGTACTTTACTGCTTTGTGGAGGGAAAGTGCTTCACAAGCCTGGTCTCATAAGCACGACTGGGTCTGAATCTGCTCTCGTTTTCCGTGTGTAACTCTAGAATGACTCAGCTGACTGGGGTGAACCCCTGGAACTGTGCTAGCTGGAAAGCAGCCTGGACATGCCCTCTGGCTCCTGTAAGTGCCCCCAGCACCTGTGCACGCTCCCGCATCCATGCAGATGCTTTTCTGAGTACACTTGTTTGCATGAGGGCTGGCGTGTGAATGCACATTCTTCTCACCCATGCCTCACATACGCATGCAAACATACATCCTCAAGTGCACACAGCCATTCCCTTTCTCTCATACTCGTTTGTGCACATACACAGACCTTTTTGAAAGCTCCTGTTTTCAGAAAGGTTTTATTTATAGGTCCTGCCTGGTTGTGAATGTGAAAGAGAGAAAGCCCCTCAGAGGGTTCCTTTCATGTGTAAATCAGCCTAGGCTGAGAGCATTGGGGTCACTGAGAGGAGGATTTCACTCTTAATTACTCAGAGAGAAAGCAGGCAGGGGACTTTCTCAAACTAATAGGGTTGTTCTCTGCTGGGGAAATCAGCTTGAGACGCCCAAATTTCTCTTGCATCAGACTTCGGGCTCTGATTCACGGTCCTCTTCTGCCAGTAGCAAGAGCTGTCTATGTGGCACTCGGAACAAACAGCTTACTTATTAAAGATGGTTATGCTCACTGTAATAATTGGGTGTTCTTTGGAGACCAACGGAAGAGCTGACCTAGCTTGCTTTGTTTTTATGCTACTTTCATTGGCAAAGATATAGTCTGTGATACATATATCTGTGACTCCATCCTCAATATTCTTTTAGACCTGAAAAGTCACACTTCTCTGCCAAGTACAAAAATGCTGTCCAGAGATTAGTCCAGTGAGGTGGACTCTGAATTTGAACTTGAAACCAGCACTGAATTCCCAGTTTGGCCACCGAATGCCTTTGTATCCTTAGCTGTGGAATGGAGTAATCTCTCTGGAATGGGGCTGTTAAGAACAAAAGTCAATATGTATTGTGATACTCTTGGTAATAAGGCTGTGAATGCCAAGGTAAATGGGTGTGTCTGAAGAGATGTGTCTTTTTCCTGGGATGCAATACAAGCACAGAGATTCCTCTGCTGGAGTAGCATTGTCACCTTTCATCTGTGGTCATAAAACTGTGTCTGGAAATCTACTGCAGCGGTGAGAACTCCTAGTCACAAGTCACTGAGTTGTCTAGAGGAACTTCAGGACCTGCTCGAGCCACCACACACTAACAGGTGTAGCTGTCAGTTGTTGCAGGGGAGAAATCTGTATTGTCAAGTGCATACTCATACAAGCATATGAGTGTGCACTTACATGTTTTAACTTCACTTGATGAAATTTACACCTTCTCATCTGTATTTCCATTTCATATATGGCCTCTGCTTTTCTGAACAGGAAATAAATGCATTGAGGGCTGAACATTCCCAGCCCATGCACAAATAGCCTCCTGGGAGCCTTGATTCAGGATTCTTGGAGCTGCCTTAGTTCAGATTGCCTGGGCAGGTGGAGGGGCTTGTCTGGGAGCACCTGGTTGAGGATGCCAGCTCGTAGTGGTGGGAGCCATTGGCAGATGAGGTCAGCAATCTGAAGTATCTGCAGAGGTCAGAGGGAAATGAACGGGTCATTTCTTTTGCAAATGAAGAGCTGCAGCCTGGAGCAGCCTTAGCAGAGCCCAGCATGTGGGTCCAGGCTGTTCCTTTTATGAGCTGATGGAAACGGGGCCCAAAAGGACTTCCCTGATGGAGTTCTGTCACAGCCTTTGTTATCTTTCCCTCCTGCAGCATGCACTGGGTATAGAATATGGATTGAGGGTTATCCTGGCTACCAGCACACTCAAGAGGATGAAGGGTTTATGGCTGCACAGAAAACCTTGGGCTGCAGGGTATCCTTATTTCTTTTCCAGGAGGAAAGTCTTGGTTTAAGATGTAGAACATATGTATATTTCTGCTTTAGTGCTCCTTTTTACCCAACCTACACTAAAATGAGTAAATCCAAGGGCTGCTTTAAAATAATGCACATAACTGACTAATGGATTAAAAAGCCTGGATTCTGTTCTTCCTTCTGGTGGTAAATTTTCGATTGCTCTGCAAAGCCCTATGAATGCCTATGCCTCACTTTTTCTGCAAAACACTGAAGAAAGGTAGTGTTTTCCTTTTTTTTGTAACATCTTGAGGATTTGGGGTACAGAATGCTTTGTATATAAATTATCACTGTTGGCACTGTCTGTCAGTGAAATCTCTTTTAGTCTACTTTTATGCAATGTTACTTTCTCTGTACTGTTGATTTAGAATTAATTTTAAGGTTATAATAAACAATGTCAGTTCTCTCTTGCAATTGCTGTTTTGCTTATTGCAGACCACTGGGGAACTCCTTTAGCTGTGACATTGTAATGGGAGGTGGAGACACCTTGAGGAGAAGGTCGAGACAGACAACAGCAATTACAGTCCATAACATCCCGACTTGCCTCGATTACAGGTTTGTGTGTGATCTGTGCATGTCATCTTTCCTATGTACAGGTATTTGCAATGAGGCAGGGCATGAAAACAACTGTCTCCTTTGTAGGAGCTCTAGGAGTAGCTTCCTCTTATTATCATTGTATTTTCACAGCCTCAGATATAGCAGGGCAAGGTAAGGGTTTTAAGGGAAGACAGCTAAGGTTGGAGTAGATGTACTCAGGGTTTTCCCTCACTGCTGTGATGTTACATCCATGACAAGCAGCTAGAAGTTAGAACAGTCTTGGGACTGCCAGAACTTACACTAAAGGGAAACATGAACTTATGTTTAAATTTTACTTCTCAACCTCTGCTGTGTATGAAGGGTTGTTTTTTATGGCTTTCATCTCTATTTTCCTTTAGAAACCTCAGGAGTACTGTACACCCTTCAAAGCTGTGTTGATGTGGTTTAAATGCATGATATGGAGCACATCCACTCTCAGTAGGTTGCAGAAAGGGGCCATAAAATCATAACACATCTTTGGAGGGGTAAGCTTGTTCTTTATTTCCTAGAAACATCAGCCAGGTTTACACCACTTTGTGTAGGAAGATCTGCAGGACAAGATGAATGTTCCTGAGGTCTCAGAGACAATTTCATGTTTGGGGTAAGGCTGAGGTTAGCTGTGGAGCCTAAGTCCAGGCAGTAATTTGACAGCAGATATGGGCACACAGTAGTGCAGGCTCTGAAAATTGCAGAAGCCTGCTGAGTTATTGTGAGCTGGAGGAGCTTTTCTGTTTGTGGGCACATGGGTCTGCCTGCCTCACATTGTGCAGACATAACTGAGACATAAAGGAGGCTGGCAAATTGCAGAACACTGATGGAAGGGGGAGTAGGGGGCTGAAGAAGAAAAGTTAAGAGTTCGTAGACAAAGGGCTCAAGCCTAGTTGTGAATTCCTAGCAGGTACTTGGTCTTTAAATGAAAATGTTTGTCAAGCAACATACTGATTTAATGTGGGAATTGGATAAATATCTGCAAAGGTTTTTTGGTTTTTGGTGTGATTACAAGAGATTTAACAGAGAAAGCAGTTTTACTTTCTCCTAAGGTACGTATTTCTTCATGTACCAAAACTATATAGGGCAGGCAGTACAGATGACAGCACACAAAGTGAGACACAGATGATACATATAATGTTTGTACAGATTTGGACTGATTGTAAATAAGGCATATAATGTGATTTCCTTCTGGTAGTGTCTGACCATACCATCAACAGCACTGGTGGATTATCCAGGGCCTTGCATCAGCTGCACTTTGCTATACCTGGCTGCTGCTCTGTGTCCCCTGTCCCACAGACCCACTCCTCTTTTACCTGGGCAATGCACCTGGCATTTCCATTCTGAGCAGCACCTTTCTCGGACCCTTCATTATGTCCTGTCACTGCACTGGGACCTCAGTGTCATCCTGTAGTGCTTGGCTGTACCCAGCAGTGGCTGTGATCAGGCTGCACGTCTGTGCTGTGCCCGTCACCAAACTGCTGGGACAGATGCATTCCACAGAGCACAGCCAGCAGCTCTGTCTGGGCTGTGTGTAACCCCTTTCT
This sequence comes from Promerops cafer, assembly GCA_013398275.1. Classification (NCBI taxonomy): domain Eukaryota; kingdom Metazoa; phylum Chordata; class Aves; order Passeriformes; family Nectariniidae; genus Promerops; species Promerops cafer. The sequence continues at coordinate 722,976 of VZSE01009357.1, read as the reverse complement.
GGTGTCTGTTGGGAATGTAACAGGCTCTGCACAGCAGCTTGGTAGGCAGTCCCACTGCCACACTTGTAGCTGATGCACAGGCTTGTAGTATTTTTAGATTGGACCCTCATGTCAAATTTGGTTATGTTTATTTGTTTTGTTTTTTAACTTTCAAAAGCTTTTTCTTGGACCCTGAACCATTCCTGTGCTGATGCCTTGTGAGTTAGTTAGTAAGGACTCACAAGTTTTTGGTAGATGTGTGCAGAAAGTACCTACAGGATTGGTCATTCCTGTAAATCATTAGACTCTTCATAAATTTAATTCTAGGCTTTTCCTTAAAAGCCCTCTCCCAAACTGGACACAAGACAATGGACACCAGCAGGCACAGCTCCCAGTGACTAGGATATTGTCACATATCCAAAAGCCTGGTGGGAGGAGCAGACATTAGGTCTGAATTCATCCTGGCAGGGAGATTTGGCTGAGAGAGAAAGAAAAGAAGGTCAAAGGCAGCTCCAAGGAAACGGCTTTGGTTTAAAATGTTTCATTAGAGTTTTCACACTGGAAATATAAAGTACGAGAATACAATCACTTGGCAGAGAAGCCACATTTAGTAACAGTCCTGTATACTTTCAGTGCTCTATATGGAAGGAGACGTTATATCCCTGGCTACCTCAGCAAAATTATGGGTTCCTCTTCATAAATGTGGCTTTTTTCCAAAATATTTTATATAATTTTGAGAGTTTTTTAATCAATATTGCTAAAATATGTTCTTTTTCAGTAGACCATTGCTCTTACTGTATCCATGTAAACTTTGCAGGGCAGATTGGCTTTATCTGAGCAGTGTATCAGTGTCAGTGTAGGTGGGAACACTTTTGGGATGCTCACCTCACATTTTTTCCCTTCCCCTCTCTGTCTGTCTTTGATTTTTCCCAGTGTAACTCAATAAGATATTCACAGACACCCTTTTCCAAAGGGTTAGTCTTTCCTTATTGATTCAAGAAGTTGCCTTTTTGAAGACAATTGTTATTTGCCACTTGGGTTTTGTTGCCTCAGGAAGTTTCACCTCTCCATGCAGGCAGGGTTGGGAGTTTGGACTGATCCAGATACCTACAAGACCTGCCAGTGCAGGGCCATGGCAGATGTCACCTGTGAGGAGGTAGGAAATGGAGTACCAGTATGTCTTGTCTGTGTTCTTCTTTTGGGACATAGTTTGACCAAAGAGCTGAGCAACTGAAATGTCACAGAGGAATATATGGTGTGGGTGGCTTTTTTTATGGGAAGCCAGAATTAGTTTACATTTGCTTTTTTTTCTGGTTAAAGTTATAAGCTAAAAATGTAGAAAGGCTTTGTCATTACATCTCAGTGGCAGTTTTCTTTATTTTGGCCTGGAAATAAGGGTTTCCCAACAGACTGGCAAAACACAAGCACACATACAGTGCCCTGCAAAGGAAATTCCTTACCAGACCCTGAAACAGCTGAAGTACATATTGTCAGTCTTGCACACTGCTAACTTCTGTGGCCTATTTGTACCCAGGTTCCTTTGTCAGCGCGTGGAATATATTTTATGTTCTCCCCTGGCTGTGCTGGACAGTGAGTTGGCAGGGCCCTGGTGCACCAGCTGATTCTGCAGCCTCCTACCCCTGTCCTACAGGTTTTGCTGCCTGTGTTTGAGTTCTGTCATGATACAGTGGAATGTGATCTGGGATCAGAGTGCTGTGAGAAGAGCTGTCTGCCAAAGAGCTGGGAGAAGGCAGCTGGGGCCTCCCCTATTCCATTGGGAGCCATGGCACAGAGCTGCCCTTGTCCTCAGTCCTCATTTGGGGCTGTAAAGGTGTTTGTGCCTGACTGTGGACCTGGCTGTGGCTGATCCTGACTTGGCTTCAGACCTGGCACATCCCTGTGGGCTCACTGATCTTCTGGCTATATGTGGTCACTGTCCCCAGACCTGCTCTGCTCTTCCTGCTTGGTCACTGTGTCTGTGTGCCTGTTTACCTGAGGTCCCTGCTGTCCTTGCTGCCAGCCCCGACTAACTTTGCTCCCCAGGCTCCCCAGGCTCCTCTGCAGCTGCTGCTCTGCCCAGCTCCTGGCATGGACCACAGCACCTCCGCGTGTCTGAGACTCCTGGAGGGGATGGGCAGTGATAGGAGAGACGTTATTGCTATGACATTAAGGAAGATGTGGGTGGCATTAGCTTTGCCTTCCTTCAGCTACCTGAAAAGCCAAAGCGAAATTCAGGTCTGTCGGCACAAACGCGGATGCCGGGAGAGCAGCCGGCAGGAGGAGCTCGCTGGACACGTCGCTGGATCATTCCCAGGCAGTCACAGACGCGTGTTTCAAGGGCATCGCTTTAGCTCTGCCTTCCTGGGACTTCCTTGCAGACGAACCAGCAGCAGCAGAAGGCAGAGGAAACTTCGTGGTATTACAGCCGAGCAGCCCCAGTGATTTATTTTAAACTTCTTTTAGACTTTTCTCAGCTTGTTTCTCCCACCATGATGTTTTTATCTGTCATTATTTTAGATACTTAAGGTATTCAGGAAGATATTGAGGATGCCTTTTAGTCCCTAGAAGTGGCCAAGTGTTTTATTTTCCAAGAAAGCTAGTGTAAGGTTTCTTGGACAGCATCCTAACCATGGAGTCAAGAATTCCAAAACAATGTTTCTCTTAGCATAGGCAGATATCCTTCTGGAGTCCTCATGACCTCTGAGGGAACCTGCAAGCAAAAAGCTCTGAAATGTATCAGTACCACTCTGATTATTGGCTTGACAAAGTTATTCAAACAGTTCTGCCTCCTTGTATCCAGTTCACCTTTGTCTTCTGTGAGAAGCGAGCACAGATGACAGTAGTAGCTCTTTTAGGCAACACAGTGTTCTCATTAGTTAGGTGCAAAGTGTCACTGTGCTTCTTAGGCCCAGTCCTGCAGCCCTAAATTTCACCACCCCCATTGTCGTGCCTCTGCACCACCTTAAAAAATAATTAAGATTTTTTTTTAATTGGTGAATTCTTTACTTTTGTAAGTCTGTCCCTCATTTAGTTACTAAATGGGAGCTGGGTGCCTTCTGGTCCTGAATGTTGCTGTAATAATTATTTTGATTCTGAATGTGCCAGAAACTATTCTAATGCATATCAGCGTAAATTAAGTCAATAGAGATTCTTCAAATTTATCCTGGTGTTCAAGAGAATGGAATTCATGCACTTCAATTTACAGCTTATTAAGTGATCAGAATTAATGAACTCGCAATGACCTTTTCTGTTCTTGTTTACACGTTTTCTTCCTATTCACTCATAATGTACATGATTTAGAAAAAGCAGAGTTGAAAAGGCAGCGTGTGGGTCAGATATGTCCCATGGAGCACAGCATTGTGCTTCAGGCTTTAATCATATTTTCAAAGCTGCAGTGTAGAAATGGCACCTCTGTTGAAGCTCAGAAACCCAGCTTGATTTTTAGAACCCTCTCTGCATTCTGAAAGCTAGAAAAACATTTGTACTGAGGAAGAGGGGAGGTGTTCTTCAGAGTCACTGGAGTTTAACAGATGCTGAACAATTCTTTTTTTTTTTTTTTTGAGAATTATTTTTCAGTGTAGTACCATATTTCACCTTGGAGGTTGGGAATAATACAAACCATCAGATCCATCTTTCCTTTTATTCTGAGATCTGGAAATCACTTGGGATGTCACCAAGAAAACCTCACATAAACCCTCTTTTTCCCAAGACCAACTGAACGTTATTCCACTGTGATTCAGCTCAATGTTTGAATGATCTAAGTTTCCCTTTGATTTTCATTATGTCTAAGGCTAAGCTTGTGAGGCTGTGTGCTCATCTGGTCATTGTTTCTCTCTGACTTCATGGAATAGGATGACTTCTAAATGCTTCATCTGATGAACTACAAACATTTCAGCGACTTGCTGTTATTACTGTGAGAGAGAACACCACTAATTTGTGGACATACTAGGAAATCCAAAAGGGGGAATTGTGAAGCAGCAGTGATTTAGATACCACTGCACTTGAAGGTGTGAAGCAACTGGGTGATAGCTCTCGAATACCAATACCTTTATCTTATCTCTGTCTATTGCTCTAGAAGAGTTATGTGAGCACACAGAAAGATCTGTCACCAGATAAATACAGGGCTTGTACGAAACTTCTGCAGAATTGGAGGAGAATCGAGATCCAAAGTTAGAAGGAGAAAGAAACCCTGATGTGAGGGAGCTGAGGGTGCCCTGCTAGAGCAGTGTAAGCATGCTCAGGAACACTGACAGTGACATTTACAGAACCCATTTACTCAGGGAATGGAGGTAGATGGGGCATTAAAATGCTATTGTAAGAGAGAATAAGGGATTCCTGAAGAGGAAAACGCTGCTATCACAGCAACACATACACAGCCTGCTTGAGGGCATGCACGTGCCCCAAACATTGCCAGGGGAGCTGATAGGCTTGGGAAGGTGGCATATGAGGCATTTGTGCAGGGGGGGTGTGAGGCTTATAGAATAAATCCCTGTATGCGAGAGGAAAATCTTCAAAAGAATGGCTGTAGATAGTAAACTGCCCACAAGAAATGAGAAATAGAGGGCAGGCAGCCATCTCACCCTGAGCAACTCTGCTGATGGCTGTGGAGAGTGAGGGGAGCCATGGCAGCGGATGGGAAAGGAGGTTTCAAGCCATGTGGGCTGGTTCTGGCCATGTATGACTTGCTGGAAACCAGAGAAACTGGTTAGTAACTTAAGCAGACCAGCGTGGAGCCCAGGGCTGGACAGAGCTCCGAGGAGAGCCACACAAGTCACTCACCCTAAATGTGGTCCCTGCAGAGAGCTGGAACTGCTGTCTGGCTGCTCCCCTCTGCTCTGGTGCAGAGGTGGTGCATCTCAGGGGCTACTGGGCACTCCCTGTACCTGAACGTACCATGCAGAGACAGGTAGTCCCTGGAGAGTTGATGTATTCCTAGTTCTTTTTACCTCTTTTGGCTTATGTACTTGCATACCAATGTTAAAAGATGAGAGAGACCCTCAAAGGCAAGCATAGAGAAGTGACACAGTACTCACTGAAGATCTGTCAAATCGGGGGGAAGGAGACCCCATGGTTGCATCCAAGGAAGGCAGGGCATGCTGGATTCACAGGACTCAGCTTTAAGTACAACTGACATAAAATTCCAGTTGAAAAACAAATGTGTCTTATTACGAGTTTCAAGTGCTGCTCTGTTTTCTGAATTTGTTAGCTTTTTTCTTCTTCCCTTCTTGGTGCTGAGTATTCAAGCCCTCAAGACAATAACTTAACAACAGTGCTAGTATTTCTAAGTCCTGTTTCTTTAAAAAGTTCATAAAACTTGTTACAGTACCCTAGTAAAGCTCTTTCTGCTGTGCTATCTAATCCAAAGTAGTTTGTATCAGATTTATGTTCTGGCAGCTCTGTGATAAACTTGGACTCCACCACACTGCAAACACAAAAGATTACTTAAACTTGTTGTTATTGAATTTGAAGGACTCTTTTGTTTCATGGATCCACACCCATGTACCAAGTCTGTGGTCCCCAATGGCTCTGTACCTTATACATTTACAAACTTAGGCAAACTGGAATGAAGACATTTCCACCAATGACAATTTATTATTTTGGTATATTTAGCCTCTTCTTTTTGTTAAAGTTGTGCATGTAAAAAAACACAGTAGAAGATATAAAGTATTGGAGAATTCAGTAAGGTCTGGTATTTTGACCAAAGAGTCCTTGAGATGTGAAACACAGGTTTTCCCTCTCTCACTTAAGTCTCCTTAAACCTGATGTCTCAATTTATAAGGCTGCCCTGAAACTTTGGATCAACCTGGTAAAGTTCCTAGAGAAAAACAGTTATGCAGAAAATTAGCAGACTCTTGATTCCCCTGGTGTGAGGCCTTGCAAACTTGAGCCTGAAAATATAAAAGACTGAAACTGATGTCAGTCACACCCTCAACACAAAGATTATAGGTGTAACCAGAGGAGGAATTCATCACAAAATCTCTCTGATCTGAAGTCAAGCAGAGCTCTGGAAACAGCTGCCAAATACCCAAAGCCAGAGACCTCTCATCCCAGGGCCGGTTCATCACCTGTGTTATCCGGTGCTCAAAAGCTTGTTCTATCCCCAGTTTGTGGAAAGAGGAAAGATTACTGACATCCTTTGCAAAAAATGGAATGTTTTATTTGTGGGTTGTGTTTGGTGGGTTTTTTAGTTTTGTTTTTGGTTTGTTGGGTTTTTTTTAATGTTAGAATGAGTCAACATTTGGCTAAAGGAATAGTAATTTTTTTACTATAACTCCAGGAGAAAAAGATATTTACTATCTCACCACTTCCAAGTGAGAAGTTCACCTTATAATAGCAGGTGTACCTTGGGGTTGCAACTCACAGTGATTAGCATCTCTAATAGTACAATGGTCTGTACTGTCTGACTGCCCCTGGAGCAAAAAATCAGTTCAGTCATTTATAATTCATCTTTAAATTACTTGTCTTGAAAAGGCTATATATTACTGGTGTATGACCATGCAATCTGGTGTCTGTGTTGTTTCTGTACTCATCACCATCACTATTTTGCATGTTCGTTGCCTGATTGCACTGACATTTGTAAAACATACATGAAATTTGGGGGTTTTCTTCTAATGTTATGTCCCAAACTGTACATGACTAGCTGAGTGGGAGTCTGGTGGAGGGTCACTCTGCATTACTCTGGAGACCTGCTGGAAGTCCAGGTGTGCACAGGCAGCAGGGACAGGCAGAGGACACGGTGAACTTCTCCGATGGGTTTTGGTTTCCAGCCCCATGCTCTGTACTGTTGTGTTCTGCTGTGAGTATCCTTCAGTTCTTCTTCCCTTTGGGTCTTTAGTGCTAGCAGATGGAAATCCAGCTCAACTTTCAAAATCTCTGAATAATTTATTAAGAACAAAATTGTTGGGTCTGAGAGCTGGTTCCTTTCTCTCTTTCTTTCTCCTTTTCTCTCTGCAAACTGCCTTTCAAAACCAAAGTTTCTAATTACAGGTCAGGGAGGCAGGTTTAATCACACAGCAGAGCCCTTGATGCAGCATTAGAGAGTGTTATTTATACACCTGAATTAATAGGGATGCAGCATTTCAGTTGAGAAGAATAAGGTGGTTTTCAATTTCACTCTTTTTATGTGAAACAAACCACATCAGATTCGCTGGGCTTTTTGACCTAAATTATTTGGATTCTGAGTAACTAGCAAGTAGCTGCTGTGCAGAGCTAGAGAAAAAAAAAGCAAGAATAGACAGAGAACTGCTTACATAGCAGAGGAACAACAGAAGCAGGATGTATTGGAAAAAGCTGTATTGGAATGGAAAGAGGAAGCCATTGGGAAAACTGAAAGGGTAGAAATGCACATATGCAATTGTCTGTTCCAAAGAAAACTTTTGGAGAGCGTGGCATCCACAGAAACTGAAGGCCAATGTCTCTTGGCACACACTTAGATACCTCAAAATATACTTTTAGGGCCGAGAATAGGAGAGATGGAGGTGAGGCATGTGAGGGGTCCCTGTTGCAGGGAATGGGATTCCTACACCCTCATCACTTACAGTCACCATCAGCTTTTGCTGGAAGTATTTGTTCTGTAGTACTGAAAAGAAGTGGGGAATCCCAGACAGAATTGTTCCTGTGGTGCTGGGAGCTCCAATGTGACTGTTTTACAGCAGCACAGAGATTCATTTTCCCTGCTAGTTTGGATCTGAAACTCACATTCACTGTGGACTTTCATCCAGTTTTATCCCTGTATCTAATTTGTATATTTTGGCTTCCTGCTCAGTTTCTGCTTAGAAAGTCCACAAAAATTTGTAGCGGCTTTCTGGACACCTTTTTCAGGGCAAAAATTTGGGCTCCTGTGCCTATGCATCTGATTCTTTAAGTTGTGCAATACACTGAGTTGACTGAGATCCTGATGGGCATTGTTTGGGCTCTGAGGTAGGTTTGTGTATCTCCCACTTGGCAGCTGTGTTGGGCCACATGATGGGCAAGGGGGTCCCCAACACCAGGCTATTCCTGCTGGAGCAGTTTTGGTTGTGGTGCCTGCAGGGCACTTCTCCCACAGCATGCCCTGTAAAACCAAAATATCTGCCACATAATAATCCCAAAGTGACAGAGAGGGAGGGTTGCTATGCTTCGAAATAGCTAAAATGCAGGTTCTGTGGGTATGGAGCAGAGAACAGCAGCAAGGATACCAGATCTTATGCTCAGTATGTGAGACTTGGCATGGCCTTGAGCTCCTAGAAGCTGCATTTTGCTGGGAGCAGTAGATTCCTAGAAACTGTACCCAGCAGTCTCTAAGCTTAGCTAAGAGACAGATATATGCAACACAGTCAATACCTATATGATAGATTACTTAAGGAAAAAAAGGTTATCTACTTATGTAAATTTACATTCAATCCCAAGATAATTTTTTGTTTAGTATACTTAGACTGTGAACCTTGTCCTCACGTATGTCTGCAAATCATTACCACAGTGCTGCAGCAGTGTGTGCTGGGAATAGGAACTGATTCACCAGGTCCAGAGCATCACAGTGCCCTGGCCATTGAATCTCTTAGAGTATGTCTCCAGCAGTGTGTCAGGATCCAAAACTGGGCTGCAGGCTGGATGGAAACTCAGTTGCAGAAAAGAGGTCAGAAGCCTGAGAGAGCAGGCAAAAGGGAAGTGTTCAGCAGACAAAGATGAAAACACTGTTCCCCTGGACAAAGTGGGAGCAGCCAGCTATGCTTCCCAAGCTTTGCACTGGCAGCAGGAGGTTTTCTACTAGGCTGCCAGGGAGGAGGATGTGAGGTCTGTGTGTGCTCTCCCTGTGACATCCCTGTCATTACTGTCACTTGCAGGTGGCTGACACCTGCCATGACAGAGGCAACTGAGGGTTTGGTGTTGTGCTGTACACCAAAGACAACATGTCTCATGTGTGATAGTCAGGCTGCCCTGCCTGTGGGAGGAGATTTAGAGAGCACTTCTGCTTTTTGGTATGTATGTGGGTTTTCTCCTCCAAAAATAGCTACCTGTTGAAGTGGGAGTATTTCAGGAGGGAAGAGGATTAGCAGTGGTGACATGAATGGTCATATTTCAGGGCAAACACCTGTAAATCGGTCTAAGCCTGTAAATAGCAACCTATTAAACTGAATTCACCTCAGCAGCACTCGCCCTGTGTCTGCTTGAGAAGGCTGGATCCAGTTACCCAACCCTCAGAGTACAGCTGCTGCTCCGAGCTCAGCCTTTCCCCATCCTCTGTACCACTGCAAATGGAGCAGCTATGGATGTTAACAGCTGACAAGACAAAACACATTAAAGAGGTGATGACATCTTTTTAATACATCATCTGTATTTCTACTTCTCTCTTATCCCATTTCTGGCCCCTCTTGGAACTCTGAAATGCTTTTCCTTCTTGTTTTGTTTTTATGGGCTTTTTGGTAGAGAAATTCTGTTAACATTAGGGATGTTAGATTGAGTCTTCCTGTGCTGTCCCTTCTGTTCAGCAGAAAAGCTGCCAGCAGGGATGTGTTGCCTGGTTTTCTAGAGGGGAAGCACACAGCTGTTGTATTATCCCATGCCCTTTCCAACCTGCAGGTGTGCAATGAGAAATCAGAATATTAATTTGAATCATCTGTTATTGCCACTGGCTTCTGGTCTTTCAAAAAGGACTTGACCATGTGGAATTTCTGAACTGCTGCAAACTCCCTTTTAATGAACTTTGTGTAACAAAGTGCTAGGAACACTTTTCCTATAGATATATGGCTTAACCCCAAAGTATTAAAAGTTACTTTGTGAAGAAGACATTCTGTACCTGTGACCCAGCAGTGAAAATGTTACAGGGTCACAGAGTTCAATCCAGTTCTCTCAGCAACTTCCAGAGTGATTTCTGACATTACAGTATTTTGTTCTTGGATTCCATTGTTCCATTATCTTAGAAAATAACAACCACCTCACCAAGGCTCTGAAGATGTGAGATCTTTGTCTAGTTCGTGTGTGCAACTGAAATTGCATAAGGAAAGTATCCTTGTTTTTTCTGATATTTAAATATTCTATTAGTCACTCTCCTTTTTGTATCTTATGTGTGTGCATATATACATACGCACTTTTATATAATTTACTGTATATAACTTACAATCTATGATGAACCTACAAAGTTCTTAGGAGCCACTACTTCTTCAGGCCAGTTACATACACCCTTCTCCTAAGAAAATTAAAAGTCGGCATTCAAAAAAATTTGCATCCAAATAATTCAAAGTGAATATCATCCCTTGTTTACAGATTCAGAAAGTAAAATTTCAGCAAGGATTTATACATATGACAGAAAAACAGGAGTCAAATGTTATATAAGGTGGTTTCTGTAAGTATGTGTCCTGTGTTTTCAGTAAGTGTTCAGAGATCCTTCGGCTTTGGAAGTTGGGAGTTCCTGAGAACAGTCAGTGTGCCTCTGAGATGCTGCATTCATCCCTTCAGGACTGTGCTGATAGTCACTTTCCTTGCTGAAACACCTTGCCCTAGTTTCCTTCCAGGAACTAAGAGTGTTAATTTCTTAAGAAACTTCTGCTAATTGTGACATAACCAGTCTGGGGAGAGGGGTAGACTCAGCTGTATCAGAAAGAAGATCCAGTTCTGCTTGTACAGAACAATGAAGATTTGGCTGTGTCAAAACCCCGTTCCCAAATTTTCTCTGGTGTTTTTGGGAAAGACTGCACTGCTGTGGGAAGCACTGTTGGCCTGAGTGAGTTGCTGGCATAAAGCTGTTGATAAAAAATGCACTCTGTGCCATTGCCTGGGTAAAGAACATTTCATTTTCTAGTGGGCATGAGGAGGTGTCATTGAAATTTTGTAGCTCTGAATAGTTGCTGTAAATTTCATCTGGGCAATATCCCCAATTGTGTTAGATATAATTACATTCAAAGTTCTTTTTAATCATTTATTTGGAACATGTCCCAAGATTCAGCAGTTTTGGACTGGGACAGAAATTGAATTATTTATTATCAATTAGAGGTTGTCAGAGCCTTTGACACCACGTTGAGCTGGCATTGTTTGGTATCTGTATTAATGATCGTATAGATAAAAGCATGAAATTATTGGTTGGAAAGCTTTTATTCTAGGCTAAGAAGGCTAGTTTGCATACTTGGCTGGATGCTTCCCTACACTCACTGTCATTATGGCTCTGTTTAATCAAGTCAACTTTGCCTGTGGAATTGCTTGCCCATAAATTGATGAATTGAGTGTAAGAATAATTCCCCCTAGATTGAACCCAGTTGTGACTTCCCTTGCCATCCCAGCCCAGCACATTTAGACTCTTCTGCTTTGGCTGTGGTCTGCCACAGACCCTGGAACAATCTTTGTCACATCTGTTCTTTTCTTAGAAGAGCAATTTATTGATGGCTGCTGGTGCCACGGCAATGCTGGATGCTGAGCCTTTGTTCTCCCAGGTGAGGGGATGGAGCCCATAACCTCACAGGTGTTCCTGAGCTCTCCCACAGCTCTCTTGTGCACCCATCTCTCATCCATGTCAGTCTTAATCATTTTTCTTATTGTGCTTTGGCACTTTGCAAGAAACCTCAGCTTAAGAGGGAGATCACATTACAGAGGAGCATAGTGTGGTCCCAGAAACATTACTGCAGAAAGGGAAACTGTCATGGAATCAGAGGAAAGGAGCACGGAGAAGATGCCACTTGTCTCCTTGAGTGGCTGAGGAGAGAGGATGCTCATGTGAAATTGTCTCATCCCCCTATCTTCTTGATTTTGTTGCCAAGCTTAGTACAGCCTTAGTGGGAAAAAGAAGGGGGGAGGCCCTTCTGAGGACATACTTGCACCATTTTTTGTAGCAAATAGGTATTTTTTCTGCCTGCACTCAGAGCTGCTGGAAGCTGTGTGCGTTAGCCCTGCACAGAGACTGATCCAGCACATTACAGGATGTGATTTGAACAAGGTTATAAGAAGTTACATGCTAGATCTGCAGAGAGAGTGGGAACTTTTCATATGATAACAACAGTAATTCATAATTCCCTCACCAGTTCTACTCCCCACTGGAGTCAGTTTCCAGTGTCTTCTGAGAATTCCAGTTTCTTGAAATTTATGTAAATTTCTCAGTGGGATCACTGATCTGGGGTTTTTCTTCTTCTGACTTTCTTTTTCTGCTTCACAACACACTTATCAAAAGCAGGGTTGTCTTGCTGTCACAAGGAAATTTTTCACATACACAACTTTTCCACTTACTTCATTGCAGCAAATGAAACTGGGACTAGAGAAAGAGAGAAGTTCTCATTTTACTGGGAAATTTTGAGATTTGAAAACCATTCCAGAGTGTATCACATTTTAGATCAAGCTTTCTTACAAAATTAAACTCTGAAAACATTGTCTTCTTTTAATCAGAGCAGTTCCTCTGATTTCAGTGTCTTTAAACTGAAAAAAGTTATGTAGCTTCACCTAGCTTTTTGTATAACTGTATTTTTTTTTGAAAGCTTTTCTCAACTATGTGCAGTGCATCAAAAATGCCAAAATAGGCCTTTTGGACATTATTTAAATACCTCATTACTTTTGTTAAACAGAGAAATCGTAAAGTTTTTCAAAACAGTTGGACTTCAATAAACATATTTTTTCCTTTAGCATTCATCCACACACAAACACTCATTATCTAGACAAATATTTTAATACTATGTAACTCTCATTCTTTTCAAATTGGTGACTGTGTGGTAAGAAGTACCTCTTCCAGTGATCTCACTTGGAAAAGCCAAGGCTGCATGTATCCAACCTCTCAGGCTCAGTACTGACTTCCACAAAGGAAAGTATGCAACTGGAATTCCTGGAACAGACCCCTCTTGAAATATGTGCTTTGTATCAAAGACACTATTTCTCAAGGAAAAAATAAAACAAAACAAAACAAAATCCAAGCCAACCAAAGCCCAGCCCATAACAACAAATCAACAAAAGTAAAGCCACTTTTGTTATAAATCAGCTTTTGTCTTGGCTTGCAGAAGGTGCAATGGCCCCTTCATCTGCTCAAATCCTTCTACTCGGAAAAAAAAAAGTGGAAATGGAGAACGTGGCCTTGTTGAGCCGCCTCAAACCCTATGAGCAACCTTTCTTTCACAATCTGGTAGTGATGTTTCTGACTCCTAGCTCCCTCTCCAGAAGCTGACAAGCAGCAGCAACTCTCAACTGAGGCCGACTTGGGAAATGACTAATTTAACAGTGATTGCAGGATTGCTTCCTGCCCTGGGTATCAGACCACAAGGGTGAAGCTTCATAAAGATGGAGTGACTGCAGGAAGCGGTGCTGTGCATACTTCCACAATGGGGGCATTATGGAGACATGCCCCGGGGGCTGCCGGAGACCTTGCTGAATGGATCCTGATACCATCGGGGAATGGAGTACCTGCTAGTTCAAAGCGAGCCTGAATGCAGGTTTTAATCCTTTCTGACAATTGTTGAGAGGAAATGGCCTTTCCTCTGACCTTATCGTTGTAAACAACAACTAGTCATCAGGTTTGTCCTGCCGAGGGAATAGTCAAGGTCTATGCAAGGATTTTAGTTCTTTTTTTTTTTCTCTGATTACAATGGTTTAATTCTCTAGACCTGAAATGCATTCTCACCCCTTAATATACTGACTTCATGTACATTCTTTCTTAATTATTGAGTCCATACAGCTCGGCCTGGTTCAAATTAGCTCCTTGGAGCTGTGGGCAGACATCCCATGGCCAGTTTTGGTACTCAGCCCTGTGGTTGTTTTTATGAAGGGCTGTTGAGAGATGCCTTATGCTTACACCAGTATCCCCAGCACTGGGTGTGAGAGAAGCTGACAAACTCTTCTAGCATGACAGAGCTATTTTCACATTGGCCAAGAGGCAGGATGGGGAATTGCTGCTAGGCACCATTAGTGTGGTGGTTTTAGTATGATAGAAGGATGCAAACACTTCTGGAATTGCAGAGGTGGGTGGATTTATCTCTGTGGATTCATATGGCTTTTAGAGCTAAGACAACACAGATGACAGAGGAAATGAGGCAGTGGCTTTTGCTGCTCCTGGAGTTCAAGCCAACTGTCTGTAAACAGCTGGACAAAGTGACAGTGCAGAAGAGGGCTGACCTGCTGCACTGACACAGTTTTGGAGTGATGAAATCCACTTCCCCCCAGATCTGTGCAGGACTTTGCCTCTGGCAGTGCCCCGGTATTGAGATGCACATCACACATCACGGTGGCCACCTGTAAGCATCCCCTTCCGGGTTGCTGCTCATCAGGTGTTAAGTGCTGTAACAGAGATCAGCTGTCAGGGCCTTTGTGAAAGGGAATTTGCAGAGCCATTAGGAGGGCACTTCTGTGCCTGGTCATAGACCTAGGCAGGGTATAGGAGGTTACTGATGGCTTTTTAATTCCAGTGGAGTTTATGCATGGTACTCACATATCCTCTCTTTGGTCCCCTGTTCTAAGACAGAGAGCAAGCCAGAAGAGACTTCTCCCTTGCACTGCACAGCCTGGCTGATCACTGCAAAATGAGGGGTGGGCTACACGAGTTAGTGTGCCTAAGCTCTCTGCAACTCAACTTTTTTAAGGAGCTAAGGAACATTCCTTCCCTAGGTAAAGATGGCGAATTGTAATATTTTCTTGTTGTTCTGGTTGATCCAGCTTAGTATCTGCTTCTCCAGCTTGTAAGGATTCTTGCTACATGCTTGACAACAGAAATGTGGTGTATTTGTAGCAGGCTGGAAGTCACTGTGTATAGGTCCAGATCTCTAGTGAAAATCCTGTAAGGATCTGCAAATGAGAACAGGTTAAAAGCCACTTTCCTTGGGTTTGTAGGAATGTCTGAGTGGGCTGTGGTAGGCTAAAGGGAAACTGGTGGATTTTCATAGAGAGGATATCTGGTTTTCGCAACTATGAAAACCTGTGGTAACTTTGGGCTGTGTTTTGTGTAACATATTTGTGAGCAAAGAGAAAAGCCTGAACACTGCAGAGAGCAACCTCTGAACGCCACATACATCCTCTGCCAAGTGAATGATCAAGGTCAGGGTCTCAAGTGGTGAAGTAAACAGGGCTGAATCTGCCCTGTGCTTTGTCTCTGGCACCCACATGTGCTGTGGCCAAGAACAGGCTGTACCCAAGGCATGAGTTTCTCTGATTTTCAGCAGGATGTGGGGCTGTGGGTGGAAGAGGGTGTTATAGTAAACATTTGCAGTCTGTCCTGTAGCCATGTGAAGTTGTTTTTCTTGGTCCATACCAAAATGAATTGGAATCATTTTGCTTCCAGTTTTGTTCAGAAAACAACTATGCAAGGCTGTGGGACTGAGACTTAAATAAGTGGGAAGGATCTCGAGAAGGTCTGATGTGATATGCCCGAAGGAATTTCCTCTCCTGGGGGTTGACCCCTGCGGCAAGGCTGTGTAATTAGGCTACTGGGAGATCTGGTCGCTGAGTATGGTGTGTACTCCATAACTTGCAGGAGGCCAGCACGTTGGTGGGGCAGTACCACCACCCCAGGTGACTTTTGTGTGCTCTCTCCATCACCTCTGCACTGTCTGCATCAGGGTCACATTGTCACAAAACTGAAAGAAAGGCTATTAGAGGAAGTATTCCCCCTTTCAGTTGGGATGAACACAGTATTTTGTGAGAGAAATGCTCTCTGTCCATCCCCTCTGAGATTTACTTGTTTATATGGTTGCAGGAGGTAGGTCTTTGCCTTGTTTTGGTATTACCTGTGCTAAGGAGGATCATAAGAAGCTCAAGCATTTACTGATTCAGTAGTGGGAGCTGTTTCAACAGTGATAAAATGGTGCCTCTCCCTCAGTTACGGAATGCCTGTCAGGTTTTCTCTTTCCTCCCTGAGGTTCCCTTTAAGACTTTTTGAATTATTTCCTCCACTTTATAAAGCTGTAACAAAGGATGAGTGGCTGGATCACTGTGCCAGCTTTACCTGAGTAAAAGGGGCCACAGACAGGCTGAAAGGGCTCCTGTCAGCAGGCTACTAATTGCATGTGTCCATCAGCAGGTTGTCCTTCTATCAAAGAATGTTATCTTGAGATGAATCCATAGGCAGCACAGAAGGATCTTGTTGAGAGAGGCAGAGCAGGGAGCTGTAGAGTGCTGCTACTTATTGGGATGGTGTCTTCACAGCAGGTGCAGGAGTGAAAGAGCAGCACCAGCTCTGTGAGAACTGCTCTGCCTTGCAGTGATTGTGTTAAGAGGGAGTATACTTTGCTTTTCTTCCTCACAAGGGACCACTTGCATTGTGTTTTGCATTGCTTTGCAATATTTCTGGAAGTGTGCAGTAACTGCTTGGAATTCTGTGGGGAATGAATCCAGCTTTTCCTGCTTGTTTTGTCCATGCACATTACACCATGCACTGTGTGTAAAGAAGAGCAATCTCTGTTTCAGAACTAAATGAATGCCATAATGGGCTGTCTTGGCAGTCTGCATACCTGAGAATTTTTTTTCCTGCATAGTAGCAGCACATTTTGCTGTTCAGCACAGCCCCTGTTCTGGACTTGTCTAAGTTTTCTTGCTCAGTTCAAATGTTACCTATGGCCCGTCTTGAAAGCTTCTCACTGAGACCAGGGAAAGGGGCAATTACTTAAAAATATTTGCACGTGGTTAGACTTTTTTCTGATCTACTGAGAAATAATCACAATCACTTCCAGATTCTTTGACTCAAAGAAAGCATCACCAGAGCTGACAAGGTCTCGTTCTCAATATGTTATATATTGTAATTAGGATGTGTATTACCATCAGCACCCTGAGACCTCAGGAGAACATGAGCTGAGGATTTTGCTTGTCTGCCCTTACTGAATGCATGTGAGTCTCATGAATATTTTTGAAGCAGGTCAAATACTTGCCATTGCAAATCTACAGAGGCCTTAATGAAAGCAATCCTTTGAGCAGGAGTGAAGGTGGATTTCTCCTTCCTTAAAAAAATGCTCAAGGAACACCAGAGTAAGTTTGAAGGGGTAGGTAATGTCTGTGGAGTTAGTTTTCTCTCTGAAGCTGTGGAGGGGAGGCTCCTATTCATTCAGCTGCAGATTGGCACTTAGCAATGTGTCTGGGGGCAGTGGAAGAGCCAGGCAGGACTGGGACAACAGTGATCTAGTCAATATGGAAACTGAGACGCTTCCCAAAAGCAAATTGGCTGATTATAAGGCAGCAAACGACTTGGTGTTAAGGGGTAGGGTAGAGTCCTCTTTTTTAGTAATTGTAATTATTATTATTTAGAGGCAATTGCATTGTTGAATGAACACATGAACATTATTAGCCATCAGAGCATCACATGGGATGCTGTGGAAAGGTGGGGAAAACAGCGAAACTGAGGCATGACACCCCCTTGATGCCTCCAGAATGAGGGAGAAGAAACCCCAACACTGCTGAAATTCAGCTTTTGTGAAAAAATGGTTTGTGGGATCCTCTTTAACCTGCCTGCATGGATGTGCCTGAACCCCCAAAGGAGAGGGCTGGGTAGAGAAGCAGGATGTGAAGTGCAATTCAGGTGGAGTGATGTTGGAAGCAGATAAGGCTACACATCCTATCCTTATCACTTCAGGTACTGACTGCCAAAATGTCTGGTCCAATATTGGGCCCACTGATTGAGACACAAGACTGCTAAGGACCCAAGAGGTCCTAAGCTCAGTGTAAATCCTGGGAATAGAAAGAGGTGTTGACAGAAGAGCTTGCTGTCCTCCTGGACAGTCTGGAACATCTGTCCATGAGGACTGAGAAGCCTGTCTTTAGCTATTTGTGTCTTTGGATGTTGAAAGTAGGCAGGAATTTTCCTGTGCTGTTGAACCAAGGCTACATCCATGATTAGGACTAAGGTTCATTCTATTTCCTTGAGCTCATGCTGCCATTCACTGACTTATACTGCTGGAGCTCCTTTTCATGGTTTGGTTGCAGCTTGACACTAAGTCTGAGCAAAAGCCTGGTGAGATCCCAAATGTTGCCATGATCATTAAAGAAGTTCCCTCCTCCTAAGACACGTGCAGGATCACTAGTCCTTTTCCTGCACTCATAATGCTCAGGGGGCTGGAGCTGAGCTGCTGCAGCCCTGTCTGCTTGGGGATGGAGTTGTTTACAGGAGGGGGAAGCAAGTGTTTTGGTGGAGGTGTGGAGGAGGCAGATGTCCTGCCACCTGCTCCTCAGCAACCAGGAGGTTTCTCTGTTCTTCAGGGCTACATACATTCAGCTAGACTTCTTTTTTAAAAAGAGATTGAATAACTTCTCCTCTGGCCTCAATGCGGGAAAGCTTACCCCCAAACTCTCTGTCCTGTTACTTTGCTTGGTGATGCCTTCGAGCCAGGGAGGACCTTTCCTGTAAACTCCTGCACAAGAGGAGGCCTGTCGCTGTGAACTCTTGCATAGTAATTAGAGGAAACAACTTTGGGCTCCCACCACTGGTTATGCAACAGGGCTGGATTGTTTGTCACCACACAACCCAGCACCAGCATGCTGGTGCCTCTGACACCCCTCCTTTGCCTCCATCCCCTCTCTAGGCATCTGCTTTGCAGATTGCAGGAGTTTCTGTCCCACAGTCAGCTCCCAGGTAAATCCTGTCTGGAACATTTTGAGGGAAATTGTAGCTCCACAGCAGAAATGGCCCCAGTTTCCAAGGCAACTGTCCCCTCACCCTGTTTTGAACTGCCTCATTCCCACAGAAAGTTGCCCGTGAGTCTCGTCAGCAGCTGCTGCAGGAGCCCGCCACCTCCAGAGAAGTTGTCCTTCGCTGGACTCTTTATTCCCGTAATGAGCAGGCAGGGGGCCACGGGTGGCCTGTGCTGCAGCCCCTGAGCAGGGCCCTGCGGCGCTCGGGCAGGGCAGCGCGTCCAGCACGGAGCTGCTCTTGAGTGGGTGAGGGGGTGCTTGTGCCTTTCTACCTTCCCAGGGAGAAAGTGGTGCTTGGGGCTCCTGGGAGGTGCATGGAGCGGGAGGCTGAAGTGCTGCTGGGGCTGCTCTTGGGGGTTTTTTGGCGAGCGGGAAGGTGACAAGTGAATAAGAAGGACACGGCATTTTATTTAATTAGAAAAACCAAACTCCCTAAAACTAGCCTCCGAAGGGCCTCCGTTGTCATCAGCCGCACAAAGAGCTGTGACAAATGAAAGGAACTGAGCAGAGAAAAGGCTGCTTTCTCTTTGTGTCTCTTTCCCAGCTTCTGTTTGCTTTGCTGTCTCCCTTGCTCCCATTGATCAGGCATGTGGAAACATTCCTCCTCCTGCACTCCCATTGTGGCTGCCCGGTTGCCAGGCTGCCGTTGGCTTGAATAACTTCACTAAGCCAGGCCTCTCCAAAACCATGCCATCCGGCGCGCTGGATGCGGAGCCAGACACTGCCCTCCCATCCTCCTCCCCTCCCTCCCCTCTCCCCAGCAGCGCAGGGGTGCAGTGAGAAAATGTGCCAAAGAACAAGGGAGGTAACGCGGAGCCCCAGCTGTCCCAATGCGGGGGAGAAGTACAAGCTTGGCCTAAGAAAATAGGGGCAAAAGGAGGGGACAATGGCCAGCCTGGGTTGCTGCCTTAAAAAGAAGGTGGGTGGTGGTGGTGAGGGCTGTTAGCCCAAAGTTTCTGAGCAGAGAGGAGACAAAATGGTACGTTTCCCAGGGATACAAGCTAGTAAAGCACAGTGAGGTAAACCCCAGCCTTGTATCCCATGGAGGGGAGAGGTGGAGAGGACTAAACAGGAGGCAGCAGGCAGCCGGCTGGGAGAAATTCATGGCCAACTCTCACTGGCTGTGCCACAAACATATCCTTACAGCACACGGGGCACCTTGGGCCAAGCTCGCCACTGCTGCTGGCTTGTGCAGCACCTCTTGTTGAGGTGACACCACTGTCTGGTGCAGGTGACAGCTCTGGCACACAGTGTAGCTGCATTCCTGGAGAGAGTTCAGGGGCAGGCCAGGGGCTGTACCCCCAGGACTTGCTCCAGGGATTAACTTGGGGTAGTTCTGGTGCTGAAGACACTGGACTGGAGCACCTAGCCAGTGGCCCAGGGACCTGGGGGACTTGTGTTGTTGTTGCAGAGGGTCTGACACCCGCCTGCAGTTCTGCTGCCTACAGCCATTATTATGCCGAATACGAATCTGGCCTATTGTTCTTAATGCTATTTTTCATCGGTGAAATAGCAGTAAGCAATCTGTGCTTTCAGACATGTGTTTGACTCAGCACTGCTGGGGTTGGATCCTCCGATGGTGTAAAGCAGCCCTGGCCCATCAGCTCACAGCATCACCTGTGACCCCATTTAGTGTTCCCACCGCTGGCAGTTGTGTCCCGGCGCTCTGGATCAGAGTTGCTGTATGACCACGGGCTGAGGCTGTGGCCGGGCAGAGGATCCTCTCCAGGTGCCACCAGGCCTGTCCACAGGGGTGGCCCCTGCATCCCAGGAGTTGGAGGGAGATGTCCTGGGGCAGCTGAAGCCCCAGGCAGGCTGGGTTTGCTTTGCAGAGAGGTCCTGGGTTTGCACCGGGTTTGTGCTTGTTTGAAGGGCAGGGACTGCTGAGCTCAGGTGATTAACATAACAATCCCGGAGCTCTGCCTTCATCCTGCGGCTAAAGCCTGGTTTGCTCAATCCAATTTCCAGCCTCTGCCCTTTCTTTAGCAGGCTAATTACAGCGGCAGGACAGTGGAAATGACCTTCTTAAAGTCACAGTGCCCCTCATCTACTTACCTGTCAAAACACAGGAGACAGAGCACTGGTATCATTCAGAGAAATAACATGTTTAGATACAATGAGTGAATGTACCAAAGTGCAGAGCTCTTCCCTGAAGTTCCCTGAAGTGGGAACTTGTGTGTTGTTACCAGATAGTGATGTGCATTTGTAAAGCTCTTTCCAAGCAAGGTCCACTGATCAGCACAGTGATGGAGATACAGATTTGTTCAAATTTAAAGAAGAGTAAGTGTGCACAATTACACTGATAAATGTGCAAATGCTATCATCTCACACAGAAACCTGTGAGGGCACTGGGCTGGAAAGCTTCTGCAGTGCTGGCTTCTCTCATTAGTCATCCTAGCCTCATTCTGTCTGTAACACGGAGTGCCTGGCTCCAGTGCAGCTCTGGCCTCCTCCTGCACAAACTTGGATGTGGCCTGTGGGCCCAGAGAAGCTGTGAGTGCTCTGGTGGTTGGTCCTGCAGGCACTACAGCCCTGGCATGGGCTGAAGCAGGAGCCTGTGTGTGGAGCCTGCCTGGGGGCTGGAGCTTCAAATGAAGCAGCATGAGGAGCTGCAATCTGCAGGAAACCCTTGGGCTCAGCACACGATGCTGATGTGGCTGTTGACAGAGCAAAGGATGGGTGCTGCCAGCATCCTTCCAAGGGCTTGTCCACTGGAGCAGAAACAAGTGATTTCCAAGGATGGGCAGGCCTTGTTTCTGTTTGAACATTCTGACCAGCTTTGTAAAGACCTGTGCTGTCAGTGGCCTTCGTATTCTTGAAACCATGTCAGCAGCCACACAAATTGGCCCCTATTAGAGGATAACAGAAAGTAAAAGTTTGTGCCTGCCCAGTAGCTTGGCACAGGATATTTCTGTTGTGGTCCTGTTGAAATTGTCAGTGATACCTTGTTAAGGCTAAGTTTTGCTTTGGATTGGCTTCATTTTGTGATTTTAGTACTCAAAAAGAAAGAGGCAATCTCCTGGTTGCAGGAGGACCTGTGAGGTGAAGCCAGTCTAATTGGTGGAGCAGCCATAGCTAAACTGCTTCTGGAGCTGAAAGGATGGTTTTGCTATCTCTCCTGCTTGGAAAGGAGGAAATATGGTGAGCATTGTGAGGCTTAATGTAATGAAACAGGCCAGGAATAAAATTAACTGGATAGCTGATACAGATGTGTCAGTCACACTTTGCCCCAAAGCCACTGCTGATTGCTGAGATACCTGTCCCATCAGGCATTGAGAAGAGGTAGCAAAACAATTTTCAATTCATGGCAGTCTTGGAGACCTGCTGCACACAGCAAATTTGATGCTGTGATAACTGACACTGTTTGTGACAGACAAATCTGTGGCTTGTGTAGTGAAGCAGTTCAGAAGTGCCTGCTGTCGCATACCAAGAGGTTGTGGAAATGGTACTTGCTAGGAAATATGTTGCAAGAGGATCCCAACTACCAAAGGCATCTACTGAAAGCCATAGGAGAGCAATGAGATATTTGAGAGTACTGGGAGATTTTTTTTTCCCCTGTTATTTTTCTTTCCAAAGGCATAAATGGTCTGATTCTATTGAAAGCTACAAAATAGGGGATTCTTGAGAAACAAGGTGCAATAATGAAAACTAATACCCAACACTGACGAATAAACTAAACATATCTGAAAGAGAAGAAAACAATTACAGGAAAGGCTGTTACTAGCAAACTGCTGGGAGGAGTGCAAATGCATCCAGGACAAGAAGTCTAGGGTAAATATAGGGAACAGTCTTGGAGGCATCACCTTGCCCATCCTTACTACAACAGCTTTTTCCTGCATTTTGCTGCTGGGAAGATAGTAACAGGAGTTGTTCTATCTCTAGCATGGAATGCAGGCTTGTAGGAAAACAGTACATGTGCTCAGTCCTGTGTAGAGTGATGTGGCTTTCCAACAGGGCAGGGACTGTGTTTAGAACTATACACAATAAGATGGACTCACTTGTGTTACTGTTGTTGATGGAGAGCAGCTGGTTGCTTCAAGTGAGTCAGATATAATTTAAAATTATGCCTGGAATTATATGAAGCATTTAAAACCCTTAAGTTAAAAACTGAAATAAATCTGTTATCCATAATGCAGGTGCACTCTGAGAAGAGACAAGCTGAAGCACACAGGAAACATTTATTGAAAAGGAAAAATAATGTCTCTCTAATAGGATTTTATTTTTGTTTGTATTTTCCTATGTGAGCTGTCCAGAGGAGACTTCCTTGTTGGAGGAGAGCCCTGCTGCTGCTGAAGGGCACAGCTCTCGTGGGCTGTCACTGGTCAAGTGGCGACAGTAGGCAGCTTGGCAGAGTCTGCTTGTAGACTTTGGAGTATTAAAAATCAAGGCAAGTGGTGTTAGCTCTTCTCCATGTGTGGTTAAATGCTTTCTCTGTAGCTGGTGCCAGGCACTGTCGCGGCCCACTGCTCACAAATGCCTTTGCCAGGTGGAGACCACGTCTGCTTTTAGTTGGAGTTAAGGACCAAATGAGACTTCGTTTTCTGTGTCACTTCTAAATGATACTTAGGCTGCTCTTTCAGGTAGGAGGTTTAGAAAATTGAATCCTATGACACTTTCAATGGGGGAATTCACCAATCTCTTTTTTCCCCCTGTGCTCTGAAATACATGAATAACCTAAGTGTATGAGAGCTACCCTGTACCGCAGCTATGTCAGTGGAAGATCTTGTGTTTCCTTCAGATTTCACAACACAGTAAGTTGCTTGGATCAGTCTCTCAGAGAGAAGCCACCATAGGAATGCTGTTTTCAGCGTCCCACACTGTCCTCCTATTTGAGTTTGTACAGTAATTGGTTGCAGTTCCACTGTTTTAGTTCCATGGTGTCTACAAGCAGAGATCGTGCAGTCTAATTTTGTTATGAAGAATTATAATAAAACAGTAGGCAGTGCTTCCTGCAAAAAATACCTCCTGTGTGTGGCTTTGTACAGGATAAACTGTCTGGCTTAAATATAGAAACAGTGTTCTTCTGTCAGGAACTCTAAAAGAAAATGCATTTGAGTTGGTGTTTGCTGGCAGTGCATTTGGTATGTCATTCACTTACCTATCTAAATTCCAAGTGTAGTAGTTAAATCAACATTAATTCATTCTCCTATGATGAATTGGACTGATGGAAATCATTACACATTTGTGAGATGTGTGTTCCACATCACAGCATAGCAGTTGTCTGTCAGGGTCTGGTTCACAGGTACCCAGGGTCCCTTCTCTACGCTAGGCAGCGTGCTGAACTTCCTGCAGCGTTGGCTGTGTGATCTCCTTAGCTCCTGATTACTCTCTTTCTTTTTCACTCACAAGCACCTTGAGTCAGCTACGTCCGTGGCAGGCTCTTAGTAACAAAACTTCTGTTTGAGAAGTGCTATGTCTGGCAAAACAAGCAGCAGTTCTTGTGAGGGCTTTCCAAGCAGGTTTCTCTCACTGCTGTCATTCCCCTTGCACATGCACCATGCACCCCATACCCATCCCGGGTATTTGCTTGCTTCCTTCTGGTGATTGACTCTGTTATTTTGGAGCACAGGCTTACAGAGCCAAGACAGAGGATCTCCAAGGGAAGTTTTAAGTGTTCAATAGAAGAAGGAATGCAGGGAAAAAAGAAAGCACCGACTCGAATGGTATCATTCTCTTTCCCGCATCCCTTTGAGGTTCTCCTGTCTTCCCTGCCTGCGTTTGACCTCCCTCCTCTTCCAACCAGGCTCTTTCTTTTTTCAATCTTCCTCCTGCCCCTCACCCTCCTCATTCATTGATCTCCCTTTAGGCTTTATTAGTGACTCTCCCTCCCACCCTTTCTCTCCCTCAGTTTTTCTGATTCTCTAACATGAGACAATTGAATGAGGCCAGACTCCTAAGCCGAAGCTGGGGGTGAGAGGGAAGAGGCGTTAAGATTTAATGATATTGCCTCTTTAAGGAATCCCTAATTCCTAACACCCATCTCCTCCCCCACCTGAGAACCAATTAAAACTCAATGAATTCAAGTGGAGGCTTTTGTGCATCACATGTGCTTGACTAACAAAGCCTTCTCCATGCTGGAATAAAAGCTTCTATTCAGCAGCCAGTTTGTTCTAATTCAAATCACTTCCACTCCAGCATCCTCTCCTTCCTTGCTGCTCCTGAGTTCCCAGGCTGGGCTGCCACCCGCACAGCCCTGCCCAGAGCTTCATGCTCCACCTTGCAGAGTCCTACTTCAGTGGCAGTGAAGCAGAGGATGGGAGGTGACCTCCGTATGGTTAACTGGGCAGTCCATGCTCATTGTGTCCCTGTTCCCAGGAACCTCCTAGGCTGGGGATGAGCCCACGTGGTGCCCTGCAGGAGCTCCAGTCCTGGGAGCTGTCTGGAAAGGATCTCGTGCTGTGCCCTTGGGAAACACCTCCTATGTGCAGAGTCCTCTGTGTGTCGACAGAAAATTACCTTGTCTATGGGCAGAGCTCAGCCTTCCTTGAAGTGAGTGAAAACCCTCTCCTTTTCCTGTCGCTGTAGGGGTCATGCAGATACAGTGACATCTGAAGTAGAGGCGAGTCCAAAAGCACACAAAGTCTAAGGGAGTCCAAGTAGTTTGTACTTTCATCTTCCTCAGGGTATAAATTGCTACCTGGGAACCTGAGGGTAACTTCTGTCCTTTATTGTGCCCTGAAAATGAGCTTGGATAGGGTCATCTGGGGGATAGAATACATTTCATGCCATTCAACTTCCAAATTTAAAAATCTCACTCGAAAGCTTTGCAGCTGCAGATCTGGAGCTTGGGTGACTTTAAGTAGGGAGGCAATTCTCTGTCCAGATGTTAGCCAGGTAATCTTCCAGGTGTAAAACA
Organism: Promerops cafer; assembly: GCA_013398275.1. Classification (NCBI taxonomy): domain Eukaryota; kingdom Metazoa; phylum Chordata; class Aves; order Passeriformes; family Nectariniidae; genus Promerops; species Promerops cafer. Next base: position 697,592 of record VZSE01009357.1, on the reverse strand, counting down.
GGCTCTTCTCAGAGCTTCTGCCTCTCCGTTACTGATCAGTGTTGCCTGAGCTGGTAGCAAAGCTGTGTGCATGACATTAACTGGGTTATCTTTTCTCTGTTCCTGCAGCCTCCTATTTGTAGAAATACTTTTGGATTTTTTTTTTGCTCTTGTGAGAAATCTCTGGTAGAAGCAGGTTGAGCGCTTTGCTGTGATTGCAATGAGGTTTTTACTCCCTCTAATCTCTCCTGGGAGTGAGCTCCAACACTGCGGGCCAGCTGCCAAGGAAGCTATCTGCTCTGCTCCAGAGCCTTGTTCTGGTGTATGGCAATCCCATTGCTCCTAAAACATGTGGTTTTCTCAGGGAGTCATGAAGGAGATACTCAGCTCTTGGGTAGCTGGGACTTGTCCCACAAAGGGCTCTGGCAATTGAGATGAGCTGGTTTCCTATTTCTATTGACACCAATGCTTAGAGGAGTGGTTTGAGTTTACAGGAAGTTAGGGAACTCTGATGTCTGACAACAGGAATATTGTGTTTTGAACTCATCTGTAGTTTGTGGTGCTGGTAATTCTTCCTGCCACACTGCTTTGCAGCTGTCCAGCATGGCAGGAAACAAGTGTTAACACTCCTCAGGGTGTGTTACAGTCTTCTAATCAACTTTTATAAAAGAAAGATTTGAACATCTCTTAGAGGTCCTGTTCCTTGCTATAGCTGTGGTATCTCACATCTTACCAACAGCCCCAACTCTGGCCATCGACTAGAGCTGAATATATTTTACTGTTCCTAAAAAGTATGTTTGGGTCTATACTTGTCTGTCTCACTCGTGTGTTTATAGATTTGGACGTGGAACCTTCCTTTGATGTCAAAAACCTCTTACTATTTTGTAAACTGGCACCAATTTTTCATCCAGATTTTTTTTTCTTTAAGTTCGCCTCTTGTTGCAGTGATGTGCAGAGTTAAAAATAAAAAAAAATATGCTGTTGATGGATTTTCCCTTAGCAAACCCAGTCCTATTTCTACATAAATGCAAAAGAACAGAAACTCTGACAATATGCAAAATGCTTGGGGTGCTCAGACTAACGCATAAATTTTAAAGAACTGTTAATTAAATGACAAGTTAATTTTGGGTAATGCCATGTGGTATCATGACAGTAGAATCTCTGTCCATTAGTATGGTGAATGGGAAGATCAGAATCAAAATCCATTTTTCTGTGGAAAAAATACTACTTTCCCTTGAGTTAGAGAGGGCTGATTATTTGGGGAAGAGAAAAAGTCTTTCCCTTTATAGCTTTGAGTTATTTTCTACAACATGTTCTCTCTGAAGATCTTGAAACTTTTTTTTTTTTTTGTTTATTTTGTTTTCTTGGTTTTTTTTGAGGTAGGGAGAAACCCCCTCTGTTTTCAAGTAGTAAAAAAGAATTTTCTTGGCCCAATCACCTGGTGAATTTGTGAGAAGGAGGTAGGGGCAGCACAAACAACTTAAGACTTTACTGAAGAGCTCGCTCCTCCCGAGCCTCCTGTGAAATGGAGCAACGGTGTAGCAGTGCTCTGAGGTGGGGCCTGACAGTGCTGTTGCCTGCTCAGGCCCTGGCAGGGCTTGGTTGGTCCCTAGGCCTGTCTGTAATAAACTTGCTTAATTGAAGAAAGCAGAAGATCTGAGCTGCTGTGGTTGTGGGGCTCAGTGGGCAGAACAGCCCCTTCCTTCATGATGCAGCTGAACTCTCCCTGTGTCGAGCACTGACCTTCGTCTCAGGGGCTCTGCTCTTTGTTCCTGTTTCTTGTTAGTGAAATGAGTTTGATGGTCTCAGACTTACTAGTAAACGGTCTCTACTTCAAAACAAAGTGCAGTTAGTTTGGCAGGAGAGTCCCAGGTCTGACCTGAAACTAAATTACAGCTGACCCTGAGACAGTGAGGCCCCTCCAGGTCAGGGACAAGGGCATTGTCAGGACACTGGGAGCTTGCACTGTAATTAGCAGCAAAGGTATCAAATACCTCTGTTTCCAGCATTCCTGTCCTTAAAGCAACACAGGCATAAAATCTTAAATTTTTTCCTACTTCAGCCTCACTAAAAACAAACCAAAAGGGAAGTAAGGCTGAACAAACTTCCATTGATTTGCTTTTTCTCTGTAAATCCCTCCCCATCTTTCACTGTCTCCCACAATCCCTTGTTCTCCCAGCATCTGGGAGTGAATTTACCAGACACTGCATTGCTTTCAAGGCTCTAGAATGACCAACACATTTGAGCATGCTTCGCCTGACAGCAGGAGTGTGTAAGAGCAGCTTTCCTACTTCAAAAACTTGTTTTACTCCAGAGCTAATCTACTAGCAGCTGTCTGTTCTATTCCCAGGCTTCTTCAAACGCCAGAGAGCCCCTTTTAGATTCACCCTTGAAAATGTCATTTAAATACCCTTTCTGTTACAGGAACATTGTAACATTTGAGAGAGCAAAACACTCCTACTGGTTTTCTGGGTGTCCAGCAGAGTGCCAGCAAACAGAGGCCAGGATGCATTGCAGCTAAAAACAGAGAAGGTATAAATTACTGAGCCTTCTGCTTTCAACCTGGTCACCTGTGCCACTAACAAACCCAGACCTTGTGTGTGCATCATGGGACACCACGAGCTTGTTTTGCAGAAAATGCTGTGTGCTGAGAGCTTTCCCAGGCCTTCTTTGGAAGAGGAATGTTTACTCTTTTCCAGCTTCTTGACTCAAACATTTAAAATCAGTGTGAAGTTTTGGAAGATGCCTCACTATTTCCATCCCTCACAAGTGGGCAGTTTCCAAACCTCAAGGGTGTCTGTGAAGCAGTAAACCTGGTTACCTCCAGAAGGGAAAGGCTAGAGCAGGGCAGGACATACTGCACAGGGATTCCAAAAACACCCGTATAATCAGATTACAAGTCTAGTGAGTCAAGATGCCTTAAACCTGAGTATGATCCCTCTATTTCACGTGTAACTCATGAGAGTCCTTTCTTCTGATGTCTCTAAAAAGGCACTGATCATTCCTGCAAAAAGGAGTGCAGAATTGCTCATTGAATTATTGGGAATGTGGCATGGAGATGGAACTAAAATCTTAAACACATTTTTGTCTAAGCCTTAAGCGTTTTTTAATGTTACTATACTAATGTTACTTTAATGTTTAATGTTACTATTCTCCATTTTGATTCATGTATCTGACAGAAAATTGTAGAGGTTACTGTTTCATTCATACTTTTACTAAAGGGTTGGTTTCAGTATACATTTCACACCACCACTGTGAGAGAGGTTTCCTGCTACTCCTCTGTGTCCCTGCTTTTGAAGGAGTATCTCCATGTTGTCTGTCTTAGCCTTGTGCTAAATAATGCCTTGGCCAGCTACTTCCGAGGGAGCTGGTCCTTAGCTGTTGCAGTGCCTTGGCCACCAGCCAGCTAGGAGCTCTGAGGAATACAGTTTGTGAATCACTACTTATTCCTGGTGGGAAAAGGGTCAGTGACTCAGTTTACTTCAGCTCATGGAACTGCATGGGCATGACATAGGTGGGAGAACTTCTGCCTGGAACCAACTGAAAAAAAAACCAAACAAAAAACCCCCACCAAAAAAAACCACCCCCCCCCCAAAAAAAAAAAAAACCAACCAACCAACCAAACAAACCCAAACCAAACCCAGGTAAAAGAAAATGGCATCAGGACCCTAAAGTAGCAAAATCAGCCTTGAGGGAAAACCACAGCAGGCAAAGGCGTGAAAAGATAAATGCTTAAAGGCTGTGAAAAGTGAGAAAAAGATGGGCAAGAATGGGCAAGTAACAGCATGAGCAAAGTATTTCCCACTAGACTTTGAGCAGTGCAGAATGAGAGCTTCTCTTCAGTTAGAGGTCAGCTCGCAGGGTGTGTGGGCAGGGGAATCACTGTGTCTTGGGACCAAAGAACAGATTTTGAGCCTTTTCTAGTTCCAAATACATTTAAAAGCTGGTGAAGGTTGCTGAAACTAGAGTATTTAATAACAGCCATCTCATTTCACATTCCCTAGCCTGGAAGGATTGGGAGCCTGTAAGCCTGAGTAAAGATGTGCCCTGGGGTGAGGGAAGCTCTTCCTCTCTGGTGGACACCACTTCTGCTCCAGAGCATCTGTGCTGGGTGCACTGCTGTAGAAAAAGAGTTCTGAGTATAACACACACAGGGTGAGTTTGTGCCTTGCAGTAGCCTGTTCTACAGCAAACAGGAGAATGACCAGAGATGACTGACCACAAGTGCAGCTGGACCCTGGCAGCCTCTCTCCTCCTTTCCCCTTCAGCAGGGAGGAGGCTCAGGCGGCAGCGACGTGTACGGAGCAGCTAAGCCTCTCCTGCAATCTGGGGATGGGAGCTTTGCCTGGGAAGACACTGGTGTCCGTCTTGATTAGGATGTGATGCCTGATGTAAGTCATGTGACAAGTACAAACAAAATACCTTGGCAAAACCTTGAGGAACCAGGACAGGCTGAGCTGCTTAGGAAGATTTACAGTGTGTATTTCTGTCCTGTATACTTGCCTTGGTCTGAACCTTTCTCATCTCAGGAGCTCCAGCGTGCACCCTGGATTTTAAAGATACTATTTTCTGTTCTCTTCTCCAAACAATTTGCAAACCTTCTCAAGGTTGTGCTGTTAAGTTTAACAGTTACTTAGCCACAGTTACTTTACACCATCATAAGTATCTGAATGCTATAATGTCATCCTCTGAGAAGTGCTACTGGGACTTGTGGAGCAGAGGTCCCATTGTCTTAGATTAGAAAATAAGTCTTGAAGAAATGGGAGAGTTAAAAGCCAGTGCGAGTGCTATAGCAGAGGTAGGAAATCCATTATGTCCTGAAAGAGAGGGGATGAAGAAACAGTTTCTGCTTGCTCAGCTCCTGTTCATGTGTTGAGCCAAAAGTTCTCTGTTTGCTCCTCTGAGTGCTTCCTTCTGGTGCTGCTCTGGGACAGTGCCAGGACCCAGATTTCTGCCTCCTGCAAGCATCTCAGCAGGGATTTCAGTCCTTCCCCAGAGTCCTGTTCTCCCCTTGTTGCTCTGTTCTCTTGGACTCTACCTTCTTTAAGGCAGATTTTAGAGGTCCTTGACATGGTGCTGACTTCATCCCCAGATTAATAATTCACACATGCATCAGACCTGCAGAGGATGTGCAGGTGCACGGATAGTGCAGCATCACTGCCTGAGGAGCTGGTGCTCGAGGCCCAGCACACCAGGCAGCCAGGCACCAGCAGTGTCCCTGCAAGGAGACTTTGGAAGTGCTGTGTTGGCTGTGGTGGTGTGTTTGGACTCACCCTGCCCCTCTTCCACTGGGACACAGGATTTTGTTTTAAAATCAGAACTTTAATACTTTTTTAAAATGTTAGTACAGAAATCCCTTTTGTATAAGGTGTCTGGCAGCTATCAAAACTGACCCAGAACTTTTTCTGTTGCCCCTTTTCACCCCAGCTCTTTCCCAAATGTGGTGGTATTTGGTCAGCCTGGCCCCATGCTGCACTGTTACTTGCCCTGTTATGAACCCATGGACCAAAGCCTTTAAATTTCTCTGTTTTTCCTCTTCTCTAGGCTCCATCTATGCATGTAATGTGCAAGAACAAAACAGGATGTAAACAGCAAACTGACATATGTTTAATTTATTCTTAAAAATTTTCATGAATGGGAATTCCCTGGCCTTCCTGGCTCCCATCTCCCATCTTTAGCCCTCTTATAGTTGCTAGTTTCTCCTGATATCTAATATTTATCTCTTTCTGTCAACTAAACATATTGCTTTACCTTCAGTGAGCACAAGAAACAATTTAATCAATCTTCTTCAAAAGAGTCCAGCACATCTGGTGGATTTTGGTTGCATCCATCGTTATCTCTCTTTTCTAAAGGTGGGGAAATGAGTTCCTCTGTATCCCACCATGGGAAGCTCTGAGCTTCCAGATGAGGAGGGGAAGAATTGAAGGCAATGCTCTGTTTCTCAGCTGGGGAAGAGCCTCCTAACAGTGGATGCTCTAAGAAAGGTCCCTTTTCCATAGGAAGTGAAGACTGGGAAGGAGTTAGGTAGGAGAAAGGGTGGAGCAGAAAGCAGTGACTGATGGAAGGCTGGACAAACGGTAACTAAGAGGTTAGAGGGAAGGTTGCTCTCATTTTTTGAATCTGTTGTTGCTTTCTGTCACTTTATATGCAATCTTTGGAGTATTTAAAAAAAAAAAAAAGCAAATGGGAAATGAAAATATTTCCATCTGCTTTTTGGGGAGGGGGGATCCTTTGCAGGCTGCTGCAGAGAGGCAGCACCTGGGCTGAGCTGCTGTGGTGCTGGGCACACTCTATGCATGGAACAGCTCCTGTGTTAGAGCTCAGCAGCCAGGGCTTCCTCCCTCATTTGCTGGACTGATTTAGATAGGATCATGGAGACTAGACGCCACGTAGTAGTTTTTAGAGTTTGTAGAGAGGGAGAATAGCAGGCAGGGCTCTCTGATTTTTCCCTTAGCCATCATTTCCAGGACAGAGGGTGGAAGCCTGCAATCTCCTACTGTCCTTCAGAGACCTCTCTGGTTTTGCTTTTTTATGCTGAATCCCTACACTGAATTCACTACGCTGCAAGTTCTCTTGATGCTTTATTTTTCATCCTCTGCAGACTTCTTTCCCTTTTTTTCCCCCATGAGGCTCCAATCCCTCTTGCTGCTTAGTGGTAACTGGGGTGGTCTCCTCCTCTTTCCTCCCTCACTCCTTTTCCAGTTATCTCTATTTACTCTTCCTATCCCTTCTCCTGCTCTTTATTAACACCTATGTTTCTCTTGCATGCCACCCTGTTCCTCTTCTGTATTCCCACCCATCCTGTTCTTCAGTGCTCTGCACCATGTGAACAGTTTCTCTCCCCTCTTGCTCCCTGAGGTTTCTTATATGAAGTAAAGAAATCCTTGGTGTGTTTGCAGTCATTCGTCTCTTCCTATTGCTGACTCTGTTCCTTCCCCCCCACCTGAGTGGAATCTAAATAATTTAATTTCCCTAAATAGCTCCTCTCTGCCTGTGTGCCTGACTCTTGCTCCGAGCCAGCTCCTGCCAGGCAGGTGGTTGCTGGAGCAGTGGGTTCCCTTCGAGGTAGACACCTCTGGCTGCCCCATGCATGGGCTAGCAGGGTTTTGCCATCAGCCTTTCCAGAGGGTCAGCATCCTTCCTAAAGCAGGCATGAGAACCACCAGAAGCCACTGCCAGAGCCAGGCAATGCCCCCAGGCTGCCTATGGAGCCTCAGTTAGTACCTTCCAGGTTTGCATCTTCAGCACTGTAATGCAAGTGTTACAAAAATTATTTGAATTCCAGTTGAAATTTGTTTATTAACTGTCCAAACTAAATGAAAAGTGAAACTTTTCATAGTTCCTGACTGCCTAAACCTCCCAGCTAGAGACAGGTGTCCAAGACAATCTCTCCTTAAGCTTTATATGATGAGGGAGGAAAAGAGGCGGCCGCTCTCCCTGACCCTCCCCTAACCTCCACTTTTTGGAACCTCCCTCTCACCATGAATAACCCCAGTGTCTGCCACTGGTGCTGGGCAGAGCTTTGCCAATCATCCTCCTCAGCAGGAAGTGGACATGATTTTGATAGTGTCACTCTACCACACATGAGACACTGAATAGCAGCAAGAAAACTGAGCAGTTTTGTTAATCTCACTGGTGTTTGGCAACCTCTCAGCAGTAGCCACAGAGGCACTACAGCTGTCTGTCTGCAGCCCCAGGAATACAATGCTGCATTATTTTATATTCGGCAGATCATCTTTCCAATCATAAGGTCTGGAATGTTTTATATATTTACTTCTCTGTGAGGAAAGCTTCCTACTGTCACTAATCAGCAGATTTTTCAAGACCCACTGTCCTGTGCATTACAGAGATAAATGAATTGATACTTACAAAGCACTTCGGGGTCCTAAGGTAGAAATACAAAATATCATGTGTACATTTTGGAAACAACCTCAGAATAAGTTTCATGGTAGGTTACTGTGTCATTGCCAGTGATGCAAATCCAACCACATCCTCCATCCAAATCTTCCTGAAGGCTCATTTTTTTTTCCTCTGATCTTCACAGATATTAACTCACGTTGATCCTGTTCTCCCCCTCTAATATTATTTTGGTGGAGAAAAAGTGAATAAAATAATAAACATTAAGAAAAAGACACAATGAAGCATTTTAACAGTGTCCCTCAGAGTGCTCAACTTGTACTGTCTTAAAAATAACACATTTAAAATTATAGTAATGCACTGATAGCAAACCAAGAGATGTTATCCTTTAGTGAATCCAACACTGAGCTCTTGTTTCTTTTTTTTCCTCTTGTTTTTAATTAGCATTAGTAGTGTGCCTAGGTTGGGCAATTATGGAACATAAAACCTGTGCCAGGTGACTTGAAATTGTCAGTTAGTTCTCCCTTTAAAGTATTTGCCCTACAAATGGGAGAGAGCAGGTGCCAGGAAGGAGAAGAACGTCAGTGAGTTTGGGCAGTGTGGCTGGCGGCTGTGGTGGCTCTGGTAGCCCAGCTTTGTCCAGGTTTCTCAGGACATGCAAGGGGAGAGGGCTGGGGTGCTGCCTCAGCGCTGCTGCTTCCACTGGCTCTGCACTCCTGCCCATCACTGCCAGCTGCAGTACCACCTCTGCATGTCATTATTTATATTTCCTTGCTGCACCAGCTCTGCTGCCTCTCAGGGCACCTCCACCCAAAGTGATGACTTCAGCCCTGTGGAATGAAGAGTGGGTTATTCTGAAGAAGCAGCTCAGCCTGGATGGGTGGCAGCAGCAGCTCGGATGCTGCACAGCTCAGTTCCCAGGGGCAGCTACCAAGTCTCTGGTGTTGGGTGTGTTGCTGTGCCCAAGCACAGGGCCAGGACACAGGATAGGATCCTGAACCAGCTCAAGAAATGGGGTGGGTGAATGGTGGTTTGGCAGAGCTAATGGGCAGAGGATGAATTTAACTCAGAGTTGCAGCCCATGTAACAAAAGATACTATTGCAAAATATTGTTAAAACAAAAATGTAGTGGTTCCTCTCCAGGAAGGAGAGGATGTGTATTGGGATGTGGGAAAACATTGATGAGAGAAGGGGAGGAAAGGTCAAATGAGGATGGTACTGACCTGAGCTGTCAGTACCTTGCTTTAGGCAGTGAGAGGGTACAGGGGGGGACCCATGCTGGAAGGAGCAGAGCCAGAGATGCCTGTGGGGAGTATTTGGCATCACAGAACATATGCCTGGAATCCAGTGATACCCTCTTGCCATAAGAAGGGGTCACAGCACTGTCACTAGAGGTTTTGAGCTCTGCTCTGTTCTGATATGCCACAAGTGCCTTCTGACAGAGAGATGCTTGGTGCAGTCAGGCAAGGTTTCAGCTCTCCTCTTGACTCCAACTTTACAGATATTTCATTTGTTCCTCGCTGAACTCCTCCAGCCACCCGGGCTAGGTTGCCCAAGAGCAGAGGCGGAGTGCACAGACCTGCTCGAGCAGCAGCAGCATGTGAATGAACTTGTGTGGCAGTGGAACTCGAATGGAGCTCGGCACAAGTCTGTCAGCCTGAATGAGCAAGAAAGTGCGCGGTGCCTTAGGGATCAGCCTACCCCCTTCCCAGTGAGCCGCGGGCAGAGGAGAGCGGCTGGGCTGTGCGTACCTGGTGCTGCGGGGCTCTACGGGGCTCCGCGGTGCCCGGCAGCAGCTCTGCCCCGGGTCCTGCAGCCTGGGCACTGCCATGCGGGGCAGCAAGCGGCGAGGCCGGGAAGCCCCTGACCCCTGCAGGGTCCCCGTGGGCTGCCAGAGGGCACAGAGGTACCAGGGCTCCGGGAAGGCGCCTCGACTCCCCGCTGCCCGGTCGGAGTCCCGGGGTGAGCAGGGCAGTCCTGGTTCCGACCTGGAAGCGCCCTCGGCGGCGGCGAAACACCGGGAGGAACAAGGCCGGGGTCTCCGGGGTCCTCCGCAGCGAGCCCGAGCGCACCGGGCCGGGCCTGGCTCCGTCGCCCTTTGTCCACCGCCCCGGGGCAGGTGCGGCCGGCGCGGCTGGGGACAAAGCGGCTGCGAGCTCCCGGGCTGCTCCCGCCACCACCGCGCCCGAGCTCGGGCGCTTTCCCCCAGCGCGGTGCGGGCGCG
>VZSE01009357.1:641631-687069 GCA_013398275.1 Promerops cafer | reverse complement strand
GGGGTGGCGGAGCTGGGGCTGAGCCCGGGGTGGGGGGGGGCGGCGGGGCCGGGCCGGACCGGGACGGGACGGGACACCCACGGTGGGTGCTGTGCTTGCAGAGGGCTTGCGGGAGTACTTCAGCCAGTTCGGTGAGGTGAAGGAGTGCCTGGTGATGCGGGACCCGCTGACAAAGAGATCCAGGTGAGAGGCCGGGCCCGCGCCTCCCTTCGCCCCCGCCGCGGCCCGACCGCCACTTTAACCAACTTTCTCTCTTCTCTCTGCATCCCCTCTTCTGCCCGGGCTGCGGGGCTCAGGGGCTTCGGGTTCGTCACGTTCATGGACCAGGCTGGCGTCGACAAGGTCCTGGCCCAATCCAGACATGAACTGGACTCCAAGACGGTGAGATGACTTCTCTCATCTCAGGGGTGCATTTGCCGGCGGAACGGCTGTGCTCAGAGCAGCCGTCAATTGTAGTGTTTGATTTCCAGTTAGAGGTTGTAAACTATTGATTCCTGATACGGATCGATCGTTCCCTTCTCTGTCCCACTTGCCGGCGGGTAGCCTAGCAGCCGCCCAAGCACTGGGCTCACCGTGTGCCGATTCCTGGTGCGGGTCTGTGGATTCTGGTGATGGTTTTCGTCTCGCCCGTTGGTTGTAAGGCCCATCCGGGCACTGACTGTAGCCCTCTCGAAGCTGGGACACCTGAACACGTTTGGGATGAGGATTTGCCCCGAGGAATAAGATGTGGCTGCGTTTGGAGAGAGGGTAGCCGCCCTTTTATCCTGTGTGCGGCCGAGCACTGATCCCTCCTCAGGGGTGCTGTTCCCCAGCACCCAGGCCCTGCTTCCCTGGCCATGGTGGCCTGTGCATCCCCCTTCCCGGCAGAAAGCCCTCATTCTGTGCACCCCAGAGACTCTCTTGTGGTTTACCCAGGTGAAGTTTTTGTAACGGTCATGGAGGTTCAGGACTTTATTGTCTCCGAGTGTGGCCAGTGCCTGCCCATGAAGCGGCTGTAGCTCCAGCTCTCACTCTGCAAGTTTAGGTGATGAGGAGCCCCAGCTGGGCCAGCAGAACGATTTGGTGGCTCACTGGACTAGTGGCGTAATGTGGTGGGTCCTGCCTTGTGAATCTGTGGTGCTCAGGAGATGTGCAGACTGTTTTGAGGGGTGGGGGTGAGATATCTGAGTGGGAGGTCCCTTCTCTTTAGTTTTAGTGACTTGCCTTCCCCTGAATTCCTTTTCCTTATTGCTGCCCTGGGGTGAAGGTGAGGGTAGGGATGGGGGAGTGGCAGGGGCTGCAAGGGGATGGCATAGTGAGGGGGCATGTTCTGGCTCCAGGCAAGGGCTGCTGAGGAGTCCAAATGCAGAGTTTTATTTCTTGCAGCGCGTGGCCCAGGCGTCCTAGTCTTTATCTTGGCAGAAGGAGAGGGCGGGAGAGCGAGACCCTCTTTCTTAGGGTTTATGGTATGAGTTGCAGCAAGATTTATGTCTGTTCCTGTTTAACTGCCTGGATCGCTCCCTTTGATGTGCACAGGTCCTTCCTCCCCATGGGAGCTCCTGGTTAAACCCACCCCAGCTTTCCTGGCTGAGGCTGGATCCCCAGGACTCCCAGCCCTCCTCCTTTTTGGAGTGATGTAAAGTGAATTTTGCTCTGGGGGGGGGGGTACAGTAATGTCTTTTGAGGAGGGCTCAGGGTTTTCTTTTTTCTCCTTTTTTTTTACTAGCCTGTGTAAACACAGTGTCTGATCAGCTAGTCTTGTCATGAGTCTGTGGGCTGGCATAGACCCCTCTTGAAAAGGCAAGTGATAGATGTCTGTTGAAGCACTAATCCTGGAAGCGTTTCAGGACTGAGTGAGCTGAAATCCACGTTGTCCATTCTTCTCCCCAAGCGGCCGCTGCCGGCTGTGTGAAGGCTCTCTGCAGCCCACGGTGCAGCCCACGCGGGCAGGGAGGGACGGTGGGCGCTGCAGGAGAACAGCAGAGCCTCGTGGCGCAGGGCGCGTGGGGACCGGCCAGCCATTGAAATTCCCTGCTGCATCTGCTCCGCTCGCCCCGCCGGCATGCCACGGGGAATGGGGACGGTTTCGCCAGGGCCTTCTTTGTTAGGAACTTTGATCCTCTTCCTTTTTCCTCCATATTTTTTGTTTAGTGCAGTTTTCAGCTGGGTCAGATGTTTTGGGGTGTTTTGCCTCATGAGAGGTTGTTCTTGTGGGAGCACATGGAACCTTCATATGCCTTTTCCCTGCTGAGGTGAAAGGCTGCGCCGTGAGTCATGGGTTAAATGACACAAACTCATCTAAATCTTAATTTAGAGTTTTATGAAACTTTGCAGGAAAAGGCCTGTTGTCCTGTTAGGACAGCCTTCTCATGGGGCTGTCTCCTGGCAAACAGTATTTGATAGACAGTGTCTGCTCAACTTGTTGCTTCATTGTTTTCTGATTCTTCCTACCCTAATGAAGGCAGTTGGCCTGATTCTTCGGGGCAGCCTTGTTCTTTTCAGACTCCTCTTTGTTTGTAAGCTAGATAGCAGCAGACTACAGGGTTATTTTTGAAAATACTTGATATGAGAATTGGTTTTACAGTCTCAAGGTAAAAGATTTGCATGACTTTGTAAAGCTGCAGCTGGCCACTGCCTTGAGCTGCTTCTTTACGCGCTCTGGGAAGAGCGCTTGGCAGTGCTGGGTCATCCCGTTGTTTCTTTGTTGCCGTTGTTGAGTTTTTGCTGGGTTTGTCTTTTGTGGTGGAGGGAGTGATCTGCAGCTCCCCAGCAGTGCAGACCAGCAGGGTGGAGGTAGTGACAGAGGTACAGTGAAAGAACAAACCCGGACCTGACGTCTCGCGGGTCCTTCCCAGCCCTCCCTGTGCTCTGGGACACTGATACCAGCTCGGCTAACACGGGAGTTACGTGACCTCAGCTATGAAATGGGGCTGTAGGAGGCCTGAAGAGCATTACTGAGGAGCTGGCTGGCCTGTTGGTACACCTGCGACTTCAGTGGGACTCCTCATCCCCAAAGCCTTGTGGGGTGAACTGGAAGCAGTTTGAGCTCAGGTGACTTCCATTCACTGCAGCCTGATCTGGGGTTTTGTTTTTTGGATACAATCTGAGCAGTTCTGAATGCTCTTAGCAGATTTCTATCTGGGTTTGTAAAAAGGATCCATTACGTCACTGGGTGACACTGAAACACAACTCCTCCAGGGCTATTTGTTTTAACACCAGAAATGAGGGAATAAGGTACCAGTGCCTTTGCTTTAATTAGGAAAGACTCCAGCAACCAAGGAGCAGTCCAGTTTGAGTAACTTGAGTCCGGCACCAAACTCACTCCCCTCTGCATGTTCCCAGGGCTGCGCCTGCAGTCAGTCACCCCAGCCTCCCTCTACCTGCAACAATAGCTGGTTGTGCAGAAGAATTTGTGAAATGACTGCCTGCTCTCTCCAGCCAGGAGGACACGTTATCTCTGCCCAGTTGATCACACTCAGGGTAATGAGAAAATGAGGCTGAGCTTAGCATTGCTGAGTATGAAAGCATCTTATTGGCAGGAGCTGAATGACACTGGCTGAGAAGTAAAAGACAGTAGATTATTGTTTTTGCTTATTATCTGCCATCAACCTCCTGGTCTCCTGCCGTCCCCTGTCCTCAGAATTCGCTGTGGGTGTCTGCACTAGCCAGGAAGCAGTGTGGGAGGGGTGTGTGCCTGGGGAGGGGAGGGCCTGGATGGTTCCGATGCCCCAGGGAGGCACTGGAGGGTATGCTAATCTGCTGGCACTTGGAGCTTGGGGAGCGAGGTTTATTTTTGAATTTATTTGTGCTCTTCAGTTTTGCCTGTGTTTACCTACGTGCTGAGTTTATTTATGTTGTAAGCTGTGAGTCAGGATGGAGGTGGGGAAGGCAGGGAGAGGAGCTGGTGGAAGGGCACAGGGGGGCCAAGCTCCGGGGCTGTGAGACAAGTAAAAGGATGCGGGACGGGAGAGCAGCCAGGCTGGAAAGCTGAACAAAGCAGTGAGAGGAGCTGGAGAAACAGCTTCCTTTTGGGCTGTTGGAGGTGCTGGGCTGATGGGACAATGCTCCAGGCTGCCCTCCCAGCTGCAGCCTGTCCAAGTGCGGGGATGAGCCAAACCTGCCTTTACCACAGGTCTTTGTAAGCTGATTTGTAGGTCTGGATCATCCCCGATGTGATGTAACTTTACAGGAGTTGCTGTAAAAATAGGCTATAAAGAAAGAGGTGGTGGCTGAGGAGGAGAGAAGGCTTTGTGGGTGTTTGGCTTGCCAGCTGCATTAGTGTTGTCCCAGCTTTTGTGGTGGTGCTGGTGGTGGTGTGAGGCCAATGTAGGCACGCGCTCATCCGTGCTGAGCCCGGCAGAACACGCGGCACCTGGATGGCGGCGCGGGGCCGGCTGCTCCGGCCAGCAGCAGGTTTATAGGGAAGCTGAACAGGCACAATGGAGGCTCAGCCCGTGGAGAGAGGGAGGGAGGGAGGGAGGCATCACGGCTTTGTGTGCAGCGCGGCCTGGGGAGAGGGGCAGCACGATCCCTGCGGCCGCAGTCTCCGCAGCCGGGGGGCCTGGGCTCCTCGGGTTAATTTGTGCCATCCTGTCTGCTCTTTTATTGCTTCTTTTTGTCTGCTCTTCAGTCTGTGTTTGAAGGGATGAAATGTTTGGGGGTTTGTGCGCGGCTTCTTTTTTGTCTTGTTACTACCCAGATGAACTCTGTACTTGTAGGCAGAGTGAAGGGTGAGAGCAAAAAAGGCGAAAGAAACCACTTTTAATACGAGGCTGGTGATGCAAGGCACCCAGGGGCCGGCCAAGCAGGAGGGTGCAGCCCAGCCTATTAATCCCAGCATGTGATGGGTTCTCAGTGCATCTGCCCAGAGCTCAGCTGGTGATGGACCACTGCATGCTGGGACTTGTAGTTTTCCTGGGTTACACCTAGAGGGAAAGATGTCTGCAGCCAGCTTCATTTTATGCACCTCAGATAGATTCTTTGGGTTTTTAGCAAGGTGCCACATGGGCAGAGACAGGCACACACATGGAGGAAACCCTGTGTCTGTAAATAGGCAGGAAAAGTCTGTTCACCTGTTCTTCCCCGTATCTCTTTCAGATTGACCCGAAGGTAGCATTCCCTCGCCGAGCACAGCCCAAGGTAAGCACTGTGGGCAGCCCTTGTGGCACAAAGGGCAAAATTGGTGGTGGTGAACCTTGTCCTTCTGTGCAATGTGGCCAGTGCATGCAACAGAGTTGCTCGCTGGGGTTTGCTCAGGACTCACCTGGAGCGCAGTGCTGGGAGTTTGCATGGCACTGAAGGAACCAGGAGGCCCCTTGGTTGTATTTCAGGATGCACTAGATAGAGGTGGTGGATTAAACACTGCCCAGGGTGAACTTAGTCCTTCTGAGGTTGCAGACAATGGTTGGAAGTGCCAGGCCTTAGGAGATATGGAACAGCTCCATGCTGTGATGTGACACAGGTGGAAGAGTGTCATGTGTGTGCACCTGTGTGGGATGAATAGGTGTATGGCAGGGAAGGGGAGAAGGATTTCACTTTGTGAAATGCCTTTGTGTGCTTCAGCACTGGAAAAGGCAAAAGGAGTTTGGTGTTGGATCTTACCTACAAGAGGCTCTGGCATTAAAATGCACAGTGGCAGGAACTTTTTCCAGGTGTGCAGCTAGAAACTTTTAGCTGAGGAGTCAGCAGCACGCTGGAGACTGCCTTTAGACTTTGAGTCTTCCTTTTACTTGGCTCTTGGATGTGAGTTTTAAAGTTTAGAGTCTGTATTCCGAGTGCTGTTAGGGGTGAAGGAGCTGGGGAGAAGCTGTGTTGAGAAGCAGAGAGGAAGGAGGAGACTGGTGCTGGGAGGGAAGTAAGGGGTTCAGGCACTGAGAACAATTGGTGAGCAGGTATCCCAAGTAACTGGAGCCAGGAAGCACATGGTAGGAATTGGGTTAATTCCATTAAGCAGTTTGGTGACAGAAGGTGCTTTAGTGTTAGAACGGGCTGCTCTCCAAGCCAGGGAATTGCTGCGGATTAGCCCTATGCTCCTTGGGGTAATTAGGACCATGTGTTCCTCTGAGAGCAGGGGTGTAGCCAAGCAGCTAAGGGGAGGATGCAGCTGGAGAGCTGGTTCAAAGGATGTTGGTGTGCCTCAGCCTGGCAGCCATGGCCTCTCTCAGGGTAGTTAGTTTTCTTCCTTGTCCCAGCTGTATCAGTGACAAGTGGCAGAGGGATCTTGTCTTTACCTTTTTGCAGAGGCAAAAGCGATTGAACTGGGTGTTGTCTGGGCTCCATTTAAGTGACTGGAGGATGGTAGTGAAATGAGGCTTATTCCATTTCAGACTGGAATGCTGTGCAATTTGTGGGGTGGGAGGGCAAAGCCTGGGGAACCTGCCTGTGATGGCAGGCATGCCACCCTGGGAGCAGAGCAGGTACCTCTGGAGTTACCTGGAGGAAGGCTGGCTGTGCAAAGTGGCAGGGCTGGGGAAGGGACAGCTGTGCCCCACACATTTGGGGTGGTGTCACAGTGCCAAGGGAGCGGTGGCAGGTTGGTGAGGGGAGAGGCTGGTAATTGTCTGACAAGGAGGTGGTGGCTGGATGCTGGCACATGTGATGGGCTCTGTGAAGACAAGAGCATGAATCTGGTGTGGGACAGATCTGCCAGCTGTGTTTGGCCAGAGCGCTTCAAGAAGTTGGAAGCTCAGCTTCAGCAAAGGGAAAAGCACTTCCCAGCAGCAGAGGGGAGTCAGTGGCCTTCTGAGTCTCGTTCTCTGCTCGCTCTGGGTTTATTTGGTGAATTCCTGTCCTTCCCTTTTCCAGATGGTGACCCGAACGAAGAAGATATTTGTGGGTGGTCTGTCTGTGAACACTACTGTGGAGGATGTGAAACAATATTTCGAGCAGTTCGGGAAGGTAAGTCTCTTGAGTGATGTTGGATCAAAGCTGTTGCTTCTGGGGCAAAAGGAGTTTTCTGAACTTTTGTGGGGGCGGGATTAGAAGCTTGAGTCTTTTGCAAGGGTTAAGTAGATTAAAGGTTAGTTACAGATGCTGGCTGGCTGTAATGTCCTTGTAGGAGCTACAGCCAGTGACTCCTGCCCTGTGATGATTTGAAACAGAGTTTATCCTTGTTCCCAGAGTTGCTAGGACCTGAGCTATGGGAAATGGTTTTCCAATTTTTCCCTATCCAGAAGCCTCTTGTGGCTTACAGATTTGCAGCTTGTTCAAATGCTGGAGGAATGTTCGTAGACACTCCTAAGAGTGGCTGCTTTATCAAAGCTCTGATTTTGGCCTATTTTTAACTCAAAACCTTGTGATTTATTTTTCAATAATCCTTTATTAAAAATAAATCTTTTGGTCCTGAAACTTCTCCTGCTGAGTCTTGGGCAAGTGGTGGTGTAAGTTTTGTATAGTTGAAGAAAGTTTGTCACTAAGGCTGTCCCCTGTGTTGGTCTGGCTCTTCTGTGGCTGGTGGTGGCTGAGGGAGGGGTGGGCTACTGTGGCTGGAAGTCGCTTGTGCCGTGGTCCATGACAGCCAGATGTGTGAATTGTGAGACTGGACTGAATCTGAGAATTGAAGGGAGCTCAGTTGTGACCTTTCAGCTGAGGAGGTTGTCAGCATCCCCAGGAGCAATATCAGCAGGATTAGACTGAAGGATCCCAAGATTTTTAATGGGATTAGGAACTGAAGGGGATCATCATACCCAAGTGCTGAGTGTGGTCAACTCTGTGGCAGGACATTGTGACTGTTTAAATGTTGTTCAGTGGTGTTGTGCATAAGTTTGCTCTTTGGGGCAGGAAGTGTTGGATTCTGCAGTTCTTGGAACCTTCCTGCCCAATTAGGAGGGAAGAATATGTTTTGGTGGGTGGTGACCCAGCCAGAACATTGCTGACAGAATCATGGTCATGGAGGGAAGTACCATGGGAACTGCAGTGTGGGGATGAAGGCTTGGTGTTAATTTTCTTTTGAAATTTCCTGCAAAAGGGTGATGTTATGTTAAGGCACACTAATTAGTGAGAGGAAAGGGAGTTTTGTAATCAGATTTGCCATATTGCTGAAACTTTTGGGCAGAAAGTTTGGGACAAGTATCTGCTCAGGACCTTCGTTCAGCTTCTGAAGCCAAATTTGCATGTCCTGGTGTGCAAAGTGGGACTCTGTTCACTCCTAAGAGAAAGTGGTTGGATATCCTCGTGTTTGCCAGTTGGTAGCTCTGGGTGGTTTCATTCCCTGTAAGAAATAGGCAAACTCTCTTGTGTCCCCAAGAGCTTTTACATGGTATCGTCAAGGGTGCCACCACTAAAGGTTGTGGTGTCCATGTGTCTGTGCAGTCTGAAGGCTGTTTGACTTGCAGGTTCTCCTGTGCTGCTGATGGATGTGTTTGATAGGAAAACAAATTGTCTTTGGCATAATCCCCTTTTAACCTTGACTGTATCCCTGTTAATTCAAAGAAGAAGCATGTCACAGAGCACTCAGTTTACAGGCAGTTACAGTTGCTCTAGTCTGAGCAGTCCTTTCCAGCTCTTTTGGAGTGCTGGTATGTTTCTCTTGTTTAATGGTTGTGTGCTGAGAGGTGTCCTGATGTCAGGTGACTGGCAAGGACTGGTTGTGTGAGTGGGCAGGAGGGAGAGTTCTGCACGGCTTGGTGCGATTCATTGCTGAAGAACCAGTGTCCCGGACAACGTCCAGTGCTCCAAATCTGCGTGAGGCCGGAGCAGTTGTCCCCTTGGCTCTGGGGAGTTTCCATGGGGATGTGTTAGGGCTGCTCAAATTGACTCGCCGTTTTCAGAGCTGTTTTCTGACTCATCTGTTCACTTCAGATGAGAGACTCCTCAGAGCTCTTGTGTAAAGCATCGTTCCTGGCCTGTAACCATCTTCCATTATCTGAGACTAAGCCTCAGATAATTCACCCGTGGCCAGGAGAACTGTTTCCTGAGAGATTCTCTGCAGTATGGCTGATGGGTGGGATCAATGGGAAAGTGCATTTCAGAGGAAAGCCTTGTGGCCTTCAGCTCTGGAGTTCTGAGCTCTGATTGTGCCGTTGTATGGTTTGTAGGGCTGAGAAAAGCCTGTTGCCTTCAATTTCAGCTGTGGTTCATGGAAAACATGATTTTGATGCACAGTCTCTTTTGGTGGCTCTTTATAACGTGCTGGGGCCTCCCAGGTTTCAGAGGTCTCCTAGAATCCCATCTTTACGCGTGCCCCAGACAGCATGAGTGGTTTTCATCTCTTTGATTTATGGCATCTTTAAGTGAGAGGTGCTGAAGCTCCAGTCATGGTATCCTCATCTCAGAAAATGTTTTTTCATTCAGATTTTCCAAGTAATTTGGGTCCAGTACTGCTTCTGGAATTGTATCAGGACGGTGTGAAAAGGAACTGTTAAGGATGCTCTTTGAAAGCATTTCTTTAGAGGACTTAGCCTCTTAGAAAGAGCTTTGTAACTATTCCCTTCTCTCTGAAGTGGCCCCACAGTTTTTTAGCACCTGGCAGGACAAAAATTGCTCCTCTTGCCTCCTGCCTGTCTAGGGAGGGCATGGGAACACTTGGGACCTAGAGGAGAGAGCTGAGAGCACCAAGTCATCCTGTCTCGATTCCTCAAGCTCAAGGTGCCAGGGTCCCAGCAGTGATTTTTAGTCAACTGTTGAGAATCCAGTGGCAAGCTGAGTTTGGATCTTGGCTTCAGGGGGAGAGCGTGCTCTGCTTCTGAGGACAGGGGAGTCCAGGCTGCTGGATGGCTTTTGCATGAAGGTTTGTATGTCACCCTCAGGCCACAAGCCTGAGTGTGTCTTAGATTTGCCACGACTTTAAGGTCTTTAAATTAGGGTAGATGCTTTTGAAAAATACATTTTAGCCCAGACAGAAAGCATGTACATGCTGAAGGAATTACAAGAGGAAGTGCTATGGCCTGCAGAACAGATGAGGTCAAATTAGATTATCATAATGTTCTCTCCAGTTCAAATCCGTGAACTGCAGCTCACAAGTCTACCAAGGTGGTTCGTGTCAGTGCATCTCAGGTCAGAAGCAGCACACCTCCTACGTCCATTAGCAGGAAAAAAATGGAAGTTTAGTTGGGCTGCAAAGGAAATGGTTTTCTATTTTGATAGACAAAATTCCCAAATGTGATTTTTCCATTTTGGAATTTCTGCTTATTCTCCTAGTTTTGTTTTGTTTTGTTTCCTTGCTGTGTCCCAAACCTACTCTCACCTTTGTAAAATGGAAGTGGCAAAAGAAAGGTGAAAATGTGTGAAAAGGAAATCCATGAGCATTACTTAGTGATAAAGCAAGGAAGGGAGAGGCTGGCACCCCAGTTCTTCATATCAAAATACTTGGTTTTAACAGGCACAAAAAGTGAAGCTTCAAAGAGGATCCCAAATACAGTGTGTCTCTGCTTCAAAGAGGAATCACTTTGGGATTTTTTTTCCCTTCTAAAACTCTGACTAAAATATATGGACTGCTGTTTTCCTGAGAAAGAAAATACAAAGTTGTTTTTTTTTTTTTAGTACAGAGAGAGAGACTGAAAAGTGATACCAAGCTGGCTGTGGTTTGTCAGGTGCAGCTGTGAGGGCTTTGAGCGTAGCAGGATCTGTAGGAAACATCTCTCTGGTTCCAAAACTTGAATCTCTCTGAGATCCAGGCTCAGGCCATGCACATGCTTTCTAAAGGACATTATTTTTTCAACTGTAGAACAGAAATCCTGGAAAGACTTTCATTCACAGTATGTGTAGCCAAGTAGTTTGGCTTAAGTTGGATGGTGTTGAAGATCTTTAGACAGCACAAGGAATTATTTCAACAGCTTCTCTAGATTCAGGCTGCCACCCTCACTGAAACCTGCAACAGAAAGAGAGGAGGAAGGTGTCTTGCATCTACCACCTCAGGCACAGCTAGTCCTCTGTCTAGTTCAACACGTATGAGAATGCCAGAGGAGCTCAAGTTGCAGCTTCCTCCTTTTCTACTTCGACCTGTGGGAACATGTTCTGTATTATTTTTGGGGAGGAAAAGGGGTTGTCCATAAGAGTAATTTCTTTGGACTGTTGGGTCTTTGATCTTGTAAGCAAGGTTATTTGTTTCAAATCAAAACTGAAAAAACTCAGGTCATCTTTCTAATGAAAGAGTTGGTCTGATGAAGTTTTGTGGTAGAGAAAGTCATATAAATTGCAAGATAGTAGAAGGCCTAGAACAAACAAAGTCATTTTATCGTGGAGCGTATCTGAACTGTGAAATCTTTGCTGCAGGATGTTGTTGCTAAAATTTAGGCTCCAAAATGATTGGGCAAATTCATGGAAGGTCTTTTAACATACACAGACACCCCTTTTAATTCAGAAAATCTCCAAATCACAAATA
Organism: Promerops cafer; assembly: GCA_013398275.1. Lineage (NCBI taxonomy): Eukaryota > Metazoa > Chordata > Aves > Passeriformes > Nectariniidae > Promerops > Promerops cafer. The sequence goes on along the minus strand of VZSE01009357.1, from coordinate 675,770 downwards.
GCTTGGGCTCTGTGGTAATATCCTTGCCTTATCTTTATGTTCTTCCAAAGTTGTCTGTTGGTTGATACCTTGGGAGGTTTTGGTCAAGGCAGAGCTCTGCTCTAGCTTGGTGCAGCTGGTCTTTTGTTTGTCATCAGGAGAGAAGCTGATCTTAACAGAAACTGGAAGTGCAGAGGTCCTGGAAGAAATGGGGGCCTGCACCCTAATCAGGTTTTTGAACTCGTGGTTTTGTTGTGTGCTTTTGCATTTGGTGAGGCAGCAGTGGAGGAAATACATTCACAATGACGTCTTTGCATGACTCACTAATCAGTTGCAGCACCAAGGGTGCTTGGAAAGTGCTTAAAACCAGTCTGCATCTCTCACTGGGCCTGAGGTAATTGTGTGTGGATGAGTTGGTCATGAAAGCTCCGGCCTCTCTGTGAGGCAGCTCTTGCCCAGAGAGAGAGATCTCTCTAAAAATACCCTGGGAGCAAACAAGAAAAAAGATCTGAGGTCTGAGGAGGGTTCTGACCTTTAGGCTGCCATCTAATACTCCATCCAAATTCTGGACCTGAGAGGTCCTGAGGTCTCCCTGGGGTGATGGCTGTTACTGTTGCAATGAGGGAAAATCACAGTATCTGAGGTGCTGGATCAGATGAGGGTTTGTAGGTCTGTCACAAATGCATATTCATGTACTCCTGCCAGAAGAATGGGGTGGTTGACTTGGGTGTATGAAATGAGTTTTCCCTGCTGACTAATGGGAGAACCTTCAGATACTGATGGCAAATGTCTTTAAAGGAAGACTTGTTTCTCTGCTTACAGTGGCCATGATTTCCCTTACTTTGGATTGGAAGAATGTTAATTATTTAATCCTTAATCTGCTGCTCTCTGGAAATTTCAGGGATCAAAGCTACTTGTCAACCTGCCGTGGATTTCCAAACTGGATTTTGGATTTTCTTCCACAGATCAGAGGGCAATTTATGTAAATTCTCACACATACCATGGTTGCCATGAACAGATGGGGAGGGGAGGAGAAGGGGAATCTGATCACCTCTCTTGTGGCAGTAGGCCGTTTGGCCTGTGGTAACAATGCCTCTGGAACAAAGGGTTCTCTGTGCTCCGCATCTGGTAGGCACATAGCCAAAATCACTCTAGCAGTAATGGTCATTCAGGTCTTCTGGGGTTCATCTGATATTTGCCAGGTGCCTGTGTGAGAGCGGGCAAGGACACCTGGACAGGCTGTTCTGCTCTCCTGTGGCATGGAGCAGGCTCTGTCCCCTTGGCCAAGTCTCATTCCCAGAGTTCTGAGAGTGGGTCTGCAGAGCGGGGTAAGAAGGGTTTTAATGGCACAGCACACCTGCTCCCTGGAGCCAGGCTCTCTGTCCATGCATCCTCCTCCCTGGAATTGGCCTGTCCTGTTTGTGCAGCTGGGAGAACCTCACAGGGTTGTTAATGCTGTCTGTCTCTTGACAGGACGGCGGAGTGGTTTCTAGATAGTTTGGTTTCTATTTTCCATATGGAAGCTGTCACAACAGTTACTATTTTTCTGCCTAACTTTACTACAAATATGTTGCTGTGATTCATTCTAGGACCAGCTCAGACATTTGCAGTTCAGGTGGAAGATGTCCATCTCCACAATCCCTTTGCTTGAATATTTACAACTTTCAAAATCTACCTTTGTGAAAGTGCATCCAACATTTCCTATCAAACTGGTGTTGGAAATTATTATTTTATTAAATCTGCATGAGGATGGCATTGGCTTCCCCATAGCAGATAACTAAGAATGAAACAGGAAAATTGAAAGATATTAGAGTGGAATTAAACCTCTGAAAACCCCCAGGTATTTTGGCCAAGGCTGGATGGATCATTTGCAGTTATGGCACCTTTAAGTGAGAGGTGCTGAAGCTCCAGTCATGGTATCCTCATCTCAGAAAATGTTTTTTCAGACAGACTTTTTCCGAGTAATTTGGGTTTAGTACTACTTCTGGAATTGCATTGGGACTGTGTGAAAAGGTACTGCTGAGGATGCCCTTTTAAAGCATTTCTTTGGGGGACTTAGCCTCTGAGGAAAGGGCTTTCTCTGAGTGAACTCTGTTCACTCTTCTTCCAAGTGGTCTCACAGTTTTTTAGCACCTGGCAGGACAAAAATTGCTCCTCTTGCCTCCTGCCTGTCCAGGAAAGGCATGGGAACACTTAGGATCTAGAGAGAAGACAGCAGATTCCTCAAGCTCAAGGTGCCAGGGTCCCAGCAGTGATTTTTAGTCAACTGTTGAGTGGCAAGCTGAGTTTGGATCTTGGCTTCAGGGGGAGAGCGTGCTCTGCTTCTGAGGACAGGGGAGTCCAGGCTGCTGGATGGCTTTTGCATGAAGGTTTGTATGTCACCCTCAGGCCACAAGCCTGAGTGTGTCTTAGATTTGCCACGACTTTAAGGTCTTTAAATTAGGGTAGATGCTTTTGAAAAATACATTTTAGCCCAGACAGAAAGCATGCAAAAAAATCACTCTTTTTTTCCTTCTAATTTAGGGAAGGCACAGGAACACTTAGGACCAAGAAAGCAGGGAGCACCAAGTCATCCTGTCCCAATTCCTCTAGCTCAAGGCACCAGGTTCCTGGGGGTGGTCATTTACAGGAGCATGTAGTGACAGGACAAGGGGGAATGGCTTCAAACGGACAGAGAGAGAGAGTAGGTTTAGACTGGATCTTAAGATAAAGTTCTTCCCTGTGAGGCTGGCGAGGCCGCGGCACAGGTGGCCCCTGAACCTGTGGCTGCCCCATCTAGGGGCGGGTTCAAGGCCAGGTTGGACGGGGCTTGCAGCAACCTGGTGGAAGGTGTCCCTGCGCAGAGCAACGAGGTTGGAACGAGGTGATGAATCCCTCGGGAATGCCGATTCGCCTGTGCTGGGGTGCCGGAGGCCCCCGTTGGGTGCCCTCCCGCGGCCCATCACAGGCCGCGGGCACCGAGCGCTGCGGGGCGGCTTTGTGAGCCGCTAATCCGGGCCCCAGCTGCCATGGCGGCCGCGTTGCCATCGCGACGGCCCCGCCGGCGGCCGCCTTTGTTGGGGCCCGGCGCGGCCCAGCCGGGAAAGGCCCAACGCGGCGGTGGCGGGCGGGGAGGGAAGAGCGGGGGTGGGGGGGATTGTGGTGGTTCACCACCACAATCGCTGCCCAGTTATGGCTGGTGGTGGTTGTAGAGTCGGTGCGTGCACAGCTGTGGTGGGTGCTGGATGTGGTGCCTCGGTGTGAGGGTCTGCCCAAGTTATGTATGGTATGAGATGTATCCCCTGTAGCAAGGGTTAGGGGGGATCTGGGCCCTGCTTTACCTCACGGGTGTATGCTGAGACCACCCAACTCAGCTCACAGGCTGCCTTGAAAGGAGACATAAAGATGGTCATGTGTAGGTTTTAATGGCAATAAAATACATCAGTTATAGCCATACACAGAGTTGAAGCCCTGGAGTTGTGTGCATATACACCTATATGTATATATATGTACACACACACTTAGTACTGGATAAGATTTAGTTTTTAGCAGGAAACAGCTTTCAAATAGAGTACATGTGTTACAATAAATATGTTTTTGCAAGGCAAGTACATTTCAGCGTGCTGGGTAGACACCTCAAAGCAGAGCCATCGGAAAAAGCGCAGAAGGAGGAAGGCTGCAGCTCTCCTCACAGCATACAGCGTGGTTTGGGATGAAGTGGTTGCACATCTTCTGTCTCTGAGTGCTTGAATGCTGTGACAGTGCCCAGTCATCGCCTGGGATATTGCTGTGCCAGGAGTTTGTGTGGAAGTGCACTGGGCTTTGCCACTTGCAGTTGCTCCTGCTTCCCAGGCTCTGCAGAGAGGAGGGTTGGTCAGGCAGGGTAAGTCAGCAGTGGACCTGTGCTCATTGACACTAGTTTGTTTTTTTTCTTATGCCAATCTCTCATTGTCATGGGTTTGTGGTTTTCAGCTATCTGAGCTAGGAGTGGCACTGCCTCAGAGTGCCTTTGACACAGCTTTCTCCCAGTGTTTACTGGGGAGGAGAACAGCTATTTCTCCAGCCTTCTTGTGAACTGGATGGGGGAATGGATCTAGATTTTAAAATGAGCAAAACCAGGTAATAAAACCTGTTGAATCTATTTTTAAGCTGTGTCAGGTTTCCCTCCAGCACATCACAGTTGTGCTGTACCATGAAGGGAAATGGTGCAGATGTGGGAACAAGTGGGGAATGACAGTGTGAGGAGCTGCCCTCAGCACCCATCTCCCTAACTGTGTCTCTTGGGAGGCTTCTGAGGAGTTGCTTTGGGTCTGTGTCAAGGCTTATGTCCCCTGTGGCTTGAGGCTGGATGCTTGGCACATTTCTCAGGTGTTTGTTTCCTTGGCTGAGGGAGGCTGAGCCAGGATGGTAAGTGTGTGAGATAAGCAGGAGCCAGGTTGTCTGTTGTCACCTGGAGTGGATGTGTTAGACAAGGCCAAGGGCATCAAATATGATCTCTGTCTGCTTATGATGGTACTGGAAATGTCAGCAAGGGCTCCTTCCATCCACCTGGCCCTGAGGTGTGGAGCTGGGTGTCCTATGTTGTCCTGGGGGGGCCTGAGAGTAGGAGCCTCTCCCTTTCCTGACTGGGGTTGTGGGGTCTCCATGGGCAAAGCCCGAGGCTGCCTGTGCGAGGGCATGGGCAGCACTCTGCCCTCTCCAGTGACTGTTTGGGAGGAGGCAGCAATGCAGATTGTTCCCGGGGCGAGGCAAGGGAGTAATCCTGTGGAGCTGGGGGGCGTGCAGGGCTTGCTGCTCAGGGAGCGGCTGTCTCACATGGAGGAGGAGGAGGGCCAGGGCAGCTGCTGGCCAGAGACTGCTGCCACCTCCCCTGAGCACTTGCACGTCCAGTTTCATAATCGGATTAAGGCAGTGGTATTAGAGGAGGGATGGGTCAGTGGGACAGGTTTACACTGGGGCTTACACGGAGGGGATTGAAGTGTATTTTTTAACCCTGCTCGGGCTGACCTGCGGAGCGGATGCGGCTCCGCAAGGCAACACCCGGGGGAAGATGGGGGGAAAAGTGGCACCAGGCGGTGATGTGCCGGGGAGGAGAGCAGCCCCAGGCCGGCTGGGGGATGGGATCCGGCCGCCCCTCCCCCCGGGAAGGCAGCCCTGCTCAGGCCTTGCAGTAAATTTGCTCTAATTACAGCCTCCAGCAGTGGGAAACCTCACTTAGAGGAAAGGCTCCTCTGGGGTGGGGGTGGGGGCGCTTCCCAGCTTTCCCAGGCAGGCTCTGTTGTCTGAGGCCTCCGCTTCCCCAGCCGCTGGGAGGCCCCTTATTCCTCTTCCCTCTCTAGCTTTGCTTCTCTCCCCCCTTTGATTCTCCTCTCTTTTGAGGCCGGGATTTGGGAACAATGCCCTCCCTGCTCCTTGGCCCCCGGCTGGAACTGCAGGCAAACAATCAGGGTCGCTTGCTGCCAGGGGCTGGGCCGAGGGGGCTCAGCTCAGCAGCACCTGCCCCAGGCTGGTGGGGGGAGCAGGACCATGCTGGTTGTGGCTTGGGGAAGTGCCTGGTGTGATAGCTTACGTTTAGTGCATGTGTGTGCACACCGTTTCCTTCTTGGGGACAGGATGTCTCATCTTGATCGCCTCGGGTTTGGGAAGGCCAGGGAAGCTCTGAACAATTGAGTTGGAGGATGCTCGTTGCAGCAGTAATAATCTGACTGCACCATTCTCTTTGCAGGTGGATGATGCGATGCTGATGTTTGACAAGACAACCAACCGACACCGAGGTGAGAGCTGTCTTCTGGCCCTAGGAGATGTTACTGCAGAGGGTTTGCCTCCTGCCTTGCCTAGGGAGAGGTTGGCATCCCTGCAGCAGGGGATGTGGGTTGCAGCTGCTCTTTATCTTGCCTCCAGTCACCCCATTCTTTTGCATCTGCATCCTTTACCAGTGGCCCTTGCAGCACAGAGAGCTTTTGTCCAGTGCGTTTCCTGTGCTGTAAACTCATCGAGTTGCAGACATGTGAGAGGAGACGGCCCCCTCCTCTGCATGCTCACCTCCGTGGCTCCAGCCCGCAGTGTGTGTCTTACCTTGTCCCGAGTAATCTGAGCTCTGGGAAAGCTGACACGAGAGCCTGAAGAGTGCCTGCTTCTCGCCCCTTCCTCGGCCTGGAGCCCACTTGTGCTCCCAGGTCACCTTTTCTTACCCGAGTCCTGCTGGTGGAGTCTGGTTACGGGATGGGAGCAAGGCTGTACTATTTGTGCTATATGGACCCAGCCCATCCATGGGCATCCCTGCCTTCCTGGTCAGTCCTCAGCCCGACTACCTGGTGGTGTGGCAGGGCTTGACGCTTGCATCCAACCTGGAGATTTAATGGCAACAACTTGACCTGCAAACTTAGCCTCTTCCCAGTCAGGGTCAGTAACAGCCCAGTGTTGGCTGCTCTCCTGTGTGTTGTTTGAAGCACTTCCAAGCACTCCTGCTCCCAGAGCAGCAAGGGAACTCTCCCTTCTGCTCTTGCTACACTCTGTGCCCTTCAGATTTTTACATTTTTTCTAAAGCCATTAAATCTACTTTGACTGCCAGGCCTCGGCAGTCCTAGGATGTTGTTCCAGCTTCATCTGGAAAGGGATAAAGCGTTAACCCCTGTTCCTCTGTGGGTGCCTTCCAGTCACTGGTCCAATTAGAGCTGCTGGGCATTTTGGGAGGCAGCAGGGAGAGCTGCCAGCCACTGTGTCAACAGTGAAGGGCTCAGCCCAGGGCATGGCAGGCCTGGTAGGGGTCTGAGGGGGCTCAGGGCTGCTTTTGACATGAGGGTTTTTCTGCTGAATTCCTGAGCTCCTCTGCTTGTGGGTGTTGAGGTGAGTGGTGTGAATCTACCTGGGCACAGACAGATGGAGTTTATAGCGAGATGTTTCTGGCAGTCTGGAGAAAAGGTGGGGTTCTGGGCAGTGGATTCTCGTCTGCTTTTTAATGTTATTTTACAGCGCCATGGAATTGGCCAGCTCTGGAGAGCGGAAAGTTCTGCTTAATCCCAGCTTGCTTGCACAGCAAGCTTTAAGACATCCTCCCACCTGCCTCAGTTCTCCGGAAACGGTTGCAGTCAGCTTAGAGGAGTTCAGTCTGCCCACCCGAGCTGGGCTTTGCCAAAACTGTCAGCAAAGGGGTTGGTGAGAGAAAGGAGGTGTGAGCGTGGGCCAGGGGCCAGGAACACGCTGTCCTGTCTTACCCCAGATACAAACCTTACTTTGGTGAAACTTTGCAAATCACTGTGCCTGTATCTGCCTTGCTGTGTGCAGCTGCACTGCTGATCTGTGCCTGCTCACACAAGGCTTTATGGCCAGTGCCTGCGAGGGAACTGCAGGGTGCTCCTGCTGGTGGGGTGCATTTAGTGAGGGTGGTGATGTCCTGGCAAGCAGCTGTTGGTTTCCCCACCGATTCTTTGTGTGAGCATCTGCCCAGATCCTCCCCAGTGTTACCAGCCATGTGGTTTGCCTTGCAAATAGCAAAGTTTAAAAAAAACCTCCAAACCTGGGTTTGAGACCAGTTGTGTTCAGAGTGGGTGGGAAGTATGGGATGAGTAGGAGAGGAGAGTCTGTAAGAGGACAGTCCTGTTCTTATGCATAAAAGTACAGTTTGCTGGAGAGGGAAGATGAGTGACAGCTGTTTTCGAAAGGGCTGATTGTACTCTCCTTTTCTCCTGCCAGTAAAAGACTATGAGTAGAGGGTTCAAACTGTGAGAGGTCTGACCTGATCAGGGAGTTTTGCTTTTTCTTCAGGATTTGGGTTTGTCACATTTGAAAGTGAAGACATTGTGGAAAAAGTGTGTGAAATCCACTTCCATGAGATCAACAACAAAATGGTGAGTGTCTGGGGCAGAACCTGGGGGAGCAGGGACAGAGGTGTGGGAGAGAGCAGGGCAGTGGCACAGAGGAAGGGTGCGAGGCACTTGGGTCCTGATGCATCTTCTCTGTAGTGGGGAATCAGATTGAGTTTTTTCCCAAAAATCACAGCAGTCAGTCTGGGGAAGAAACTCACTGTATGGAGGTGAACAAGCATAATACTGAATCCTCAAGGAGAAGAGCTAACTAAACAAGGAATTGCGCTGTGCTTGGAGGTTTTGAAGTCGCACAAAATCTTGTAGTGGCCTGGGAGGGGGCAGGTTTTGCCTTTATTCAGAAATGAGCAAAATTAGGCTTTGAGGCTCTGGTGCAGGGTCAGGTAAAACATCAAGGACAACACCACGAGGCAAAAAGCAATGTTGAATCTCCCCATTGCCTGTGGTGGCTGCAGAGCAAGAGAGAAGGCTGGCACCATGTGGGCTGGGGACAGCGATGCCAGGGAAGGGCAGCGGAGCAGGCTGACAGAGGTGGCTGGAGCTGGGACGTGCTGTCACGCAGGCAGCCCTGCCTGTGCTCTGTGGCCGTGTCCTGTGACAGTCTGTGATCCAGCCTGTGACAGGCGAGCCTGATCCTTACTTTCTTGTGGCAGGTGGAGTGTAAAAAAGCTCAGCCGAAGGAGGTGATGTCCCCAACGGGCTCTGCACGAGGGCGGTCCCGAGTCATGCCTTACGGGATGGATGCATTCATGCTGGGGATCGGCATGCTGGGTAAGCCCCCGGTCAGCTCTGCCGCGCTCCCCCCGCTCCCGGCCGTGCCAGGCAGCAGCTTAGAGGTTTATTCCGGGAGCGGCGGGGCGGCCAAGGGCAGCGCTCCCCGTGCGGGGCCGCCGGGACCTGTTCGCGATCGCAACTTGCCCTCTGGTGGCACCTGGAAAAACTGCAAACGTGCCACCGCTGCCCTGCGACGGCCCGGCCGGGCCGGCTGGGCACAGCCCCTGCGGGGCGGTTCTGCCCCTCGGCAGTTCCTCCACGGTCCCGCAGTGCCGTGGCACATGGACAGCAATTCCTTCATGTGGAATAGGATGTAACTGCAGAGCTGAGTGTGGAGTAATCTGTACCCAGGCATCTTCTTCCCACACTTCTACAGGCTTTTCAATGAATTAGTTGATTAAAGAGCACCTAAGCTTCCATTTGAAACAGTGGTCTGTGTAAATATCCCCACTGCCATTTAAAGACTGTTAAAATGACCTTAAAGTTCTAGTTGAGTGTTGTCTCACTCTGTTCCCTCCCTCTCAGGTACAGCAAATATGTGGTATTGCAGGGGAAGCTATAAATTTATCATGGGACTGTCTTGTAATGAGAAGTTGGTGACAGGCAGGCTGGGTTTCATGTCTACCAGTGCTCCCAAGGCAAAAGCATTCAGATAATTTAAAAATGAAAAAAAAAGTAATTTGTAGCCCTATCTTCCAGGTCCACAAAACCTCATGCCTAGATCTGAGAGTCAGCATGATCCTTCCAGTGTGGGTGCTGGTCCTGGCTTCTCTCTCTTCTCACTTTCATTGGAGCCAGGACTGAGCTGACCCAAGAGCACTGTTTGCTCAGGATCATTGCTGGTGTTGCTGGGCAGGGTATGCTCAGCCTGGCTCTCAGTGCTAAGCCTGCTGAGTAGCAGTTAGTCACTGAACAAAACCCCCAAAAGGGCATTTTTCCACCAATGTTTTCACTTGACTTATTGAAGGAAAATAAATCTCCAGTCTGAGGTTTTGGGTTTTGTCTTTTCTAAGCCATCTGAATTTTAAAGCAGCAAGACTCAAACTGAGTCACTGGGAAATCCACGGACTCTTGTCTTGGGAGATCTCAAATCAAATATTCTTCTGTGAGTCAATGCCCTGCATTCTCACGGGCTTGTTCCTATAGGTGGTCAGCTTCCCGGGGAGCAGCAGGAGTTGTGCTCCTGCCTGTGCCAGGAAGAAATGTTCTTGGTACCTGCATTCACCAGCCCTCCTAGTGCAAAAGTGACTCAGAGCTATTCAGCAGTTCAAATGCCCCCTCCTCCCTGATCTGCTGTTTGTAAATCCAGCTGATGCATCAGAAAGCCTTAGTCTGCAGAGCTGTGAATCTGGGAAGGAAATCTCCATATCCGTACATGTTTGGAGCAAGGAAAAATTCAATGGGCCTGCTAAAACTCCTCTGCAGGCTCGCACGTGTTGTGCGCTCTGCCCAGCGCTCTCCTGGGGCTTCTGCTGCTACCCCTCGTTCTGCTGTCTAATGGCAAAGGATGCTCCTGCTGCTCATGAGCAGCCAGACCTTGCCAGTTTGCAGTAACGGAGTCCTTTTCTCTTCCCCAGGATATCCAGGCTTCCAAGCTGCCACCTACGCGAGTCGAAGTTACACTGGCATTGCACCTGGTTACACTTACCAGTTCCCTGGTGAGTGGAGCTCCCTGCTCTGTTCTTTGGTCTGCCTGCAGGTGATGGGAGCCCCTGGCATGATCTATAACCCAGGCTCTGCCCCTTTCACCCTTTCCCCTCTTTGGTCTTTCTTTAAATTGGAGATGGATGTGGAAGGGGGATTGGAGAAGCCCTGGAATAGGTGGGAACAGCTTATCCTTCATTAGGATTATCCTCACACTGCAGTGGCAGGAAAAGCCCAAGGCTGCTCCGGCGTCCTTTCTGCTGACCTCCTCCGCAGGGCCGCTGCTGTGACACAGAAGGGCCCCGCAGCTCTGCCTGTCTCACTGCCTTTGTGTGTGTCTGTCTCTCTTTACCAGAGTTGCCACACTGTGAAAGTAGCACAGAATGTTAAACCCCATGTGCCAGGGAACTCCTGGGCATGCAAAAGGCAGGTGCCTGCAGCACTGCACTTGTGTTCTGAACAGTGCCTGGACCACTCACAGCCTTCACAAAGCATCTGGTGGGCCAGGGGGCTGCAGATCCCCTGCAAACTGGGTGGTTTCAAGCTTCTAACACTGCCATGTGCTCAGAACACGGATTCAGCCATCAATGGCTGGAACCTGCTGTGCCACAGCTGCTCAGAGCTGTGGGGCCTCCCCTCCCGCTCTTTGCCAGGCCGGGGAATGAGGCAGAGCACACTTAAGGGACACACTGTGCTATTGCTACTGCTATTTTCTAGAGTTGTGGCAACTCTGAGCATCCCTTCCTTACTCCATCCCTCAGTGTCATGGTTGATATATGAAGTTTTGATATTAAGGGCTGGGAATGGGAAGTTTCCTCTTTGTCTGAGGTGAGCCCAGGCTGACTGGCTGAAAGTTGCTGTTGCCTCCTGGCTGTCTGGAAGCTCTCCATGAATCTAGCTGTAGTGGCTTCAAGTCCCTCATTGTAAACCTGTGCCAGGCTGAGTGTGGCATGTACTGAGCACCCGCTGGCCTTGCTGCTGAGAGGTCAGATTGGCTGGGTCGCAGAGCAGTGTTCCAGGGCAGACCTGAGGCTACACAGTGACACTTGAACTCGCCCTGCCCTGGCCACATTTATTCCAAGGATAAATGGATCCTTTCAGCCTTCAGGGCAGGAGTCCAGCACCTTTCAGCACCAGTTATAAATCAGTTCAAAGAAGACACTGGCCTGGTCGCAGTCTGGTTGCAGACTGCTCCCCCAGCAGACCCCGGCTGCTGTGTCTCTGGGGGTCTCCCTCGGGGCGTTTGATGAGTTCCTAAGCTGTCTTGCATTTCGTTTTTAGAGTTCCGTGTAGAGCGGACCCCTCTCCCGAGTGCCCCCGTCCTCCCTGAGCTCACAGGTCAGTCCCACTCATTTCCTAAACTCACAAGCTGGAAGGGGAGAAGGGGGCTTTGGGCTGTTTCAGTGGTGTTGCTGCTCCACAGCCTGGCGCAGTTAGACTGGAAATGTGCCTTATTTCCTCTTTCATCTGGATAAGCTCCATCCAAAGCTGGGGATGGGAAGACAGAGAGGCAATCAGAGACATGTGTATTGCCTCTGAAGAGGGCCATGCAGGTCCTTTCCTGCTGCTTGCCTCGTTTTTTAGCTCCTTGCCCCAGGCTGTATGTAAACCAGACATGGAAACCGCAGAGAGCAGGGTGACTTCCACAGGTCTACAAATGGCTTTAACCTGAGCTGTTGCAAGGATGAAATTTGGAGTGCTGGGAGTAGGGAGAGGGCATGGATGCACTCCTGGTTACTCTAATCCCATTTCCCTGGGAAGGAGGGGCTGCAGGGAATGCTTTCTCTGCTCTGGGTGGTGCAGCTCCCCAGCTACTCCCACACAGGCTTCCCAGGTAGGAGTGAGTGTGGTGGGACCTTGCAAAGTCCTGCAGTGCTTGTAGGGAGCTGTGGAAAAAAATGGGAGCAGGGGATCGTTCTCAGTGTCCTCAAAGTGCAAATCCCCTCTGGATCCTCAGCCCCTGGGGTGTGTGCAGTGTGTTCTCCCTACGTGATGTTCCTTCTATCTACCTCTCCCTTCCATGGCCATGTTTTCCCCAGCTCTGTCCTGTCCATGGTTTCACTCCTAGAAAAGCAGCTTTGTGTAGCACCCTGCTCCCCGTGTGCCATTTCATTTCCATGGTGTTCCTCCTTCCCAGTGCTTCCTTGCCCCCACCTGTTTCAGGGTTTGAATCTCTCTGCAAAGGGGTATGGAAAACCTTCCTGGGAAGCTCTTCTGGAATTAGCAGTACAAACAGGCTTGAAAGGGAGTTTCTGTGGCACAAAACTATGTTAATCTTCAGGGACTCTCTGTTTGTGAGGATGCTGAGGTTGGCAGCCACCAGTGAACAAATTTCCCTGAGGGAGGTAGGGGAAAACTAAATCCTGTTTCCCTCACAACAAAACCTTTCCCTGACACCATGTATGCAGCTGCATAAGCACCTATGAGCCTTCTGCTTGGCAAGCAAAGCAGATGTGGATCAAGTTGTTTATGTACATGTGTGTTTCTCTGCAAAACCCATCACGTTTGTAGAGGAACGTGGGTGACTTGGTAGAAGTGGTTTTCCCTTCATGTCCGCCCCCGGCTGTCCTGTGCCTTTTCCTAGCCGAGGTGACTCGCCTGGGGCCTGGCTGTCACTGGTGGCCGGGGTGCACCAGGGCTCTGCACAACAAGAAGTTATTAATGCTGCTGTCCTGGCTGGGTGCCACGTTAGCTTACAGTCCTGAGTGTCTCACTGAAGTACCAGCTGGGGATCGTGGCATTCTTCCCTCGCCGATACGCTTACCTCCTGTTAAGCAGGCCCTGCGCAGCCGCTTGGCTGGGCCGCGGCTGCGGCTCCCATGTATGGGCTGGAGTTGGCCCTGCGGAGGGCAGGGCCCAGCGAGCTGTGCGCTCGAGGGCCCTTGTGCCTTCGAGTGGCTGCAGCACACACGGGCTGCGCTTCACAGCTTGGTGAGGGGAGCCAGGAGGAGGGGATGGCACAGGCAGGGATGCACACACAGGTGCTTTGTCACTGGAACACAAACCTGGTGTCTCAGCAGATAAGACTGCAAAGGCAAGAAGGATTTTTCTTGGAAAAAGAAGTGGAGCTTTGGAGATGACCTTGCCTCCTTTCTCAGTAAAACCATATTCATTCATGTGTTAGGGACTTGCAGCAGGGATGGGGCAGGAGGGTGGCTGCCAGCAGCCTTTCTTTCCCAGAACAGCATCTTTGGGGGTGATGTGAAGCAGCAACATGCCTGCATTGGCCCAGGGCCTGTAATGAGCGGCTAACCCAGATAGAAGCCTCGTATGACGTTCGCTTGAAACAGGCTGGTGCCTGCTACTAAATATTCCTTCCTAAGCTAGTCTGGGTTTCAGCCTTAACGCGATTGATTTGTTCTGACCTCTTTTTATGGTGCTCTAAACAGAATCACAGCGAATTTCACATTCAAGCATGAAATGCTGACCCAGTCATTTTAAGGGCAAAGAGAAACATACTGGCTACATGCCTCCTGCCCCGAGGGCTGAATGCCTGTGGCAGTAGAGTTGGGAATTAGAACTGCTACATATAAATTAAGACTCACTGTTTTAATTAAGCCATTTCTAGTTCCTGCTCCCTAGGTACATGTTTCCTGCTTTTCTACAGTGAACAATGAGGTTTTGAGCAATTCAGGAGCAAAACTCAGTGTGGGGAGAATGGTACATCTTCAGCAAAGAAACAGGGAGAAAGAGGCTATTAAACTGTTATTCAAGAATATTACCAAGAGACAGAGGAGGGGCTGAGCCTCAGGATGTTAAGCTTCAGCTGCTGTCCCTGAGCTGTTGCCATTCTCCACATTTACTGCCAAAATCTGGATCTGTAGCTTCAGATTAACTGCATCTTGCAAGCTTAGTAGTGACAGCATACATCTGAAATTGCCCACTTCTCATTTCGCTCTTCCACACCGTGCCTTTGGCTGCTCTGGGGTGTGGGCTTGACAGAGCATGGCTCACGCATTCCCCTGGACATCGGCTGTGCAAAAAAACACTGATAAATTCAGGGCTATGCACTTCCCTGTTGTCATGCTTTAATGTCCTATGTGGTGCACTAAGCCAACATGTATGTGTGAGCCCGGTATTTTGCAGTAGGAAATGAAGGCTCCCTTTGAGGAGTTTCCCATGTAGTCACAGTGCTCCTGAGCTGCCTGTTCCTTCTTTTCCAGCAATCCCCCTCACTGCGTATGGACCGATGGCGGCAGCAGCGGCTGCAGCGGCTGTGGTGCGAGGGACAGGTAACTCCACTTTCCTCCCCAGCGCGGGGTCGGGGTCCTGTCACGGAGGTTTGCCAAGGGGCTGCGGGAGGGGGGTGGGACGAGGTTGCATTTTTGGGATCTTCACTACGTAGTTCTGCTGCCTGCTGTAGGTTCCACCCCCAGTCGCACCGGTGGGTTTCTGGGCACCACCAGTCCCGGGCCGATGGCAGAGCTTTATGGAGCCGCCAACCAGGACTCAGGGGTCAGCAGTTACATCAGCGCTGCCAGTCCAGCCCCGAGCACCGGCTTTGGACACAGCCTAGGGGTGAGTGCTCCCCGCGCCCTCTGCGGAGGGAGGGACATGGGGAGTGGGCTGAGTCTCCACGTGGTGAGGGAGGTGAGCAGCAGCGGGCAGCCCCCTCAGCCCACAGTCTGTTTTCTGGGTATGAAATACCACCCACTGCAGCCCCAGACCATGATGGACGGTGCAGAGTGCAGCAGTTCACTTGGAGCCCACGTCCTTGGTTTCTGCTGGCTCTCCCTGATCACCACTCAAGGTCCTGATCTCCAGTCCTTTCTTTGATCTAGCTCAGGCTTTCCAAGAGCCTGTCTTGGCCCTGACACAGCATTCTGCAGGGTGGTGTGATCTTTAGACCTGGCACCTCCAACTGAAAACAGTTACTCTGTCATCTGGGCTATGACTGAATTTGTTGTGTTAGTAATTCTTCTTCACTGTTCTTTTGTTTAAGAGTGGGGTCTTAACTCTTTCTTCACAGGGTCCCTTGATTGCAACAGCTTTTACCAATGGGTATCACTGAAGCTGGGGACCAAGGAGGCAGGAGGTAAGACAGCTTTGAACAGGAGCAGGTAATGAGAGAGAGGAGTGAGGTTCTGAGCTGGTCCCTGTGCTTGGGCTCTCAGATGAAGCTGTGGATGTTGCTGTGAGGCTCCATGGACTGGCCTAGCCTGTGGGAGGAGTCCTGTGGCCAGCCTGGGCTCTCTCCTGAACCAGGAGGCTTGGCAGGTTGGGTTCCTACTGAATGGTCCCCAGGCTGGGAGTGGAGAGTGTCTTAGTGTCTGGCACAAAGAGGAAGAAAATGAAGTACTGACAAAAAAAGAAAACATCTGCAGGGTTGGCCAGAGTCACAACCCAGTGGTAATCCTGAGAGACAAGCTTGGCTCTTCTGTGAGCCTGGGGAAGCCTCCACCATGCAGCTGGTTGTTCTCACTGCTGCTGAGACCAGTCTCTGGAAAGTGAAGTTCTTCATCTCCTCCCTGGGAGAAGGGCAGAAGGAAAATCTGATCAGTTCTGGTATTGGTTCTTGAATGGGCTGAGGGGGAGCTGGTGAATAGTCTTTGTTTGCTTTGCAAATGTGACTGAAGTTAGTAGGCTTAAAATTTTAAAAAGTGTAAACAACCAGCTTTTCAAAAAGGAGGGCAAAAACTGGAGGGAACGGTGTCCACAGACAGGAGCCCAGGGCAGCCTGGCAGGGCTGGACTGAGCTGAGTGCTGGGGAAATGGCTGGGCTCTGCTATGTCCCAGCCCTCGCAGGGGACAGGCCACGTGGTGTGTGGGACCTTGTTTCCCAGGCCCACAGGTTGCCATTGAAGATGGAAACATCTCTGCTGTGTCCTGTCCCTGTGTCAGCGACGTGCAGAGCAAGACTGTGTTGGGGCAGAGTTTGGGGATTGTTTCTGTCAGATCACACCGGAAGACAACCCCAGGAGGAAAGCTGTGGTTGTTCTAGATCCTGTGCCTTCCCTCCCCTGCTGTGCCCCGCAGATTCCCCAGTGACCTGACCGAGGACAGCGAGTGGCTGGAGGATCTGGTGAGCCTCGGGGGATGAGCCAAGGTTACCTTTCTCTTGAATCAAACTGCACACTGCCGGCTGGCTGCCAGGCTCCTGCCGCCCTGCCCGATCTCTCCCTTTGACCAGACCACACTGGACTGAACCCGAGGAGATCATCTCGCTTTCCTACTAACCACCGACGGTTTACGCTTCCCCCTCCCTGCCCCCAGCCCACTGATTCTTCTTTTATTTATTTTATTAGCTGTTAGTTTTATTTTTTTATTTTATTTTTTTATCTTTTTTGGGGGCTGCCCCTTCTTTTTGTTGTTTGCTCTTTCCCGAGCTAGTAGACATATTTTATGAATTGGCTTCGTGATTGTGTTAGGTAGTTTTCATTGAGGAGTATTTTTATTTGGCTTTGAAACTGTTTTGAATATTTTCAACTCTGTTGTTATTGTCGTCAGTGTTTTTAAAGCACGGTATGTAACAAGAATGCAGTTCTGAAGGGAAGAAAGAGACAGAGAGAGAGAGCAAAGGCTGAGAGGAACTGCTGTATTTCTATTTTTTTTAAAGAAACTGTTTTTAATTGTTTCTGTTTTGTAAATGTGAGGCTTTGAAAAGTGTGAAACTCCAAGGATCCGAAAACGTTGGACATCGCTATGGAACAAAACAAATGTATATTTTGCTAAGTGAAAAACACTATCCTTACAGCTGAAAGATTTTTTTTTTTTCCTAGGTTTAGTTTTACGTGGGGTTTTCTTTTTCCTCCTGTATAATATGTAAATATCGTGAGCTGAACCTGGCTGCTGCCTGCAGCCTGGCTCCAAGGAGCAGCTCCAGGTCCTGGACTTGGTGCCGCAGCGTGAGCAATACTCTCCAGCAGAATCCTGACAGGACTTCATTCTTTTTTTGTACACCTTTTACTGTAAGATTTTAAGACCTCTGATGAGATGAGATGAAAGGGGGGCGGGGGGGCGGGCAGGGTGAAACGTACCAGCCATCGGCTGTTTTGCTGAGCGGGTTAAAGCTGCTTCCAATTGCTTGATGTACAGACTCCATCCCTGGGCTCCGTAGCGCCGGCTCTGGGCTGGCTTAGGGAAAGGGCTTTGCCGCCGTTGCTTGTCTTGGTTACTTCGAAAGGAATTCACTCTCCAAACTTTATCGCTTGCGTCAAGATTTCCTGGGAAAGGGGATCCTCCTCCGGAGGCGAGGGTATCGGAAGGGGTGTCAGCCAGGGGGAGATTTGGGTAGTCGTTCTCTGAAGGGCAGGGCTCTGGGATGGGGATTCATTAACAGGGGAGAAAAGCATTAGGGTGGTGATTTGGGGGCGGGTTAAGGGCTTCTCAGGGATTATATGAATTATAGAATTGCAGCTTCCCGTTTGCTTTACTCTGTGTTCTGAAGACTGTGGGAATTTGTCCGTTGTCCTGTGCGGGGTGATCTGGTCCCTTCTCCAGAACCTGCTGGGGCTTCCCCTGGTATGGTCCAGGCCCCTGCTAACCAGCACTCTGCCAGGGGAGGCCTCCAGCAGGAATATATGGGGCAGGTTTGGGTCTGGATTTCAGTGAACCAAAGACCTTGTTAAGGGGGGTGATTAAGCCTTTTATTAAGATGCAGCCAAACTCTTTTCCCAGGGAAATAAAAGCTTCATCTTAAGTTTTAAAAATCATTCCCTCTCTTCCCCCAAACTGAGCCCCTGTAAAGGAGATGGGCATTTAGAAAAGGACTGGGAGGGCCACAGTGCCCACAGGGCCCTTTTTCTCTTCTGTCTCTCCCCCATCTGCTGGAACTTGTCCTGACCTGGGCGATGTGTTTGGAGAGTTCTGTTTAGGTGAGAAGGTACTTAACAGATCAGTACTGAAAACACAAAGCAATAATTTTTGTTACTGAGACAAGAGTCTGTATGTCTGTTTTTTTAAATATTTCCTAATTAAAGAAGAGCTGCATTTTATTGGGTTTATTTTTATTCTATATACTTCAAATTTGGGTCTGCGGACAGCGCTTTCCTCCCTCTTGGTGTATGCGCTGAGCTGCTTCCGTGCCCCCTCCAGACATCCCGGGCCAGCTGTGCTGCTGCTGGGCTGTGAGTCACTCTCTGGCCACTGCCTGGAGGCTGGGGCTCTGGTTTCAGGGTGGGCATTTTTTTTAAAAGAAATAAAGCTGTGTTTTTAAGCCAGTAAGTTATTACACTCCAGTGTTTGTTCTCTCCACACCTGTAACCCTTTTTCCAGATTTCAGTTTTAAATTCCTAATAAATTATTTGAAAACTGTCCTTCTCTGTCATTATTTGGGGGTGTAAGGTTTTCCAGTTGGGGGAGATTTCAGGACCTGGCAGGAGTTGCACCCTGCCTTCAGGATAAAAGCCCCAGTGACTCGCCGTTCTGCTTCCACACTTGGGCAGTGGCCCAGTTTATAATGTGAGGCAGATCTGGTTTTAGCAGAGATTGTGTCTCTTCTCTACATTACAGAGGTTTTGTGTAAGTATTTGTAGGTTCAGAAAAGGACATAATGTGGTGCTTACAGGTTTAGCTCATACCCTGGATTCAATTGACTGTGGTGGACCAAGGAAGCTAGATGTAAGGAAGTAGAATGTGGAGACGGGAAGTAAAGTCCTTAACAGACAAAAGAGAGAAAAGAGCATTTTAACAGTGTGGAATAGTAGGGAACTCTGCAATGGGACTTATAAAAAAGGTCTTTAAAATAATTTAAGGCTTAAGCCTGTAAATTGGAACCAGTTACAGGTTGAAATGTGCTCACAAGTGTACCAAGGACCAGTGGCTTTGTATACAGCACAGGTTGGGAGAAACCAAAACTAGCATTGGTGGAAAAATCTTTACCCTGCTGGGATTTTTCTCATGAGGCACTCTTGTAGTACTCATGTGCTTGCTTTCCCACACTTGGTGATCCTTTTGTTGAACTAAAAATGTAGGGAATTGTTGATTTATGATTTTAAAAAGGCCAGTTGACTGGAAATTTTCTAGGAAACATCAATAATACATCAGATACTGAGAACAGAGGAAAAAGGAACCAGACCCCTAAGTTTCATAGGTAAGAAAACAATTTTTTTTTTAATGGTAAAAGCAGAGAACACAGAGAACTCTTAAGTGGACATTGAAGGGAAAGTCAGCAGATTGATCTGTGGGCAAAAGACAAAATTATTTTTTCTGAGCTAACTGTGGTACACTGTCCTTTACGTCAGCCTTTAATCTTTGTTCAATACTTAGTTAGAACACTGAGAATCTTAAATCTGCAACTCAGCATCTGTTTGGCTGTAGGTAACCCATGAGTGGGGAGCCCCAGAATGAGAGTGCTTGAAGAGATCAAAAAAGTTGGAATGGATCTGGTTGTTCAGCACCATGTCTAGATTTACCTAGATGTCCTATGGATATGTCAACTTCCAGTGGGTACTGTGGGTACCCTGGTGTAGTTTCAGACCCTGTGAGGAGGAGAGTGTCCTCATCACCCCTTTTAGAACCTACTGGTGGGATTTGAGCCCAAAGTTTCCTGCATGAGCACTCTGGTGTATTGGGCTGTTGCAGAAAGGTGGCCTTTGCGTCCTCCTCTGCTCTTAAAAGCTAAGGGTTTGTTTGGTGCTTTGGAGATCAATGCAGACTTGACAACTGTGTCTAGGAACCGTATCTTGAGTGTGTAAAAATGCCAAACCTGTAGCCCTGAAAATGCCAGAGCCTCTGTGATCTAAATATGAGTGCAGTGTTTTTACCTACCCCTGACTGATTCCAGGAAGATTTTTCATACCTATTTTTTGAACTTCTTTCAAGGTTCCCAGCTCCTCATCCCATGATATAGAAAACCAAAGGTTCTTAACTGGGTTCTGCACTGGTGTTGGAGAAACTGCTCTAAGTCACTGAAGTCTCCTGTGTATGTTGAAACTTCTATGCCTGGTTCATTTACAATGTAGATTGCTTAAGGCCGCATAAAACCAGATACTACTCCTTGTTTAAGCCACATAAAGGTTTTCCAGGTCACTTGGCTCCAATTTCTTGCCTAGTAATACCTCCTTCTCCTATGTGGTTTTAAAGTAAAGAACAGCTTGATTTTTTTTCAGCTGAGCTCATGCCAAATGGTCATTTGATGTAAGTGGACAACCTGTGCCTTATTCTCTGAATTATGCCAGAAGAACCTAGGGAGAGATACAGGATTAATGATACGTGGGATACCATAAAGAGAGGTTGCAACTATTAGTGGCAGGTGGTTATTAGTGTGCCAGAAACTTCCAACTTAACTACCACACTGCTATGATTTTTTAGTAGAGAGCCCTTAAAAATATCCAGATCTTTCAGGCTGACTTCTAATAGTAGCACTACAAGAATTTAATATCAAAAATCTAGAGAGCAAATATTTGCCTTTCCGGCTTTTATGGATTTAACTCAGTTGGCCTTCAACTGGTCACGCCACAACCTGCCGCCCACAGCCTCCGATGGAAGAAGTCTGCATTTAGTAACATAAATACTGGCTGTTTTATCTCATACCCATGTCAAGGTGAGCCTCTTGTATAAAGACTCATTTCCCTTAGCAGCAGTCTGTGTCAAGAGCTGTGAGAATGAAGTTCCTGGCCCTGCTTTTCCTGCTGTCGGGTGTGTAGGTGCCCTCATCCTCGCGCTGGTAACCCTGAACCTGACTCTAACCACCCTGTGTGTCTCTCCCCAGTGGGCGCAGCCAGCGCCGAGGTCTCGCCCCGGGCTGTGTGGCTGTTCCGCAAAATGATCAAGTGCACCCAGCCCGAGAGCCACCCACTGCTGAAATTCAACGACTACGGCTGCTACTGCGGCCTGGGGGGCAGCGGCACTCCAGTGGACAAGCTCGACAGGTTTGTAAGACACTGCTTTTACAAACTGCTTTCCTTGCTTTTACTTTCCTGCTTCAGCTTCATCTCAGCTGGCCCTGCCTATGGACGTTTACAAAACTCTCTGGCTGCTGTGAATGAAGCTTTCTTTCACAGATGGATTCAGGAGAAAATGGATGTGCGCTATCACACCTTGATGCCTTATTACTAATATAAAATATAATTACAGTAGCTCTTCTGTGGCAGCACAGTGTGCTCATTCCAGCCTTTTTTTGCAGCAGTGCTGGGCCAGCAGCCTGGAGGCAGCTCTGCACACTCTGCCTGGTGCTTGACCATCAACACGTACAGGGCTGGGCTGCAAAATGCTAGGAAAGAGCATGGGCAATTTAGAAACACACAGATCTGGCAGCCAAGTCTTGGATTGTGTTGGCTGAGAGCTTGTCAGCTACCAGGCACTGAGGGGGAGTGTAGGGTAAACACCGGCTTTTGCTTTCCCTGTGCCCAACAGACAACTGTGAAGATGCTCCCTTAAGTACCTATGTACCAGACACTTCCTGGACCATGAGCTGGCACAACTGTATCCCTTTGAGGTCCTTTGTGTCTGCCCTCTTGTCGCTGGCTCTTTTTTTTTATTGTCAAGAGCCTTGTCAAAGCAAATCTAACGTAGTTGTGTGTCTTTCAGGTCAGTTGAGCCTGTGATTCTGGTATTTTCTAACCTTTTTCTCCTCGTTTCTCAGGTGCTGCCAAGTACATGATAACTGCTACACACAGGCAATGAAAATGAAATCCTGCAAATTCCTCCTGGACAACCCCTACACTAAGCTGTACAGCTTCAGCTGCTCTGATGGGAAGATCACATGTAGCAGTACGTCCATTTCCACTTCACTCCAGATGTTCTCCAGCCTCTCTTAGGAAGGAGCAGGGCTGTGTTCCATTCACACCACTGCAGCAGGAAGGCACAGTGCAAGTTCTTGCCAGGGGACCTGATTGTTAGAAAGACGGCACCTCACACAGGCACTCGAATGAGTATTCTCTATATAGCCCACAATTTAAAGTTTATGAAGCTACATGGTATGGCAGGATATAGAGAAGCCTGCCTAGTCTTCAGGGGATTGAGTACTTTTCTAGGAAGCCTTCTAATGGTAGTACCCAAGAGACCAGCGTGTTAACTTGGCATTGTTATAGTTTCTGCCAGACACCTCTGATGAATAGTGGAGTCTTTCCAGGGCTCTGGAACAGAGGTAAAGAGCAGAGAGGTTGGCAAATAAGGCTGCAGGGAAGGAAGGGGCAAGGAGAGAGATGGCCTGGCTGGGACCCCCAGCTTCGGGGGCAGCGGGTTAGTGGGCAGAAGCCTGTGCACCCCCAAAACGATGGCAGCAGTGAAACGGGTACACCGTGACAGCAGAAATGCCAGCCCGAGCCACTGCAGCGCCTGGCGACGGAGCCGCGGGCTCTGACCGCTCCTCTCTCTCCTCCAGGCAAGAACAAGGAGTGCGCCATGTTCATCTGCAACTGCGACCGCGCCGCTGCCATGTGCTTCGCCAAGGCGCCCTACAACCCCGCGTACAAGCAGCTGGACACCGACAAATACTGCAAATAATCGCCCTCATGTGCCTCAGGGCGGCCACAGGAACAAATAAACAAATAAATAACCCAAACCGCCACTCCTGGCCGCTATCCACCGCCGCGCTGAGGGGACGAGCGGCGGGCGGGGCGTGAGGGGAAGGGAGGGGGGGAAGGCTCCGCCCTGTATGGCGCGTGCGGCGCCCCCGCTTTCGCTTCATTGGCCCTCGGAGGCGGGGGGGCGGGGCGCACGGCTCGNGCGCCCGCGCGCCCCCCGCCCCGCCCCGCCCCTCAGGTACCCGCGGGCTGGGGCTGCTGAGGGCGAGGCTGCGGCTTCCCGCCCTCACCCTCCTTAGGCTCCTCGGCCGACCGTCTCTGCCTCTCCTCACCCTCCCGAGGCTACTCTGGGCGATTCTCTCTCCCTTACCCTCCCGAGGTTCCTCAGCGCTCCCCTCCCGCCCGGGGCTCCTCCGGGCGCCCTTCCCGCCCGCCTTTATTCTTCCGAGACTCATCAGGGCATCCCTTCCGCCCGCCCTCACCCTCACGGCCGCCTTCACTCTCCTGGGACTCCTGATGGCGCCCTTCACGCCTTCCCTCAGCCGCCCTCGTCTCGGGCTGCCCACGCGTCAGCCACAGCACAGCTGTCCCTCTTCCCCTGAAGTGAGGGCCTTGACTGAGGGTCTTGAGCCATTTGGTGCTCCTTTCTCCTGAGGGTCTCCTGTGTGCTTACCCTGGGGAGCCCTTCCCCTGCCCGGCGCTGTTCCCAATGAGGAGCTGCAGAGGAGGAGGTAATGTTGGCTTGGAAGGCAGGGAGCCCCTCTGACGGGCGGTATCTGCCCCACTTTCCCAGCCCTGCCAAGGTCCTGTGCCAAAGCTGCCCCCCGCCCTTGGTACGGGTTTTGTTGGCAGAAGTTTTTGGAGGTGTGGGTGAGCTCCTGGGGCAGGGTCTACAGACACCCCCTGCTTGCTGGCAGGGCATGAGGAGGGCCCCGGTTCATCATCAGAATGAACTGTACCCAAACATGGAGCAGACCCCAAGGGTCTGGGAGTGCTCTGGGAAATGAGAAACAAATGGAGAAGGAAGAAGCTGGCCTGGTATGTTATTGGGAGGTACTTGCAATGCCTTCCTACTGAAAGTAAATGTATCTTTGAGGGTATTAGAATGATAATGAGAAAGAATAGTTAATTGCATTTAGTTCTTTTTTTCCTTGGAAAGGGGAAGGGATTGTGTAACAGCCAGACTTTCCATTTTATGGTAGATTGAGTCCTAGTTTTGTACCAGTATTCGTTGCTTATTTTTCCTCAGGTGTTTGTGTATGTGAATTTTCTGGAAACATTGAATGCTTGGAGTCCTCCACAGAAATCTTGAGGATCCTGGATGCAATCCTGTCATATGGCCAAAATGAATCATTCTTAGGGCTGAAAGAGCAAGATGAGGTCTCTTGTACTCACTTACTAGCTTAGATTCTCTGAAATTATTGTTTGTAGAACAGTAAAGCTCCTAAGTAAATGTTACTAAAATCCCTATGTGATAAATCTCATTGTAGAGAAAAAAAAGTAAAATATCATCACTATCTGGAAGGAACACTGCACTTTCGAGCTGTATTATCACAAGTAGGGAAGATTGCTGGGGTGCATTGGAAGCATTTCAGAAACTGTTAATATGAATTTTGCCTGTAACAGGAACTCTAGATTTAAGGCGAGCAGTATATCTGCTCCTGGCATTCAGCATTTGGAGCACGCTAGCATTCTGTAGATAAACCCCATAGATAGATGAAGGCTCAAATTGATTCCGTATTTGTCTTATTCCATACAGATTTTATAAGCCTGCACTTATGTTTGGTCCCTCCATCACGTTTATCATTTCCATGCTGCTTTGATGGTGTGAAAGACCTACCATTAAATCCAAATATCCCCCATCCAAAGGGAGCCTTCCCACATAATGCAGAGTGTCAGGCCCTAATAAGTGGCACAGGTGGGGAGGCTGAAGGGGTTCAGCAAAGCTGCTCATTAGGGCTTTGAGGAATGTTGTGGGAAGAGTAAGAGCAGGGCTAGTGACTGCTTGAACTGCCAGCATAGGGGAGTACAAGGAGTGCGTGAAGATCTTCTGCCATGCTGGCCGGTACTTCTGTTCCAAACCAGAAAGGGATTGCCTGGAACACAAGGTATCCCTGTGCTCAGCAAGGGGGAGCTCTAAGACCCTACACAGCACCACAGCTGGTGCACAGGATGCTGGAGGGTGAGCAGCTCCCTGGGCTCACTGCAGAAGTGAAGTCTCAGTCTCTTATATTTTCTCTATTGTCGTTTTCTATGCCAAGATTTTTTCACTCTCTGCAGGGAGAACTGAATTACTCTTAACTACATGGGCATTGCACAGATGAAAAAGAGTGCTCCAGCTGAGGTGAGACATGCAGAGAGCAAACAATTCTGCTGATGGTAATGATCCTGTGTCAGTTTCTGTTTGGGCCTGGAGACCAATTCGAGACACTCGCACTGTTGCCCATCCTCTTCAGACTCAGCTTCTCTTTTTCTCTGCCATGGTCTAGTTAGTGGTGCAGAAAGGAAGAAGTGCAGAAAGTGGTACTGGGTTATCTTTCCTTGGTGGGAAGGGAGATGACAGGAGCTGCACACAGCTTCACATAGCTCCCTGTCATCTCCCTTCCCACCAAGGAACAGTCTGGGACAGTGGTTTTTAGGCCCATCTGGCTTGACTCTGCTGTTTCCCTGTCTGCTGCAAAGGCTGGGAAAGGGCAAAATTCAAGGCAGTCACAGGGGAAAAAGCACACTCTAGATGGTAGATTTAGTCACCTTCACTCCCCTAAACCTCCCTAGTTCTCCATGCCCAGGGTTTTGGGTCATTTACCAGAAGTAATGACCAAGCAGGTGTGCCAGTAGGAGCAATCTGACTGTAAGATGTGGGAGGCTGCACTTAGACCACAGGCATCAAACCTTCTGGGCCATCTGCATTCTGTGCTGTCCTTACTGGAGCTCAGTATGTGCAATACCTTCCTCAGGCTGCTGGACTCAGTTACAGTTTGCTCTGAGAATTTGCCCAGAAACAAAGACAAGATTTGCCAAATAGGAAGTAACTTTTATTTGCTTTGGGTAACTCCAACCCCACTTTCAGAGGAGAAGAAAAATCCATTTTAAGGTACTCTGAGCTCCTCTATCCAAGCTTCAGGAGGAACAGCTGTAAGAAAAAGAGAAGAGTAAAAGCTGTTGATTCAGCTAATTTCATGTCGTGGCTTTTGGTGTAGGAATTTTAGGCTCTTTCAGGCATTTCTCATGTGAGCAAACTTAATAGTATCTTGGGGAATATGTTAAGAAGTGAAGTGCTCTGATCCTGCTCTAAAAGAGGTCACTTTTAGTAGTGCTGGATCAACTTAGCAGAAAAAAGAAGGAACTTCATCTCAGCCTCATATAGTTGTTGGAGACATGCTCATTACCATGTAGTAATAAATCATGCACATGAAATTTACTGTAATGTTCATTTAACCTAAGTCATTGTCCTTGTGGCTTAAAAGTACAATCAGTGGAGAGTTATGACTCATCTGAGAGTGATGCTGAAGAGACACCCTGACTCCTCTCCCACAGGCTCAGCTGCAGAACTGGAGAGGAGACAGGGGTAGATATGGGAGGTTTAGTTACCTGTCACAGAACTCATTCCAAGACTTGTTTTAGACTGCTTGGCAATGCTCCCACACCTTCTCAAAATGCTGGCTCTGCTGGCACTGAACCTGCAGCCTCTGGTTTTGACACACTAGTGTCATATAAGTTTCAAGGAGGGAGAGAAGATGATGTGGATAGTGAGAAACTCAGCCCCAGCTCCTCTGCTAAGAGGGCATCAGCATCTCTTCTTACAGGGAAAGCCCTGTATGAAAACATGGTATATGTGGAGACTCTGCTGTGCTTTAGGCATGATTTCTGCAACAGCTTTTCATGGTGGGACAGCTGTACTGTGAACAGGACAGCTAAAGATGGAGAGATATCTGCAAGCTTTGCTCACTGCCAAGCAGCAGAAACCTCAGTCACTGGAAAGTGGAGTCACCATTCAGCGAGAGCAGAATGCAGGTGGGAGTCCTGATCTGTTCTTGCTTGGATTCAAAGTGAAGCTGTCTCTCCTCTAATCCCATACAGCCAAATCTTGAAATGTGTTAAGCATCTCAATGCCCTCTACCTTCTGCAGAAATTGGATGCCTTATGTTTCCCTTAGATTCTGTGCTTTATTTGCTCTCTCCTGGCAGGGATTTGAATCGACAACAAAGCAAAAACTAACTTTGCATCCTGTGGTCAGTTGTCCTTGCTTTGCTACTTGACCTTTTAGCAGATGACTCTGGCATCCTTGTTTCCAACTGCTTGTTACAGTTCTTGTCAAAATATTAGTCCAGGACATGTTACTCGGAGTAGGGAGGGGGCGCTTGTAAAACCCTGACAATGAAATCCCTCAGAGCTAGAAAGGGGGAGTGGTAGTTTCATGAAGAAGGTCAGGTCAAAAATATAGTATTCTAGTTTGTGCCAGGTTCTGTATTTTACTCTGTAAACAGTTTGATAGAGCTTACAATACCATCCTAAGGATCAACAAAAAAATCACTACCCAGTAGTGATGGATCTCCTGTTAAGACTGTGGAAATTGCACCTTTCAACAGAGATTACTTCCTGAGGGAGACCTATTGTACAGATTTAATTGTATTTCTCTCTTAATACATCAGCTGCTAGGTAATTACAACCTGCAGTTTTGCAATGGAAAAAATGAATCTAAACTGGCTACTGAGAATGTACTTAAATCATAGGAGGGAAAGAAAATTACAATGCAAATAGTCTCAATCTTCTAAACAATTTTAATTGATTCCTTAGCTATTCATTAATTAAATAACATCTTCAAAAATGCATTCTGGAAAATGTAGTGATCTCACTGAAAGTAGTGCTGGTCAGATTAGCTTAAAGTAACTCCTCTGGCATCTCAACACTATTTAATTTTTAAAGGGGTCAGATAGGAAGCAATTTAGCTTGTCAACTGACAGCTGAGAGAAATGCTGACTTCCCCTCCTTGCTGGAAGATGTCAGCCTTATAGCCTGTGCTTCCAAATAATCTGTTACAAGAGCAGTGTTCTTGTTCAACTTCTATTTTGAACCTTTTTTCTATCAAGTGGCAACTGCAGTTCCTCTTGCCTCCTTTTCCTCTTTGCACATCTACAGTATCCCACCAGTGACACTGGATCCCCCAGCAGTGTCCCGGTTTCCCTCATTGCCCTCCTGTGCTATAGTCTCAAATTACCTGGTCAAAATCCCTGTCCCCCACTTCTCCTCTGGGGACAATTACAAGAAAGGTATTTTGTCCTCAGACATGGTAGTCCAATTATCCTGTCCCAGTGAAAGAAAAGGCACTGTTTACAACGGCCAGGTAAGGCAGAAAAGTTCTTTTTTTTCATAATCATTCTGTTTCCTGGTACGTGGAGATGGTTTCGCTGGAGAGAACTGGTGAGGCTGACAAGTGCGAGGCTTGCTGCCCTCTCCTGGTGCCCTCGGCGGCCGTGCACTGGATCACACAGCTGCCTCTTGGATTGCAGTTTTCCCTTTTCTGAGATGAGTCCTGCAGGGGAGGAAGAAAGAAGCTGCTTTATCGACTGGATTGATTATTTTAAACAGCAGTGTTTGATTAGGATTAGCTGGACCAATTCAGTCAGGAACAGCTTTTGAATTGTCAGTTGCAAAGGCGACAGTTGTGATCGGGTTCTCTGGAACTACAGGTGATCCCCTGTAGTTTCCTGATAGTAACAAATGGATTGGAATTCTACACTACTGAGTCTTCTGGATACTGCCACCCAACTCCCTGGGAGTGCTAGCACTTAGTATGTTTTTTGTTTATGATCATGGGAAACAGTATCCTGGCCCATCAGAGCAGCCCAATTACAGATTAAAATTTACAGCCACCTTCTGGTGCAGTGAGGGAACATTTTGTCAGTCAGCACATCTCAGTCTCAGCATTTGCCAGGAACCCATATTGTTACCCTGTAAGGTGACTGACCAGGGAAGGTACTCACCTTGTAAAAATAACTTTAATCCTGATAGCTACTGAAGCTCAGCTGGTTGGGTCATGTGCAAACAATCAAAGGCAGCAGCTCTCCACAGCGGGAATTCAGCTTTAAGGATGCAAAGTGATCTAACCTGGTGGGCCCAATGTTAAGGACTGCAATTGGCAGCTTCTTATCCCGGGCAGCGAGAGCAAACCTGTAACCAGAGTACACCTGCAGGAGTACCAGAAGACAAAATTACAGGCAGCTTAGGCAAAAGAAGATTTACAGAAAGAAATAAAATAGTTGCCATAGGCAATGGGAAAAGGGTTGTACATACATGCTGTGTTAGGCAGCTGCACTAAGCTCAGGTAGGAAATGTCTTAGTTCAGGAGTGCACAGAATAGAACAGCTTTTAACCTCTGTCAGTGAAGGATTTGCAGTTTCATAGAAACTGAAACTTCAGAGCAGATTGAAGGGAAATGTCCTTGTCTTTTAGTAAATCGCTGCAGCAGTTTTTATTAGTTATCACAGGTACTTAAATGCTGCACTTTGATGGTTCTTGCATGGCCCAGCTTAGGTAGTACAAGAACAAACCTAAGGCGTTTCAATCATTCCTGTACAGAGGATTATAAGCTTAAGAAGTGCAAGCTCAAGGAATTTGTATCCAGTATCCCGAAGCCAAGAAAATCACAATCAGGAGCCTTGGTTTTATCTCCTTCTGGAAGGTGTTAGAGTAAGTTTTTTTTAATGTACTAGAACTTGTTCCTGGAATAATTTATCTTATACAAACACCCTTACAAAAGCTTCTATGCGTTTAGAAACCCCTGTTGTTTAGCTACCTTACCTTATAGATAAGAGGCTAGTGGAGAAAACACATTGTGATGCAAAGGACAATCCAAAGCAGCAGAGATATTTCAGCTCTCTTATTGAGAATTTAATAAGGAATGAGAGGTCCTAAAACCTGGTATTTTACACAGTGTGCCATGAGGCCTAAAAAGCTACCAAAGGCTAAAAATTCCAGGTAAAAAAAAAAGTGAGGAATGAATTGTGTCAGGTATCTTGCCTTTATGGACAATTGTGACCTGAGGGAGGAGGCAGCAGAGAGAGGTCTGAATGGAGGTATTTACAGCAGCATGGAGCAGACTGGCAAGAGAGTGACAGGGAGCCCAAACAGGTCACCCATAAAGCCAGATTCCAACCACAGTAAAAATAAAATACAAAGAAGCTCTGCAAAGGCTGATCTGATCCACAGGCCATTTGTAGTCCTAAGCTGTGGGATCAAGGATCATTGCAGGCAGAGTAGCAGACAAGTAGCAATGCAGTTTGGGAGGCAGACCTACTTACCTGCATAGAGGATCCTGCTACCAGCATGGAGTCTGATTCTGCCAGGCGTTGGTGTACAAAACTGACTTTTTCCTGGCTCACTGTGTCTCCAAAGAAGGTCACATCAGGCTTCAGGATTCCACCACATTTACGGCAGGCTGGGACTTGGAAATTGCGCACCTGCTCGTCCGTCAGGAAGACATCCCCATCCGGAGCCACACCAAACGCTTCAGCTTTCCAAGTAGGATTCAGAGCTTCAAAGTGCTCCTGGAGCTCAGAACGCAAGATTTGGTCTCCACAGGCCAAGCAGAAAACCCTGAAATTCAGAGCAAAGTCTTAATGGAGAGTTTAATCTCAGGTGAAGATCTGGAGACTCTGACTTGTTCTTTAGGAGGCCTGTCATGATTTTCCACACTTATTTACCAAATAGTACAGGTCAAGGAGATGTCTTTCTACTCTGTTGCTTTGTAGGAATGCTCTAGAGGAAGTACTTTCAACCCTGCCATGCGTCCTTTCCCCCAGCTCAGGCTGTGCTTTTTCATCTAGAAATTTTGGGTGATCCCAGCCAGGCTGTGGTGGCCTTTCTCCAGTCCACGCATCCCATGCAATTCTGGTACTATCCACTCTGCTTAAGGTGGATAATCCTTGCATCCTCATGATCCCCTTGTTCTCTTGACTAAGAGGACATTTGCTGTACCAAGGGAAGGGGAAATGGATGCAGGTTTTAAGGAAAATGATCCAAATAATGCTCCAAAAAATGGAGTGGTGGTCATGTTTCTTAAATATCGTGCTGTGAACAGCACTGGGTTGTAACCTTTCCCTCCACCCCAGCCCAATACCACCTTTGTGCCTGTCATCTCCAGGAATGCAGCATGGATGTTTTGCCTCCTTTCTCAGCAGCTGACACTGCAGCAGCCTGTCAGTCACACACTGACAATCCCCCTGTGCCAGCAGCTGTACCTGTGTATGCAGCCGTGCAGCTCCGTCATGCGCTGGCTCCCGGCTTTGGTGTGAAGGGCATCCACGTTCTGGGTCACCAGCCAGTGCAGCTTGCCCAGCTTCTCCCAGTCTTTCAGTACCAGGTGTGCCTTGTTTGGCTGGTGGGAGGAGAACTGGGGCCAGCCCACGAAGTTCCTTGCCCAGTAGCGCTGCCGGGCACTGGCGCTGCGGACAAACTCGGCGTGCTGGATGGGCCGTCTGTCTGTCCTGGCGTAGAGCCCAACGCCCTCAGAGCGGTAGTCGGGGATCCCTGACTCCGTGGAGATCCCAGCTCCAGTCATTACAAACAGCCTCTTGGAGTTAGAAACAAAGCGCTGCAGCTCCTCCACTTCCACGGGATCTGGGGGAAGACAGGCTGGCACGAAAGTCAGGTTTGGAGAGGCTCTGGATACAGAATGGGGTCTGAAATGATGCAGTCTGACAGCTCTGAAAACTCCAGACCACTTCCTGGCAGAGAACATGTTCAGCTAAAAGGCAAGAACAGAACACACGGCAGGTAAAAGAAAGCAAAAATCTTGTCCTTAATGCCATTTGCTTGTGATTCTCTGAGAAATTATGCTGCTAAGTATTCTTTGCTCTCTTTTTAGTAAAGAAACAAATTATTTTGGAAACATTAACTAAAGCCCACCATCCAAGGACTGTATGTTCCAAGTCTGTTCTTTCAGAAGAGGGGAACACTGAGCACAAAGTTAACAGCCCTGACTTGCAGGGTTCCTGCTGTTCTACCCTGGTGTGAAGGATGGCTGCCTAAGAGGACTCGTAAAGAGCCCAGAAAGACCTGTGCATGCAAAGTCTTCCTCAGGTATGTGCAGCAGCTCAGAGAGGAAATGGCAGGAAGGCCAAGCACCTCACCCCAGAGGCACTGGCTGGTTCCTCCCCAGAAGAGACCCTTGTTCTGCATTTTTAACATTCTGCCTGCTGCAAATCAGTCTTTTATATTTACCCTATCCTTCACACATGTTGTAGGAAGGGAGAGAAAAACAACCTTGAAAGGCTGTTTTTTTCCCAGCAAAGGCCTTGACTGAAGTGACTACTGTGTGGTGTGTTTTGGTTGGATTTTTTTTTTTTTTCCAAAGCTCTGGTGCAGAACAGGCCTTGAAATGGGACTGAAGATGATTAGGGCACTGTCTAAATGCCTCTGGCACCTCCTCTGCTGTGGGTGCCACCTCCCCAGAGTCAGTGGGGAGCTGGACGGGCACTGCTTTGCTTCTCCAGCAGACACAGGGCCTTTCTGAGAGAGAAGGGATCATCCAAAGTGTGTGGGGCAGAAGGAACTGCCTGGCAGGTAGGAACAGGAGGGACACCCTGCTTTAAGGGAGGAATGACATGTCCTGCTGGGGACAGGCAGGATTGATGGCTTTGCTGATTAAGTAGCCTGGAATTGTGTGCAGGACCTGTTGAGACACAAGTGGATGGGTTTGGACTTTGATTTTGTTTGGGCTTTCCAGCAGTCTGCAGTTCTTTCTCCATTTCACTGTTTTAAAACTATTTTTTCTGGGCTTCTCTATGGTTTTGCAAATAATGTACAAGAAGCTTTGAAAGCAACAGTCCTGAGAATTGATTGTCTGGTATTTCTGCCTCCTTAAATCTCCCTAAGCAGGGGGGCTTGTACAAGATGTGGAACATGGAGGAAGAACTTTATTTACTGATAAAAGGGGATGATCTCCTGAACACCTAAACTTCAGATGTATTTAAATATTACTCCATTTACTGTAAGACCTAGTACTGGTGGGCAACTGAGGACTTAGATACATCTGAAGTTTAGGTGTTCAGCTCCAAGCATTGTGATACTAAATTGATGCTAGGGGCAAAGGGTAGATTTGGCTCACTTTGTCTTCAGTTCTCAAGGCTTTTTGTCATCGTCAGTTGAAATGCAGGGAAGTTTGGACAGACTCCTTAGTCCGAATTGCTTTTTGTATCTAAGCAGTGATTTTATTTGCAATGATTTTTGCTTTGTTTTGCTGTTTAGCAGGAGTTGTGTTGGGCATTCCCTCTAAAGAGGTCTAATTTCCCATATGAATTAATTAGAAGGGACAAAGTCTCCCAATAAACTAATTTGCTTTGAGACTAACTTGTGTCATGGTGCTCCCCAAAGACTGTTAACCCAGTTTGATGGTAATTAAATTGCTTTAACTGATGAAAACTCTTCATCCCTGCCCCTTATCATCAAAAGCTCTCTCAGAAGGAAATGTTCAGAGGTGAAACAAAATAGAAATCTAATAGGGGTTGGCCCACAAGAGAGAGAAAGCAAAAATTACAGATACATTTGAAAGCTGCTGTGAACCAGGTAAGCACTATGTAAGAGAAAATGTTAAAGGATGGAATATTTCTTGTCAAATACAAAGCTGCTTTTAAAATGAAAGTGCTCAGATTAAAAAAAACTAATTTACATAACAAGTGAAACTCTTTAAACGTACCTACGGAGATCTGAGGCTAGAGTTTGTTTTTAGCACACACCCAAGATGCTCCACAGGAAAAGATCAGGCAAGGTTGCGGCAGATGACAAACAGGGTCCTACAAACGGCTGCAGGCCAGAAACCCAAAGGGACCCCCGCGCCACATGGACTCCCACGCGCCTCTGGTGCTGTCATAACGGCGGGGCGGGGAGAGAGCCGAACCGAACCCGCCTGAGGAAACGAGGGGGACGGTGAATAAATAACGCTGAGCACTCACCTCTCATGGTGCCGCCCGGCCGCGGAAGGACAGGGCTGGCCTGCCGGAAGCGGCGCCCTCTGGGAAATGTAGTTCACGGGGGAAAAAAAAGCCCTAAACACAAAGACTACAACTCCCATGCGTCAAAGGGGGGCAGAGGGACAGCGAAAGGTTCCCAACATCCTAACACCTGAGACAAATTGAGAACGCTGCCCTCAAGGAAACGTGTGAGGTTAAAATCCGAATTCATTTGATACAAATGCGTGTGATAGCTTTGATAAAATGCATTGTAGATGCTTATCATTATAAAAGATGCATTTTCTTTTAACTGAT
Source organism: Promerops cafer (assembly GCA_013398275.1). NCBI lineage: Eukaryota > Metazoa > Chordata > Aves > Passeriformes > Nectariniidae > Promerops > Promerops cafer. The sequence continues at coordinate 641,900 of VZSE01009357.1, read as the reverse complement.
ACTAACATGTTTTAGGCTTAAAATGTGACTAAATAAATAATGGAAGAAAAGTCCACTGAGGGCTATTAAAGACACCTCTAGCTTGGGAATTAGGGCAGTGCCAACCTGTCTGCTGCTGACTCTGTCCACCCTGGCAGGAACCCATCGTGTGTCTCTGCTTGGTGCAGGTTTCAGTCTCAATAATCACCTGATAATTTGTACAGTTTGCCTGGCAATGAGGAGTTTGCATTTGGGGTTTTTTTGTGTTGTTTCTTTTTTTTTTTTTTTTT
>VZSE01009357.1:584115-633601 GCA_013398275.1 Promerops cafer | reverse complement strand
CGCCGCCGCCCGCACCCGGGCCCCCCTCGGCTGGGCTGTCCCGGGGCCGCCGCCGCCAGCCCGCCCGCCCGCAGCCAGGGCAGGCGGTGGCTATCCCGGCCGGGAAGGGCGCTCTGCGCTCCTGTGCCCGGAGCAGCGTGGAGCGTACTCGGGTTTCAGCAAACATCTCCTCCCCTGCCCCGCCGCAGCCTCTCCAGCCTGTTCTTGGGCGAGATCTGAACTTTGCGCGGGTATGGAGTGGGGAGCCCTCGGGGGTAAGCGGAGCCCAGCCGGGCTCGGAGCTCATCCTTGTCCTCCCTCTGCTTCTCCCAGATGTGCTGCATTATACGGTTTCCCGAAACCGTGTAATGGAGAAATGTCAGGCAACTGGTCTCAAGGGAAAGATCTAGAGAATTTGAGTTCCTTTGGTACCAAGCCGGAAAGGGTGTGGATTTGCCAAAATCCCTTGTGCTCTGGGAGGCATTAGGGCGACTGAGTTCCGCTTATGAAACTGATTAAATCAGACACTGGGGAGGGGCTGTGATCCGTTACTTCCATCCTACCTTTAATAGAAACCAGACGTTCTGTTGACATATAGTCCAAGAAAATTGCAGGTTTATTTCTGGACCTGGAAGCTCACATTACGGCGCTGGCATAAAGCTGGTGGTCACACCTTCAGAAAACAACTTTGAATTGAGCTAATGATAAAACTTACAGAGCAAGGAGTCCATCTGCTGCGTGGCTTTGTGGTGAAAGGTGTGTCCATGAAGGATTCATCCTTGGGGAGTGAAACCCTCTCCTTGAGTGAAGTAGCTGTTGGTGGGAACAGAAGTAATTTCTACTGCAGCTTCCTCTCATGGTTATTGTTCCTTTAAGTGGAGACAGCTCTGTTTACCTTTTCTCATATCCCTCATTCTGGTTATCTCTTGGAGATTTGGTGCAAGTTCCTAGCATGTTCAGGAATGCACTGCTAGTCAGAACAGGATTCACCCAGTCTGTGTATTGACTTGATGAGTGGCCCTTCAAGGTGATCATACAGGTCCGTGTAGGGCCAGTTTAGTGTCTCACCGACATGCTCTTTAGTAAACCATGGGAGCCTCACTGTGCCCACTGCAAGAGTTGCATTCCTGAACAGTTGTAGTATGACTTCCCAGTTGCTGAAATAGGCTACTGTAGTCCCTTAACATTTTTTCTTTCCTCTGTAGAAGAATTAGAGGTGAACTGCAAAGAAATTGTGAAAAAGATCTGAAACTGTGCCTGGTTTGTTCTTCTGAGCTCTAAAGTCTATTGGGACAACCAAAAGTTAAAACTGTGATCTGACTTGGAAAGTAGAACTTCTAGTCTGAGCAACTTGATTTCCTCAAGTCTTAATTACACTGTGTCTGTCTCAATTTTTGTTCAGCCTTTCATACTGGACAAGATCTAATTAACAGTTAGCAGCTGAACAAAAAAAGTGTGACCCTTTCTCTCTCTAACCTTTTATGTGGTGTACAGAATTCACCATGGAAAAGCACACCAGCTGTTTCCCTCTGCGAATCGTTGTTAGCCCCAAAATGGCTCACTCACTGCTCTAAAGGCATTCACCTTGGGATGCACACATCATGGAACAGTGCTGTGCTGATACAACTCCCCTGAAATAAGTCAGACTTTCAAACTCAAGTGAGAGTTGTTTGTTTTTCTTTCCTCATTATCTACGGGTGGATTATCTGAGTTGTGGATTAACTGTGCCATGGATACAGACGTCTGCACTGGCTCTGTCCAGAGTCAAGCTGGTTAGGCAGGACTTGGTGGTTCAGGCACAGTGCCATATGGACAAAGCTGCTCTACTTCCAGGGACAGTTTCGGCCCAAAATGAGTTTGGTATTGAGCCGGGACTTGCAGGTTCAGAGTTAATGTCAAGTAAAATCAGCTCAGATACTTCCACACCTCACTTCTGAATGTGTGGTGCAGAAATGAGCAGTGAGTAAATGGCCTTGCTAGGTGGGCATGAGGGAACCCCTCACAAAGACCATTGGTGTCTTAACTCCCTGCCTTTATCAAAAATCTCCTCCCTCTTCCTAGAGCCGGAGGATTTGATCAGTGCGTACGTGTGCACTGTAAAATGGAGGTCCAGAAGTATCTCAGTTTAATGCTTGGACTGGAGAGGTTATGAAACATATGAGAATGGATTTGTCTTGCTTTGAGGATTCATTTGGAGTTGAAAAAAATCTTCATTCCCTTTTTACCCCCTCTGCCAGTGTTGAAGAAGCTCACACGGGAAACTTTGCAGGCTGGAGCTGTGCACCCTGTTGTTCTGGGGGAGCCTCCGTGGCACAGGACACACAGTGCTGGGGCTGGATGTAAACTGGAACAGCCCGTGGTGGGAAGGGGGAGGAGAGCAGCTGGCCAGGCTTGTCCAGATTGTCTCCCTCCAGTCTCTCCGAGGAAGCGCGTTTTGCGGATGTGCTTGGAGATGGACAGGAAGTTTGCTGAATGAGTTTGCCATTCTGCAGTGCTGTAAATTGGCACAGAGAGTAAAGCTTTGTCCTGCAGAGTGAGAGTCCTGACTTGGGGCTCTTGCCCCTTTCAGGGGATTGCCAAAGCATAGCTTCCAGCACACAAGTGACCATCCACACATACTTGCTTCAGAGAATCTGAGACACTGAATGAGATGTTGAGTTACTGGTTCTGTGGTGCTACCTTATCTAAGTAGCATGAGGGAACGGATCCGTTAGGATCTGCTTGTTGCAGAGGAAGAAACCAAATTTGTGTAATGTGTCAGGTATTTATGGTGAGAGGAGTAGGAGAAGAGAAACTTTTCATTTGCTTTAGTCAGATACTGTTTGATTTTGACTCTAAAAGTTTTTTACAGACTTTTTCTGGAAGGGGTTGTTTGCAAATACTACTGGGAAACCTTTTGGTAACTCCAAACAGAAATGGTGTGGCTTTTAGAAGCTTTCATTTGATGAAATTCTCACTTCTCTACTGCCATTTAAAAAAAAATTTGTTTTCAAAGGCTTCAGATATTTTTAAACTGGATTTTGCAATCAAAAACAAAACAGCACTCACTGGAGCTTGTAAAAGGTGTTTTATAAAGAAGTTGTATCTGTTTAATGGGGACGTATTTATGGCACTGTTTTGGCTGTCCATGTCAACTAGTGAGCTGCTTTTTTTAGGTGTGCTTGCTCACTTTTAGAAGGATTTTTCTTTTGCGTAAGGTTTGTGTAGCAATTTGACTTCAAAATTCTGGGTGCATAGTTCAGGGGCACAAGAGATTTTGCTTTATTAGTTGTTTTCCTCTGTTTTAGGAACTCCAATCCACCCTCCCTTCAGTGCTTAATCCTCTCAAGATTGACTTTAAAGGGAGCAATCTTGCCATTGATTTTTCATGGGAGTGTGGAGGGAGGTGCATGTGTTTCCATCTGTCATCTGTCCTAACATTTGGAAGGTTGCTGTGCTCTGCAGGGCGGTGCTGTCTGTCCCTCTCCAGAGGGGGATGCTTGCCTGTTTCTGACTCAGGTCCTTTAGTTTGGGAGTCATATGCTGTGGGTTTTGGGCTCACTTGACTAAAAGTTTGCTGTGAAATTGCTTATGGTCAGCTACGCCCAGGAAATGGTATTGGGGGGAAGCACTGGTAAAGTAATTTGGTGCCTTGGCTTTCTACTGGCTCAGATTTCTGAGTCCTTCCTGCTGCTGGGCGAGAAGGCTGTAAACAGAACTAATGCTCTGCACAATGAGGTTCTGACTTGTTTCAGTTCCTTAGCTGTTGTGACCCCTCGTAAAACAGGGACTTCATTGTCCTGAGCAACTCAGACAGGGAATCCTCTGCCTCAAGCAGTGTCGATGCAGAGAGAGGCTTTTCTTGTTGCTCTGTTTCCACGGAAAGACTGGACTCTGTGCTGTCTTTAGCTCCTTTGTGTCTTGCTGGGAGAGGTCAACTTATCCCAAGTGTTCAGCTGCCCTCCTGGTTAAAACTGATCCTCCGACACCATCTCTGCTGCTAGAGAAACAAATAGCAAACTTCTCATACATCTTCATCTCTCTCTCTCTCTCTCTCCTTTTTCTTTCTTTCCTAGGGAATCACAATACTTCAGTTTCTCTGGACCCCTTTTTCCTCACCTCTTGCCCTTTGGAGTCTATCTAGTATATGGAACAAGTTTTGAAACTGTAGAAATGACAGCTAAAATTTTAAAGTCTGGCAGCAGAACAAGGACTAATAATGCTCTTCTGTTTAGATCAGAGTTGGTTTTCTGATCTGCTGCTCAGACAGACAGATAAATCCCTTATATTAAAACTCTGTAACTAGAGGGGGGAAAAACCCTGTCCATGGCCACAGTTTGAATTGATAGTTTGAATTGAACTGATGTGTTAGTTGTGATACCCAGAATCTGATGCAGCTTTGGAGATAGCCAGAGCAGATTCTGAATGCAGTTGTGTGTGCTAGTGGGAAATCAGTGTGAGTGAATAGGATCTCTGGTCCCAGTTTCCTGCTCTGGTCTCAGCCTACGCTTCCCTCTTTGTGTACTGATCCTGTGTGTCCCTTTTTGTCTGATGCGGAAGCTGTTAATGAAGATGCTCTTCCATTCCAGCTGCCTGAAAGTGAGACATTGTCTGTGGGAAGCTTTCTCACACTGTGATAAGATGATGAGGTTTAGGGAGTGAGTTCCTTGCTCACTTCAGGCATGTCCTAACTAACTGAGGTTTAGTAACAAACCCTGGGAGTACAAATTATCATGACTGTTAGGATATTGCATTTTAAAATGATAAATAGGGAACTGTCTTGTCTGTGGCAGGATTACTACATCCAGTAGTGCAGAGTAGAAGCAAGACGTGGCACCATTATTTTCCACTTTGGTTGAAGTTAAATGGGTTAGAGAATAAGTTGTGATCTCAAATGATTCACTTGAATTAACTGCTGGCTGCTGAGGTGTCCCCTGTGGCCATCTCCCTTGCTTGTGTCCACCATAACCTTTGGACAGTTAAGCTGGTTCTTCTCAAAGTCATTTTCTTTACATGGATGGTGGACTGGGAAGTGAGGCTACCTCTTTCAGCTGTGGGTTATGTTTAATATAGCATAAGGTAACCATTTATCCACAGCCTCAAAAATGTACCTTAACTTAAGGCATGTTGTTTCTCTGTCTGTGAAACAGGGGTAATTACTCCTTACCTGCAAAGTGTGGTTATGTTGGTTGAGATCTTTGTGTTTCTGAAATAGCTTCCAGCTGAAAAGCTTCTTTCAAGCTTTTCTGGTCACCATTGCTGGAAAAGTTTACAGTGGCAAGTTTGAATTAGATTTACAAGATTTTATTCCTTTCTCAGCCCTGCTGAATGTTCCCTCTCTGCCTTTCTGATTGCTCATCCTTTCTTCTCCCCCCGTTATGACAGGCTGTGAGTAGGGAGAAAAGATTTTCTTTCCCTTCCAAGTTCCCCACAGTAGTTCTACCCTAGTCTTTCCCTTTACCACAGAGCATCATTAAGTCATTCGAAGAATATTGTGTGCTAAAGATATACCATAAAAATAGGAGGTGAGTGATGACTTTGTCATATCAGTTTTAGCTGTTTTTCCCATTCATGCTCATTCTCTTTGCAAATGGCCCCAGAGCAGCAGCAGCCAGCTAGCTGAGAATAGTCTCCCTTGGCTGATGGGTGTTAAAATTCATGCTTTCTCTTCTGTGCATGTGTGAGGTTTTTTGATGAAGGAAACAAGTTGAAATGGCAGCTGGAGTGCTGTGGAACAAGTTTGGTGTTGGTGTTTCGGTTACAGGAACTGAGTCCCTGGGGTTATGTGTTTGTGCTGTGTAGGAGTCTGGTAAACTCTTTTTCTGCTCACACAAATGCAGCTTTTTCTTTTAGCAGACAGTAACTATTCTGAATTTACACGGGAAATTTATCTAAGCAGTTTGAGACAACTGTAAACTGAGGAGCCAAGAGAACTTATGGCAGGCCACAGAGGGAGGCAGCCTGCATTGTTAGTGCTTGGCTCCTTTTTCCCTGAGCTGGACTGTCTCTACACTGTGAACAAGTTCAGTTCAAGTTATTTAAATGATGATGAGAGAGTGTGAAGTTGTCCAGTGCAGCTTGTCGTGCCACTTCTCACAGTGTTCTTATTACCGTGTGCACATCTGCATAGATGGCTCTGCTGGGTGAGGTACTGAGTGTCTGGCTGGCAGCATGCAGTGAAGTGTAGCTTGATTTCTTGTGGTTTTTTACTGTTCATTGCATGTGATTAAACCTCTAACATTTTGCAAATCATTTGAAGAACATAAAAAAAAGTAAATGGCACTCCAGGGAATAAACCTTCAGAATGACACTCTGCATGGGGAATTGTGCTTTAAATGGCTCAGCTATAAATCAGACTGTATGGGGGCTCCAGGAATAAACCAGTCCCATGTTTTTGTCACAGAACTGAGCTGGCAGACAGAATTAATCCTGTGTCTGTCTAGATGCCTCACAGGATCTTGCTTTATTTCCATTGCTGAAGAGGAAGGTGAACAGAGAATTTCACTTCGTGCTATGGGGAAGTTTGTGGTGGTTCAGGGTCTGTGGTTAGGCTGAGTTTTAATAAGAGCAGGAGGTGGTAAAAGAAGCCAGAGGTAGAAAAGGTCATGGGCAAGAGGACTGTAAATAATTTGCTGTGGAATAGGGGCTTAGTATTCCCTTGTTTTCTCCTCTTTCATGGTTCTAAACCAGTTCAGGGCTTCTCTGTGAACAGGTTTCTTTTGGGTTGAAGCCACTAATTTCAGCTGGGTCAGACAAAAAAGCCTAAGGCTAACTGCATGTCACTTGAGGTTACTGGTGCCCCATGAGCTGGACTAAGATGATGGCTTGGCTGGTCTCTGCTGCTCATCTTGGCTTACCATTAGCTGCATCCGTTGCTCGCTGTTTCTCAGCACCCTCAGCTGCCTTGGGACCAGGTTTGGGTTGTTTGTTTTTTTTTTTTTTTTTTTGCTGCTAATAAATGACCCCTTTTGGGCAGAGGTGATCCCCAAGAGTAAGGTGCCTAGGGTAGTACTTCTGGTTTGAAGCTCCTGTTCATTATGGTTTTATATGGGAGACTTTTCTTGGGCAGTGTGACACACAGCTGGAACTGTTCTTCCTGGCTGTGAGCAGCTCCAGCAGTTAGGATCCCTGCAGAGAGCTGGAGCACTGGGGGAGGGAACAAAATGCCATTTCATCCACGTCATGAAATCTCTTATCAGTGGCCAGCTCAGTGTTGTGGGTGGGTGAGCTGCATTGGCCTGAAGAAGCTGCCTTTTATTTCTCCTGTGAAAGATGAGGAGCTCAGCACTGTCAGTCAGGCTGAGAGCTGTGGAGTGGCTGTGTGGAGTTTGAGATGAATTTGTCAGTCAGGTTCTTGTAACCCTAAGCTTGTAGTTTTCAATCTATCCTGCTTGTGCTTAATCTGAGATTTGCTGCTTGGCTGTCCTGAGCAGTTTGCTTGGGCAGTGCCTCACAGCTGCTCTGGCATGCTGCTCCTGTACTTGCTTAGCTGCTTAAATCCAGTGCCTCCAGCACCTTCTGTCTTGGGGTCATGCTTAAAATTTAAGCCTTGGTGTGAGTTAGAGAGAAAATCTGTTAGGTTATCATTCATTTTTCTGGTAGGGTTGGTTAAGGGCTTCATTTATTGGATACTGCTTCCCCATCAAATGCGAGGCCAAAATCTACTTGAAACAGATCACCATGGCATGGCTGTGGTGATGTGAAACTCTGAGACAACCTGGGCTGTCTGGATCTGCTGGAGCCCCCTGATTGTATCACTTGGGTCTGGAAAATGCTGTGTGTGGGATGGGAGAGCCAGTGGGATGCGAGGCATTTGGAGTGGTGTCTCTCTGGTGTGGTCCTGTCCTTGCAAGGCTTGGGAGGCTGTTTGCTGGGGAGGAGGGGTTGAAGGAAGGGGCTGGGGGTGGTGCAAGGAGGAAGCTTTATGTAATTCTTGGCTGGCTTTTGAATAATTGTTTTAATGAAATGGAATGCAGTGTATTCAGTACTTGCTTGGCAGAAACAGCTTTTTTTTTTGTTTTCTATCTTGGAGGGGGGAAAGGAGTTGGAGTTGCTCTATTTTCCAGCTGCTTTAAACACTCTAGGCTTGGATTTGTCACGAAGATAGAAGTGGAATATTGTTCTTGGGGAGGGGGCAGTTGCACTGCTGTGTGTGTGGGGGACGTTGTCCTTGTACATTGGATGTGTAAGTGGCAGAGCCTGGTCCCTGGGTTTCTCTGGGGGCTGTGGATGCCAGTGTGGTTTGAGATGGAGCAGGTTAATTTTGAAGTACCCAACAGTAACGGGATGAAAGTGATGTAAGTACATGTCCATATAAAATATGTGTGCATCCAGGTACTTGATAGGAAAATTCATCTCTTCCTCTGTGCCCTAGTTCAGGGCACAGCGGGGAAGAACATGATGAGCTGAGACAAAGAAGTCAACTTAATTTTCAGCGAAGCAAATATGTAGGCACTGGGAATCTTGACTTCTCTAGACTAGTGCAAAACAGTCTCTCCAGTTATCTCAGAGGGTTGGTGACTTTTATCATAGGATTGGTGGAGGGACAATCAGAGATCATGCTGAAAACCCTTTTTTAGAAAGTAATTTGAAGAAGGATTTATTTAATGTACCTCCGAAAGGGAAGTTTTTTCTCATGCTGCTTCTATTTCAGTATTGCTGCCATTTCCATTTTTGGTCAGTGCTGGAGATCGGTCTCTCTTACTCATCTCCACCTCTTAAAAATACTTTCTCTTTGGTCTTTGTAATTTTTTTTTCTCACTTGTTCTTTTCTGCAGTCAAGAGTTCTCTTGTGAGTAACAGCCTTTGGTCGATAGAATAAAATTTTTCTTTATCAAATAACAACAACAACTTGTGTTCAGGGCACTGAGATGAAGAAGCTGTCGTGTTTAGTTGCTTTATTAATACTGCTCTTGGTAAAATATCCTCACTATTTCTCTTGCTGCTGCTGAAACAAGCAAGAGACTTGTGACTGATACTTGTGTCTTGATGCCAGATGACAGGTATGATGATGGGTCATCTACCTTCTCAGGTAGGAAGAGATAAGAAAATCTTAAACATTGTCCAGCTGTTCTCCATCCACTGGCTCTAATATACTCCAGTTCTAAAAACGTTAGTTTTCTATCTAGATTTAACAATTTTCTTTCTTGCAGTGGGCCAGTGTCATGACATTGTGGAACTCTTGAGCTACATTCTTCTGCCAATACTAAAAAAAAAACCAAACCCAAACCTAAGTCAAAGCTCTGCAGCTTTAGAGCCATCAGCAGTCTCCATCGAATTGCCACCCACATCTCCCAAAGTGGACTGGGGGACCAGTTCCCACGTTAATTTCTGAAACACTGTCCTGCTTTCATTCCCAGAAGCTGCTTTTAAAGTGAAAAGAAGCTGCTAGATTTTTAACCATGTGCTTCTTGGCCCCTTGTACTCTGTTGTCTTTCAAAGCTGTTGCTTGCCCACTGTCTGCAGTAACTTGGGTTATTTTTAAGTTACAGCGCAGTGCTCATCAGACTGAAAGCTTCATTTTAAACTTTCTCCTATTATAGTTATAAGTAGTACCAAGATCCACACGACTGAAAAATGTGAAATATTTTGTTGTCATTTCCTCCTGCCCTGTTCTGTGAGTTTACATTGTGCTTTTGGCAGCACTTTGTGTAAAGTCAGTTGTTGATGATGACTTACACTTTTTGGCTTACAAAGAGTCCAAGTCTGCTCCCACCCTGTTGCAGAGAACCCTTGCAGAAATGAAAACTTTCTTTTAAGAAACATCCACCATTTTGAGAGTACTTCCTTAGTTATTAGATTTTTAACAAGCCAGTTAAACCACATACGACATTGGACACAAGTTCCCATTTTAAAAAAAGGGAAACAACCCACTTCAGAGTGGTTGGCAGGTCAAGCCAGCAAGTCTTTATTTATATCTCAATATACTAACTTTTTAGCTGGGTGAGATTTGCTGGGACTCTCTATCTCCTTATTGACACAGGCTTTTAAAACTCGAGATACCTTGGTTTTTTAAGGGTAGATTTGCATTTGTTGAATGTTCTTTGCATTTATGCTTTTGGGGGCTGTGCTTGTTACTTACTGAATGGGAAGTTGCTGAAGCTAATGAAAAGTATATGTTTCAAGGTCTGAAATCTTTCAAGTCTGCATTCTGATATCCCATTTAAGAGCCTTCAGGATAGGAATGCCTCAATAAGACAGTACTAAATATGGGTATGATTACAGAGTCTCTTTAGTGTCCCCATTCTTTATTACTAGAGTCCTCCTTTTCCTGGTAGCCAGGGCACTCTACATCTCATTGGCAGAATTTGTGCTTCTAATGCTTTTAATGAATTCAGAATTCTTTTAATGAATTCAGAATTTACACTAGTATTTCAGTCCTTTATTTCATCATCTTTATAAGTGTCTCAAATTTTGTAACTGGCACTTTGCCTAGATGGGTCTATATTCAGATCTGTTTATGCTGCTTGGATAGGATTTCCACAGCTTAAAAGATGCTATTTTTTTCCCCTCAAGTTCCATGTCTATTATTGCATAACCATGCAAATCCTACTCTTCCCTTTATTGGTAATAGGGTCCACATGCTTTCCTGTTTCTGTTACTTTTACAAAGGCAGATAATTAACTTGGAATGTGCAGGCTCTGACAGTATTTTGTCTGTGACTGTGTCCAAACCCATTTTTACATAAGCAGACTGAGAGCAATGTTGTTACTGACTGTGTGGTTACCTGTGTGCTGCTGGGGTGTCTGAGGTGGTGGCTTGCTGCTGCTGAAGGGAGAGATGGCTTTTACTTTTACTTATCCTTTCTCCTTCTGTGCTGCCTGTTTGACATAGCCCTTCCTGCTGACTGCTGTGCTCATCTCTTCCCTGACCCAGAAGAAGATGGTCAGCTTTTTTCCCCTGGGTGTATATTCTGTTGGACTGGCTCACAGAGGGGTCTTGTGAGAGCCAGTGCCTGCACAAGTAAGTGGCAGCAGCACATGTCTGGAAGACGGAGTAAAACCTCTCCATTTTTGGCAGTGGTGAGCTGTTAATTCGCCTTTCTGCATCTTATGAAACTGTATCCTTCACTGCAGGGGGCTCACTGTCCCGTGGAACTCCTGTGCTCTGTTGCACTGTAAACCCTGATGTAATATGTTTTCTTTCCCTAGATGAGTGAGAATCAGCACTTACCAAATCACGATCTCCAAGCTGACAAGTGCTCTACAGCTGTTGGGAGGGGTCCCCTTGAGAGGTCAAATCCACGCCCTTGTCATTTCCCCCTGAGGACTCTGGAGTACCAGCACACCAGGATTGCTGCTGCCCAGAGATTTGGAGACCCCTGCTGTGTGTTCACAGTGTTGTGATTTGCCACTGTTGATTTCACACCAAGCTACAGCTGAGAAGCTGCTTGGAAGGGTGATCCAGTCCTGGGTCAGCAGTGTTGTAACCTCAGTGCTGTTTATGACAACTTTCAGTTGTACAAATCTCAACCAAATACCAACACGGGGTTTAAAAACTGCCCTTGTCTACCCTCTTTTCAGTGGGCTTGTAGAGGGTTGCTTGTTGTAGCTGGGTGCTGCACACCTCTGCACTCAAGCCTTTGAGCTTCTGTTACCAGAGCTGTGGTTTAAAATCCACAGTGTCTTGTTTCCTGCTGGTTCTATTCCCATCCTTGGACTCTTTTGTCTAGTGGAGATCTCCTTTGTACCAGATTTGTCAGATGTTTGTAGAATGGCAGTGCTGTGTTTTGACCTGGTGCTTGTGGAGTAGCTGCATGCTGGTGTAGCAGGAAGGGTCTGGTTCCTCAGATAGCTGGCTTGGCTGAGACCCTCTTCCTGTAGGAATACAAGGGAGTTGGTATTTTGTCCAGAGGCCTTGGCCCTGGAAATTTTCCCTGAGGGGTCAGTTCAGTGGCTGCTTGTTGTGGTGTTGTTTTTTTTTTTTTTTTTTTTTTTTCCTTTGGCAGAGGAGAGCAAATCCTGTTGGATTTCTTCTAGAAACTTTCAGAGGGAAGCCAGCAGCAAATGAAAATTCTTATGACATGCATGAGAAGGGTTAACTTAATATTTTGCATGCATAAGGATAAATAAAGCACTAAAAAAGACAGTGTATTGGTTACTAGTGTTTTGGGGTTTATTAAATTTTTTTTTTTCCATCTGGGATGTTGGCTAAAATCTAGCCCAGGTCAGTTGTGAGGTGTTAACTGTTTAATTGTTTGTGTAAAATGTTCACACTTGCTCCAGTCTGTTCTCCCACCAAACTGGCCAGGATGCCATTTCATTCCTGTTTGTACAGAGCAATGTCCCTTACTTTAGTCTGAACCAACTCACTTCCCTCGCAGGGACAGTTGGGTCAGGAGTGGCCATTTGCTACTGCCTTTGTCTGGGACTTCCTGGAAATGCCTGAGGATGTGTTTGCTGTCAGGCAGAGATCAGAAATAGATCTTGCATAAGAAGAGCCACTCCAGGAGAAGGCTGTCAGAGGCTGTACTCACCCTCCTTGGAGCCCAAAGCTGTTTCCAATTTCACAGCTGACACACAGGGAGAGAAATGAAGACTCTCTAATTTGTGCAGATAGTTGTTCCTTGTGATCTTTTACAGGGCTAGCTATAACTGCCTGTTCAACACCAGTCAATTTGCTTCCAAAAGGAGAGGATTCTGACAAAAGACTTGGTGGCAGGTGGAGCTCATAGCACAGCAGACTGCAGATGCGGGCTGAGAAATTCCAACTTAAATATTTTTAGTACGGGCCTGAGAGTCAGATTTGCTTTCTATTCTGATATAATATGGACTTTGCCATGTTATGTTGGGCTGTTCAGGGCTGCCTCTCAGTTCTCCATTTCTGAAAGGTAGATTTCTTTTGTGCTGTCAAGGAAATGTGAATGTTAGGGTGAGGATTCTGAGTTGTGCACTGGCTGCAGACTTTACTGCCTGCAGTTGCTGCAGGCCACAGCCAGTTCTATCAATACAAAATGGAATATGTGGAGATTTGGGTTTAGGGTGTGGAACTGTGACAGCTGTAACTGAAAAATGTGACTGAAGAAGGCTTCCATGTGATCAGTGCTGTAACTTGTGGGTGGGAACATCATCTGAAGAGAGTGGCACTTAAATCATAGCAGTCTGAATCCCTGGAGGTCAGGAGCTGGAGTACTGGGTAAGGCTCCTTACGTTTTACATATCACCCTGTGATCCTTCTCTTGTGCAATCTCCAACTTCTCTGTCCAGTGAAGCAGAGCCCAGCTTTGTGCTCTTCAGTATTGTGCAAATGTTGAGGTCCGTTCAGCTTTTGCACGCGCTGTGTCACAGGATGTGCCACAGCTGTGATGTACAAACCCTTGAGAAACTTTTCCTCATTCTTCTGAAGATTGTTCATGGAGCAGTGGAAGAATTTTTTGTGCTTATCCAGCTTTGGAAATGGTTTCCTGTTATTCAGGACTCTGACAATCCAGTGAATTTAGGTAGAGAGGAACCACACAAAGGATTATTTTCTGTTTTAGCTTCACACAACCAAGAATTTCTGGAGGCATTCAAGGCTTGTGTAGCTGAATCTGGCATTCTCAGGAGCCTTTGGTAGCTGTGAAACTGAAAATATTTATTTGTTTAGTAAGGAACATGGAACATGAATTCAGTTTTAGGCAGCCAGTCTTAGCATAAGGGGTTTTTTCTTGGCATGAGCTGTTTGCTGCTCAGCGCTATAAACAGAGGGAAGTAAATAAAAGGTGTCTCTTTTCACTTCAGGTGTGGAGAAAACCATGCTATAAAAAAGAAGATGCTGTATATGTCAGGAAATAACCCTTCCCTCCCTTCCTACCCCCTGATCTAGCACTTCTGGAAATGAGAAATAAATGGGAGGACACAGCTTTGGGAGTGAACAGCCTCTGAAAGTAGCTGTCACAGCACTGCTGCTTAGTTTGAGTGCTCCTTTTGGAGGCAATAGGTGCAGAATACAACAGCCCACCTTGCTGAGTTTGTATGGCCTTGCTTTCCTCTATGCTGTCCTTAGATCTTCAGTGCCAGTAAGAGTTTGTTCTTCCTGGTATTTCTGTTGCCAGCTTTTGAATGTGATAGGCAAAGCAGTGGAGTGGACAACTGAGGTTAATTTGAAGAACTTCAAAAGGCTACACTTGGTTTTAGCAGCTTTTTGTCTGAAAAACTGAAAAAACATATTCAAACTGTATTTTGTCTCTCTGGAGCATTTTCCCTTCTGATAGGAGAAGGGACTTAAAGTACAAATCACTTTCAGTGTGAGGATGCTCAGCACACTTGTGACACATTGAGGAATATTTATCTCTGACCACAAAAGCGGTTATGTACCTTGTGGGACTTCCATTATCTCAGCCATCTAATGAACTGTTCTGAGACGGTGGAAAGGGGATGAAAGTTTTGATCAGGAAGTTGGAGAAAGGCAGAATAACTACGTGTTTCTCTTTTGTAGGTGGTGGTTCATTTCTCTCAGCCAGTTTAAGCTGGAGTCTAGTTTAGTGTTCAGAGAGCTAAATGGAAAAATTCTGGTCCTACGGGAAAATCGTTTGTGGTTCCGTCACACAACTTGGACTGTAGGCCAGGGAGTGCTGTGGATTTGTATTGTTTCATCCAGGAAACTGTGCTGACTCAATCTTTAAAGCACTTGCGGTGTCTCTCAGCCAGCATGCTGGGTTGGTGATCCCGTGCCCTGTGGAACTAGTTAAGATTAGGTTACCTCCCTGCCAGCTTGGTGATGGGAACAGAGCCAGCAGCCGAAGGATTTCCCAGCCTGTTGCATCCAAGATGACAAGAGGTGGATCTGAGGTGCTCCCTCATGGAATGGGGCTGTGACTCCCAGCGACTGCTGGTGTCAAGCTGCAGACTGGTCAGCTGGTTTTCCTGCAGTGTGGCCGTGCCCTTGAGAGCCTTGCAGCTGCTGGGCTGCACAGGAACCTGCTGACTCCAGGTGATGCTGCCCAGCTGACTCCAGGTGATGCTGCCCAGCACTCCAGCACCCTCACCCTGCAGACAGATACCCCACTGCAGCTCTGGGTGGCACAGAAATGTATTCATTTGCAAGGAGATGGTGTGGGCAGATCCAGGAAGGGTCTAGTGGTGACGTTAATGGTTTTTCAGCACACGCACACACAAATAGCCCTCCTGCCCACCAGAGGGATCTGGTGGAAGGTCTGAGCTCACATGATTGCTTCTGTTGGGTTTTTGTAGCAGGCAGAGTTGGCTTATCTTCAGTTTTATGCTCAGAAGTCTCTGTCAAAAGCTCACTCTTCAGCTCAGCAGCACATATGAGAGCATCAGTGGGTACATAGCATGTGCAGCCCTAGGGACTGAGCCATGTCACAGTTCTGGGGCTGAAAAGCCAAAATAAAATGTCAGCGTCGGCTTGGGTGGAAGTGGCAGGTAATGGTGAGGGATGTCTCCAGAATAAGGAGTGTTTCAGTTTGAGCTGGCTGCTGGCTGCATCTTTCAGGCTGCCTTTTTTTCTGGTCTGCATCTGAGCTGCAGATGAATTATGGGAATCTGACAGGAGGGTACGTGATTTCTTTCAACTAATGGCAGGATGGGCTGGATTTACAATTGTTGTTCTGGCCTGAGTTTTGAAGGTGAAAGTAGAGCATTTCCATTTAAAGCAGAAAGTTTATTCTTGTGCTTGAACAAGGGCTCAATTCTGGCATTGGTCTTTTTAATACATTTTTTTAAAGCTACTTAAGTCATAGAGTGGTTGGAGCTGTGCTTCCAAGAAACCTAATGAGTTTATCTAAAAAAAACAAAACCAACACCTCAGCAAACTTTTATTGGATTAGTAAGTTGAATTAATTTAGAAAGTGTCTGGTGATCAGCAGGGCAAGTTGCAGGAACAGCCTGGGATTGCATGCTGGGGAAGGGAGGATCCCTGGGCCTTCCCCTTACACTGGCAGTGCCTGATGGTGTCAGCTCTGCTGGAACTACAGCCAGAGCACTGCAGGGGTTTGCAGTTCATCCCCAAATGTGCAGTGAGTAGTTACTGATAAACAGTTCCTGAAATTGCTTCACACAGGCTGTATTTGCACACTCTTTTACAACCCCAGGCTTGGGGTGGTAGTAGTGCATGTTAGTTGTGACCAGTTAGTTGGCCACAAGGTCTGAATAAACTCTGCAGCTTGGGTCTCAGAGGTTGGGAAAGGAAGCCACAGTCATTGCTGCAGCTGCTCATGCAGACCACATCTCACACTGCACTGTCTTGTCTTTGTTTAGACATTTGCTGATAGTGGTCAGAGCTGGGTGCATGGGCTGCTGTACTGGGCAAGGCTCACTGGTTTGGCTGTCAGTACTCCAGTTATGGCACAGAAAGGATTCACAGTGGCTGCCCCCACCTGATTCTGACAGCAGTTCTGGCTGTCACGGGATGAATCCTTGCTCAGTTTGTCTCTGCAGCCTGGGGTAGCCAGGCATAACTGCTGCTGGGAGGCTGCCTTTGCTGTTAAGCTTTTCAGGAGCACCCACACAAGTTTGTAAATCAGTGCTACAAATGCAAAGTTTTGCTGATTTTAAGGGGCAATTTTGGTCTGAAAGTAGAGAGAAGCTTCAAAATTTTAATGGCTATTGTCTTTACTGTAATTTACCATGCCACATATTGATACTAGTTTAGACATTCTTTTTGTTAAGCAGTGACACAAGGCTTGATTTGCACCAGTACCTTGGTAGTGAGAAAGCACAAGGCTTTAAACATCAGTACATTAAAGAAAGAGCTGAGTGATTTTACTGACCATGCAATCTGAACTTTCTCTAGGCAGGTCTGGGCAATGCAAAGTCAAAATCCCAGTGCCTGCTCTGTACTGATAATCCAGCAGTTGTTAGGTCTGGAAAATGACTTATCTTTTGTGCCTTGAATTTTTGTGTATTTTAAATAACAATCTGCCCCTGCTTCACAAGAAAGCTGAGTGCTTTTATGTGTCCTGTGTTCTAACCACCTTCTTGACATATTGGTTAAATTTTGGAAAACTTTTAGATATCATCTCCTCAAAATGTTTTACATAGTAAGCCAAGGTATTGTACATGCTTTCTATATATGTGAACTGGAGAACTTGAGGATTTTAAGAGAATCTAATTGCACTTTGAGTTTTTAAGGTCTCATTTTGAATGTAGTTTCTGTATTTTATAGCTTTTGTAGTCTCTGATCTTTTTTGCATTTAAAAGCATTGATTAGAATATAATGCCTTAACAACCTGTTAATAAATGTCTTTTACCTGAAGTCAATGCCTGCTTTTACCTGTTCATGATTTTCCTAGTTCTGATAAGGCTCTTCCATTTTGCTGAGAAAAATCAAAATGGGAATTCCTGCCAGCAGTGTTTGGGGCTCCCCACACCTTCTGCAGTCAAACTCCAGGGCAGTGAGAAGTCCCAGCAAGGCTCCAGCAAGTCTTCTTGATGCAGGTCTTGTAGAGCACTGCAAATATTTCTTTTGAAAGGCTATTTAATAGGATAAATATACCCAGGCTCTCCATTCCTCTGCAGTTACTCACAACGTAAAGCTGTCGTGGCAGGGGTTGGGTTACTGCCTTGAGCTGTCTCCTTGTATGTGAGCTGGAGCTGCATTTGCTCCTGGAGGTGGTGGGGAGAAGACTTACTTGAACCTAATGAGATTTTTAAAGTTTGCATTCAGGGATTTTGCAAAGAGGTGGCTCAAATGAGGCTGCAAGCTCAAACTTCAGTTCTAGGGATGCAATTCCCTTCCCCTCATTCTCTTAGGGGACAGCAGAAATCAAGGATTTGAATTCAGCATCTTGCAGGTATTAAGAAAAAAGGGCTGGAGAATGGTGTGTGATTCTGCCAAAGAGAGAGGTCTGCAATTCATCTGATGCCAAGTGAGACATGATCAGCATGTAAAGTCCATGTCTCCATTGAGAGCTGCCCTTAGGGTTATCTTGATTTTTATTTCTATTTGCCAGTCCTGTAGGAGTCTTCTGCTGCCTAAACCAGGAAAACTTGCAGCAGTTCTACTTATTTGGGTAAAGAGAGGCAGGGGGGGAAATAGGGGAGGTGCAGATACCTGTTCTGTGCAGCTGCAGAGGAGGAAATTCTGTAGTTTGTGCTCAGACGTCTCATCCTGATTCCCCAGTGTGCTGAGTCTGGGCTGTCAGGGACATGTGGCACTGGAGATGCTGGGGGAGATGGGACTCTGTGGCTGAATGCATTTGCTCTGTGTGCTGGCTGGATGAGGAATCCTGTCTCCAGTGCTACTTACTTTCCAGATGTCCCACGCAAGAAGCAGAGCTGCAGGCACCGTGTGGTTTGATATATGTGCAGATGTGGCTTTCAGCTGTTGAAAATGAAAGGCTGGTATCTGAGGCATTTGAAGTATCTTGCTTCAGTTATGCTTCCATTTCCTCCCCAGCAGTAGATGAGATGTGGAAGAAAATTAACCACCATCCTTTTGATCTACTCACTCTATTGATAGTGCTGTGATTTGCTGTGTCAGCATGGCTTAATAATCCTCAGTTGTTAAGAGAGATGAACTACATATGGAAATCCTTTCTCCAGAGGAAAGCAAATTTAGATTTCTCTAAATCGCCTCACTTAAAAAAAAGATAAATTCTAAACTGCTTATGAATAGTGGAAAATTATTTACTGCTTGAGGAAAAATTAGCATTGAAAAGCTGCTTGATGTCAGTTGGCAAATGTGGATTTGTCAATGCCTTGTCATGTAGGTTTTTTCAGAACTAGTCCATGATGTGTTCTGCTTCACTGTGTCACCTTAATCCAGAAGCATATTTGAGATGCACGTGAAAGGGGAAGTGAACAAAGTATGCTTTGATATGCATGGGAAGATATATAAAAATATATATAAATATATACTTTTCTTTTTAGTAACTTCACTTTACCTATTTAAGGGGGCAGAGTGCAGCTCAAATTCCTAGAAAGGGGTGTTGATACGTGCATCAGTACAAAGGGGCCCCATGTTACCCATTGCTGTTGCAGACTGTAGAGCAGTGCTGTGATCCCTAGGCTGGTGTTACTGCTCTGTGTCAGACAGAGCTGGGCTGTGGGAAGCTGAAGAATGTGCCCCTGGCTGCACAGAGGCTGTTGCTGCTGCAGGATGCTGCATCTGCAGGCCAGCGAGTGCTGACACGCAGCGATGCCGAAGGAGCCTGCCTTGGAGCCCCTGGAATGCCTGAGCTGTTCTCGGCCCACGGAGCTGTGGGCTGGGGAGATAGCACAGGAATGTGCACCATAGAACTTGCTCTTTTCAGTGCAGCTTGAATTGGTAAATGGGGCTTAGCCTAAGGATTTGTCCTGCTCTTCCATCTTGCTACTTTGGTGGTAGAAGGGATATTTTCTGAGCGGTTCAATGCATTGGGCATCAGCGTGAGAGTTCTTGTCCTGAGCTGTTGAAATGACCAGCAGAGTTTTGGCTTTTGCTGGGAATTACCTGGAAGCAACGCAGTTGGTATTAAAGGGCCACTTGTACGTACCTAGCTAATGTGCAGAGTGGTGTGGAGGATTTGTAGACCAGAATCCCAAGGACCTCATAGTTAATAAGGATCTTTGGCAAAAGTGAGGAAAGGGAGAAGAGGAGCAAAGAAATGTCCCTGGACCTCCAGGTGTCTTGGAGTGCCTTATAGTGGTAAGGGTGTCAAATGTGGTATCATTCTTTAATTGTCCCTCCTCCACAGAAAAACCTGTGTAGAAAACCCACCTGAATGCCGACAGCAATGTCCTCCCATACTGGGGATGATGTGGTTGAGTAGCCCTCAGGCCTAAATGTGACTTCAGTCAAGTGTGTAATATTTGGGTTGCCCATTGCAGGGGAGGAAGACTCTGTCCTTCTGTTTCATGTTTTCTCACAGCTTTACCAGGTGGTTGGCCGGGTTACCTGAGCCTGTGGAGGACCAGCCGTGCACATGCTGAGGTGCTCTGTGCTGCAGTGCACAGTGAGTTAGGGTTTTATTGTCTGTGTAACTGCTCCAGGGTAGCCATGATCAGCAGGAGTGTCCAGGTTGGTGGTGTTTTAGCAGGTATCCCTTTTGCAGCCTCCTGAGCAGCACCCTTCTAATGGAGTGGAAAATACAGATTTCTATATGCGCAGCCCATAGATAGCTGAGCCCTACTGAGTCTTTGGGAACTGGAGGGATTCTGCTTCATGCACATGTGTGAGTTGACATTTTGTCTGTGGGTTGTGTTAGTGGCTTCTTGTAGTGGTGAGGGCAGAGAGAGGGGTGGTCCTGGGGAGGAGCAATAGTTTGAATGTCCATTATAACTCTGTCTGGTTTACTTTACTGCTACAAAATGCTTAAATCTATTCTCTAGAGATAACTAAATCTACGGTCTTCATCCTTGGGAGGTTCTGCCTCCTGGAGCTGTGTCTGTGGTGTTCCAGAGAGTATTTGGGGCAGCGGTAAGGCTGTGGTGAGGCCAGTGTGTGTGGCTGTTTCCGGAGTACAGGGCGGTAGCTGCTGAGAAGATGCGCGGCTCCCTGGGGAGGGAGGTGCAGCACACGTGGCACCGCCAAGAGTTTCTGTGCGCCTGAAACAGGGACAGGTTCCCGGCTCTTGCGGGCTGAACAGGTGAGGTGAAGGCACTGCCAGGCTGGGCACTGCCGTGGGTTTCGTCGCTCTGTCCCTGTGAGGGTGTTGCTGGTGCCCTCTGATGGATGGTGCCGGTGGGCACTGGCCCGAGTCACTGCCTTGCGGTGGCCCAGTCAGCTGCTTCCTACGGCTGTGGGGACGAACCGGCTGATTCACACGTCCTGCAGAACTGTCCCTCAGGAGTCACCTTGGGCAGGAACACTTCATTACCCAGTAAATCGATCGAGACTTTAATATTTCTGTTTAAGCATTTAATATTCCATTTAAGGATCGGCCACTGCAGTGAACTCAGTGCTGTGACGAGAGGTGCAGCACTGCACAAGGCACAGCATCCCTGCCACAGTTCATCAGGTTACAGATGCTGGTCCCTTTTGCAAAAGAGAGAGCGATGCAACTTCTATTAATACATCTCCCTTCTTTCCCTTCATCTCTTATCTCACATTGTCTTCTGGTAGTTGCACAAATCCTAAATGAATGCACGGTGCTTTGGGACCACTTGGGATGAAGTGCTTCTTGGAAAAGGTTAATCCCTTTGTTTAATTTTTGGTTGGGTTTTGAATAATAGCCTCAAGTCACGCTCTGGACTGTAGAACTCCTTGGGCTGACCTCCAAGGGAGCGACCCGCAGCCCGTGCCTGTGGACTGGGGAGTCGCTTCCCTCGGGCAGGGTGATGTCCGTGAGGTGGGACGGTGCCGCTGCCACTCTCACCCTGCCCTCGCCGGGCACGTTCTGCTGCTGCTCTTGGGCTTTTTAAACGGGCGCAATTTCCCATTGCAGCAGAGTTTCAGGGAGCTGTGGTTGCTGATGAGATTGGATCCGGAAACAGCAACGGGGAGGGACGCAAACGGGGAAGACCTTCCCTGTGTCGTGGCTGTGAGCTTGGAGCGGCGGGGGCGCAGGGAAGGGAGGACAGGACTGCAGGACTTGGGGACGAGCAAGCACAAGGAGAAATCCTTTTGCATCGGGAAACCGGTGTGTGAGCGCCTTTCCTGTCCCGCCGGCTTGGGGTGGTGCCTTCGTGCAGCTGCTTCGATATCAGTTGTAAAGTTGGAGTTTAGTTTGAGTAACCGAGTGATTCCTCTCCGGCCTTTTCTCCTCCCTCCGTTTTCCGTTCCTCGGCTCTGCCTTGTTTGCTCAAGTCAGGAAGGGGGAGGGTATGGGGGAGGTTAATCATTAATCTTAACTCCTTCACAGCCGTGGGGCTCAGTGCTCCTGGTATTTCCAGACCTCCCTTCTTCCGCAGACCTGTAAAAGTAAACCGGTGCGTGTAGCCGAGCTCACTCTGTGTCATCAGCAAAAGACAGTGGGTGTCCGTCCCGTGGGTCACCAGCACAGACAGGAGCTGAGCGGGGGAGTTTCTGTGGCGAGATGGTTACAGCTGCCGGTCCTGCACTGAGGGCTGGAGGTGGAGGGTGGAAAAATGGTTTGCGTCCCCTCTGCAGGGCCGGAGGAGCCCAACACCCTCACGGGATTTTCACTTCCTGGTGGAGTTTGATTTGCCTTTGTCATTGGAGGGGAGAAGCAAAAACCACTCCTTCTCGGCAAGCACTTCTCTGGGAGGTGGTGTGCGTGAAGCCTCCAGTCAGAGGATCTGCCTGACTGTAGGAATTGCGGTTCATCGGCAGTTCCCTGGAGGTATGTGCCTTTCACTCTGGAATCCACCAGCTGTTCTCTTGCTTGAAAAGAAGATTCAGTTCATTTTTCCCCAGCTGCAGAATACTTGTCTCCCTTCAGAGAATCTGCTTCTGGGATATTTTGGTCCCTTTAGGAAGATAGATCCTGTGACTTAAATGGTCTGGAACATCTTTTTAACTAAGTGAAAGGTGTATAGAAATAATTTAACACAGTATTTAATTTGCTAATGGCTGTATTCTGCTCTCTGAGTGCAGGACTGCTTATTTTTTCTTTTGAGATGCTTTGGCTTTTTGAAAAGAGTGAATATAAAAGCGGCACCTTCCTCATCTTGTAATGCAATAATACTGTCCTCTTCTAATACATTTTCTTGAAGGCTTGCCTAAGTGCATTGGCTGCTGTGGAGTGCCGTGCTCAGGAAATGGCTCAGGGCTGGCAGGTGCTGCCCGGGGAGCTGTGGGCAGCCATTAGTGCAAGCAGTTGCTTGGTTGCTATTCTGGTGCCCCCAGACAGCTCCAGCTCCTTGTGACCCGGCAGGGGACACTGCAGGGTGGCCACGCTCAGCCTGAGCCCCTGTGCCCCAAACCTGAGTGTCAAGTACCTGCTGTGTGCAGGAGAAAGGGGCCTCCTGAGTCTCTCTGAGGGCAGCTGGGTCTGCGCAGGGGGGAGGGAGATCCAGAGGGGTTCACAGAGTGTCCCCTCCTAATTCTGCTGAAGGTGCATTCTGTTTTCTGGCTGAATTCCACATCTCCAAAGGGACCTGCCAGGTGTGCCTGGTGCTGTTACATGGAGAGCGCCGATGTCTCCAGTGAACTGACTCCTCTCTAACAGCCTTGCACAGGTGTGCACTGGTGCTGCTGCCCCAGTGGAAAGCTGGGCACGTGGCCAGGGAGGCTTTCTTTGGAAAGTGAGTGCAGCACAGACCTGCAGGCGCAGCACAGTGGAGTTCCCCCTGCAGAAGCTGCAATGGGCTCTGCAGGGTGGGCACACGGGCTGGAAGGTCCAACAGGTCAGGATTTGTCTTTGAGTCACCCCACAGGAGTGCAGGGTTGGGAATGGGCAGAGGATACGTTTGCAGGGAGAAATCCCGAAGGCTGGGAATGCCTTTTTATGCCTAATCTCTGATGGGACTGTAGGATTTTTGAGAAGTTCTAACTGTATGATGTGTGTCCTCTGCCTGGCATGAGTGACAGTGTTTCTAGCTGGTGGAAGTTTTCCTTCTCTTGAGGAATTTGTGAGCAGTCTCCACCAATCTAGTTAAGAATTGTTTCCAGAAGAAATGGCGTTTACCTGGCAGCCTCTGGAAACTTGTTAACTGTTTGTATGATGTACTGAGAGGGATTTTTGTTAGGAGAACCGAAATACATTCTCCTGATGGACTGATCTGAACGTTTCATGCTTCTTCCACTACCTTGGACTCTGGAGAAAACACCTCCTGAGAGCTTGTTTCCTGCAGAAAGCAGTGCCTGCGGCCACAGTAAATGACTCGGTGATGATGTGGGGCCTGTAATTAGTCTGTGTCAATATCCTGTTGGAGTAGATCTCTGGACAGGCTTGCTTAGGTTGCACTCCTGTAGGGTGCAGTGAGACTACTGATTGCTGTTGTTGGGTGTTTTTTCCAGTTAAGGCAAAAATCTGAAACTGACACAGCTTTTCTGGCTGCTTTGCTACATCTTGGTGTTTTCTTTGTAGTAGAAGTTTGATTAACTCGTTCATTCCTGAGCAGCAGTAGTGTTTTTCAGGGTGTTTAGTAGATTACCCTAGATGAAAAGTCCTCCCAAAAACCTTTTGATACAGATACATTGAATGAGAAGAAAGAGACAAAGCTGTAGTCCAGGCTTTTACCATTTCGTTGGGGTTTTTTTGCTTTCCTGCAGACGCCTTACTGGCAGACCTGGAGTCAACCACCTCACATATCTCCAAACGACCAGTGTTTCTCACGGAGGAGACTCCTTACTCCTACCCAACTGGAAACCACACGTACCAGGAGATTTCTGTGCCACCCCCAGTGCCCCCGCCACCTTCCAACGAGGCCCTGAATGGCACCGTGATCGACCCCTTAGACCAGTGGCAGCCCAACACACCCAGATACGGCCACCAGCAGGTGAGTGGGTGCGTGCGGGTGGGAGGGTGCTTGTTGTGTGGGTGCAGGATCTCTCAGGAGGGAATAGGAAGAAGTGAGGATGAATTTGGCTACGAACAGAGCAGGGAAATGGGGGGAGGTGGGAGTTTTTATTAGAACTAACTGGTTGGAAAAAATGCAGAAAAGAATTTGAAAGCCATCGTCATTGTGCTGACAAAATGGTGGTGTGATGAGATTAGTGTTAGTCATCTGTCTTGAGCCTGTGGAAGGCAGACTGGGGGTTTCCAGCACAAAGCTGTGACTCATAGGCAGGTCTAAAATAAGGGGAAAGCTGTTGTCCCTGGTGTAGCTCACCTGATAGAGACTAGCTTGACTAAAGAGCAGATATTTTTTTTTGTTCTGCTGGGCTTTGTTCTGCCCTGTCAATGCATGGGTTTGCAAGTACTGTATATATTTGTTTTGTATTCTCTGTTTCCAATGCAAATCTTGTTTCCACAGCCTCAGTCCCAGTCTCCTATATACAGCTCAAGTGCCAAAAGTTCCAGTGCCTCTGTTCCTAGAGACGGGCTCAACTCTCCTACTCCCCGTGCCAGTGAAGAGGAACACGTCTACAGGTATCCTGTCCCTTTTAAGAGATAAGCCTGACTCACAACTTGAGCTCGCTGAGGGTCAAGCTGCCTTCTATAAGTGGAAACAAACACTGCTCCTCATGTGTGTTACATTGCTTTGTGTCAGTTTCGATTGCCTCTTTTGTGCCACTGTAACTTTCATACTCACTTGGAACTTTGACCTGGCCCTTGGACTTGCTCAGCTGCAGGAGGTTAAGGATCCATCAGACAGCAGGATCTGGATTGTGTTGTGAAGGATATGATCCAGACACAAGTGACAAATCCCCCCCCTGTTAAACAGCACAAAAGTTCTTCAGGAGGTGGATGGCCTTTGGGTT
Source organism: Promerops cafer (assembly GCA_013398275.1). Lineage (NCBI taxonomy): Eukaryota > Metazoa > Chordata > Aves > Passeriformes > Nectariniidae > Promerops > Promerops cafer. Next base: position 608,455 of record VZSE01009357.1, on the reverse strand, counting down.
ATTTTTCCCTAGGAACTCAGTGCTTGTGGCCTGGAGTGTTGTGCAGAGACTTGAGTTTTCAGGTGAATTCAAACTTCTTAAAACTTCCATCTCAGTAGGTGATTGATAGATAACAAGTTTACACTTGCAAAGGCAGCTGCTCTCACTCTGAGAGGTTGGAGGAGTAGCCTGCACAGTAGGACAGACCTTCCTCCTGACACAGGGATGAGTGATGCAGAGGCTGTCAGAAATTCATCCTAGGCACCTTTTTATACTTGGGAGACTGGTGTTTCTTTGGAGTCATAATCTAACCATGCCAGCTCTTTCTGCTGAGCAGGAAGTTGCTTCCAACCAGAACTAATTCTGGGTAGAGCTCAGCTCCTCTCTGGGCAGCCTAGCCAGAGATGGCCCAATGGAGACGGTGAATGCAATTTTTTCAGATGACTGCATGCAATTAGTATGAAATGAAGGTAATTAGAGCCGTAAATGCTCTTGAACAAGGGTCTAACCATGGCTTGGTTCTGGTGTGAATTGTAGCTGGTGTGTTGGTTCAGCGTGAAGTATGTTCTCCTCAGATTGCAGTTGTGGATTTTGTTACTCAACCTGAAGAGAAGGATAACTTCCCTTATGGAATTCATAATTGTCACTGGTGTTACAGGTGTCAGAGTCCTTAACCTGCTAGATACTAACTTCTTGAGCATAGTGTGGTCCTGTGCACAAGGCAGAAGTTCCCATTTTGGATTTGAAAAGTATCTTTTTGATAAGATAAGAACCTCTAGATCATTAAAAGTTATTTCTTCATTTGTAAAACCGGGAGAAAAAAATGTTCCTGCTGTTGAGAATGGAAAGACTGTTACTGCAGTGTAACTGCTGTAAAAATCACTGCATTGATGTGAAGTTCTGCTTTGGAACAGTTTGCAATTCTGTGTGGCAAATTATATCGCCCATATAAGACTAGCAGTAATTACAGCCAGTGCTTTATACATGCATGCATATTTAACACAGTAGAAAATAATATCAAGTTACTTTCTTATAAATTGATTAGAGTTCCCCAAATTAAAGGTGTGAGGACTTGGAGAGACTTTGAGTGTTGCAAGAGGCTATGACATATCCTACTGCTTCTCACTCTCTGCTACTAACCTGAGGTTTGTGCTTTGCCTCTGTCTCCAGTCTGTGCTAGCCCTGCATTCCCTCGCTCGGGGGGGAGGATGTTGCTGCTTGGTGTGGTGTCAGCAGAAACAAGTCATTTTCCCGTATGTGAGCTAATGGTTCTGCTGCTGTTCTGTGCATTTTGGATCTACAGACAGTTAACTCTTTCCTACAGGGCTGGGCAGCACATAGTCCTAAAATCAGAGGCCTTGTCCATCAATGCTATTTTTGTAATTTACAAGAATAGCAGTGGCTGTGTTTAGCCGTGTCACACAGCACGTGTCTTCTTTACCCCCAGAGCTAAAAGCATCAGCCTGAAAGGACCACAGCACATGTGTAAACTTTGGGAACCTGATGAGTTTCCCTCTATCCTTCTGCTGTATCTTGATGCAGAAGTTTCACATTTCCCTTTTATCTTCAGTTTCCCAAACAAGCAGAAGTCTGCGGAACCATCTCCCACAATGACCAGCTCCTCTCTGGGCAGCAACCTCTCAGAACTGGACAGACTCCTTCTGGAACTGAATGCTGTTCAACATACTCCTGCCAGTGGCTTCACAGCAGGTAAGGAATAGGAAGACACTTGGTATGAGTGGATAATTTGATCCTCAGAATAGTAGCTTGCTTTTTCTTTCCAACATCCTTAGTGAGGGAGACCCTTCCAGCCCTTAATCAAAGATTCATTTAGTAAGGGTGGGATCTCTTGAGGTCTGAGCTGCAGTACCCTGCTCAAACCAAGGCCAACTTCTTTGCCTCTTACTAACAAAACTGCCTCTAACTAAAGTTTTGAAGTTAGTTTAGGTTGCTCAGGCCCTTGCACTGTTAAGTTTTTAATATCCTTGAAGGTGGATGTTCCACAAGATTTCTGGACGATGTTTTGTACTTGCCTGTGATTAGCCTGTGTGTGTGTGGAATGGGGCTCTGAATGGCTCTTTTCTGCTCCCCTTTCTTCAGATGAGGCTGGCAGAAGCCCATCACTGCCCAGTGTGGCTGGCCCTCACTATGTTGTCCCAGAGAACAGCAGCTCAGGGGGAGGGAAGGCTGCACCCCCGACAAAAGAAAAGCCAAAGCGGAATGGTGCACGTGGGATTGAAGATGTGCGTCCCAGTGTGGAGAGCCTGCTGGATGAGCTGGAGAGCTCCGTGCCAAGTCCAGTGTGAGTAATGTTTTGGTGGTTGCAGGCTTGGGTGGGGTGGGATGGGCTCCTGGGGGAATGGTGACTGTAGTGCATGGGCAGCTGCTGCAGGAGTGTGATGGATGGAAGATGGGCTTTGTCTAAAGGGTCAGAAGTCAGGCGGGTGCATGAAGATGCTGGTGCTTTTTAATCTACTTCTGGATGGAAAAATGCATAAGTCATCCATTAGAGGTAGACTGTTCAAGCTCAGATTTACAGCTGACCACAAATACCCCTGTCTGACAAAATCAATGTTCAGGCATCATCTGTTTCTTAGCGGATGGGACGTGTGTGCACACGTGAGGCAGGGTCTGCACGTGTTGGGGAAGCTGGGCCAGGTTGGGCTGTGCTGATGGAACTCCTCATGCTGTGCTTGCTTGGGGGAACAGTGGGACTTCCAGTCTAGAGTGCCCTCCCAGGTTTAAACACACTCTTTAAAATTATATTTTATTTTTTTCCCCCTGGCCAGGCCTGCAATCACTGTGAGCCAGGGCGAGGTGAGCAGCCCCCAGCGTGTCACCGCCAGTCAGCAGCAGACCCGAATTTCTGCTTCTTCAGCTACACGAGAGCTGGATGAGCTGATGGCATCTCTCTCTGACTTTAAGGTACCCTGTCATGACAGCTTAATGCTTCATCTTGTCCCTACCCACCTCAGCCTCTCTTGCCTGTTAACCACATTTGCTGACCTTGGTTGGTCTCCAGAATGCCTCCTTTACCTCTCACATTTGCCCTGATAAACTTCCTGTGGCCTATTTGTGCTTTCTGAGTGGTGCTGTAGATGTCCTTGACTGCTATAAATTCTCATCACTGGTAGGGTAAGGCAGTTCTGGGATCTGTTTTTCCTTCAGTTCTGCAGTTTGTCTGTTTGCCAAAGATAATGAGCTTTGTTACTGCTCAGTACAGAGTGAATTATTTTGCTGTGCTACAACTTAATGAGAAGGAGAGGCATGGGACACCACTCTGCTTACTGACAGAGACCAGGCCCTTCTGTTCTGCGGGATGACTCCTCTCTGGAGTGTGTTTTTACCCTGATGTGCTTTCCCTGAGGAGAATGGATATTCCAGGCATGTGGTGTGAGCACTGAAGCCTTTACATCAGACAGAAGGAGATTTCAAAGGTTTTATCTTAAAACAAAATCTCTTATTCACCTCAAAATGGGATTAAAGTTTGAGCTTCTTGTGGGAGCAAAGGACAGCAAACACTATTCAGTGTTGGCCTATGTACTTGAGTAACTTTTTCTTTATTCATGTGGGTATGTTACCATTCCTGAACTAGATGATGAACTGTGGAAGTTGTTTTCATGAGATTTCATTTACCCATGTCACAGCAAAATGAAAAATATTTTCTCAGTTTCTACTTTCAGCTGCTTTGCTTATAGTCTTACTGAACTATTGATTTGGATTTGTTCTGAGAGAGGTGGAGAAAGCAAATATACTGGATAATCTCTTTGTTAGGTTTGCCTTTTTTACATACCTATCTGCTTTCTAATCCTAAATCAGTTCCTAACTCTCTGTTCTATTGCTGTATGGAAGATTCTTCTGGATGCTTGAGATTTCTTGTCTGTGCTGAGCTCCATCCTACTCCATCATCCTAGATGATGTTAGCTGGGGCAGCCAGAGCTGAGCAATGTTTTGTGAGGACAGGTACAGAACATGCAGTGACAGCTTTAGCTGTTTGCTGTTCTTTCTGTGCCTGGTGGGTCCCATGGAGGTCAGTACAATACCCAGAGTTGTGTCAAGTGTGAGAGTTCAGAACCCAGCACTGAGCACACGTGTTCTGAGAAGCTTCACTTGCCTTGTGCTTGTGGAATGGAATTCAGTCTGCCATTCCTGGCACATGTATGTAAATCGATGAGAATCTGGGAGTTCCTCAGTTTTCTCTAGACTTACTGTAGTGTGTGTTTAGTCAGTTGCAAATACTGACACCTTAATGTTGCCTTTTTTCTCCTTCTGAGGTCCTAGGGTGTAGTGCAGGATAGCCACAAGCTCTGTTCAGCCTGGTTGAAACACTGCAGTGTTGTGAAGCTGGAGAGAGTTCCCACTGTTGCTTGTGGCATTCCCTGCCCTGCTCCTTCCATGTGCTGTGGGAGCTGAGCACTCTGGCCTTGTGCCCCTGCTGCTTTTATCAGGAAACAAGCTCAGGGTGTGGCCCAGCCTTTGCTCCCAGGTGAGCTCTTGGCAACTGAGAATGACCTTGCCCAGCACAGGTTTCTTTGGCAAGATACAGGGAGAGGACATTTTTCAGTGTTGGTGCTCCAGTACTTGGCACTCTGGGGAAGCTTTAGAATCTCCAGGAACACCGGTGTGACAGAGATGAGCTGCTGTGACTAATACACCCCCTGCCTTCCTGGCTTAGTTTTCAGTTGACCTCAGAGACCAAATTGAAATGCAGCAAGATTTTAAGATTTGGGCTTTATTAAGCACAGCATTGGTATTTTTGGGAGGCATTAAGCTCATCTGTGCCTAAACATTCTTCCTGGAGCACAAGGAACATGGCTTCTGTGATCATTTCCCTTTTGTTAATGATGTCATTGACTGTTTTTAAGTTATTTTCCTTTTTTCCTGTCCTCCAGGTTGCTTCATTTTCCCTTCAGTCCTTTTTCTTTGGTTATACCTCTTCTGTTTGTGCCAACTGGGGGTGTTAACTTGGCTGTAAAAATGTATTCTAGTCTGTACCAGTGTCAGAATATAAAGGGAGACAAGGGGAGTCCTTGCGAAGGTGGAATATGAAAGGTTGCTGTTTGAGTATCAGACCTATGTGACTGCAGGAAATAGGATAAAAAACCCAAATATGATGTGTAATTAGTTGCAGTTGATAGAAGTTGCAATAACTGAGGATGGGAGGAGTGGAGGGCATTGGTGCTTGATTTGCCTTGTACCCCAGAGTAAAAGGTGATGATACATTACCCTTTTATCATATTTTGCTCACCCTAATTTGTTGCCCCTTCTTTTTGCTTACAGAATCCATTTGATTTTGGTTATCTGGTTCATCAGTCATCAGGCACTGGGATTACTTAATGCACTTGTTTTTTTACCCCCTGCCATTTCTGTGTAATGTGATGCCTGCTTACTGCATAGCTGGATGCTTGTAGTTAACTGTTCTGTTACTGTTGAGCTCACCCATAGCTCTTATTTTGGAATTAGTATGGTTTCAATATGTTGAAAATACTGATGTTTGAGCAAAATGTTACTCTTGCCTTGAAAATGACTGACTTCATTTTAGGAAGTCTGGAAACCAAGTGTGAAGCACAGCATCAAACCAGATTACTTTTACAGGTGTACCCAGCTTAGGCAAAATTCAGGGAGAGGGCATTATTGGGAAATTCCCTCATTTTAATATACTTGCTAGTCATATTCCTCTCAGCTGTGACTGTGGTCACAGTAGCCTGGCTCTGCTACTCAAAGGGAAGAGCAATCTGTAATGAAATTTGGTCTCTTATTGCTCTTTCCTTTCTGAGAAGTCTCCTTGTAGCACTACTGGTGTGACTTTGCAAGCATGTGCGTGTGTGCCAGCTCCTGGCCCCTCAGCATGGCAGGAGCTCAGGTCAGCTGAAGGTTATTATTCTTCCATTTACTGACAGGTTTTGTGCATGTTCTGGTTAATTATATCGGTTTTTTCATGATAAGTATTTCAGAAAGGTAAGTGGAGACTGAGGTAGCATACGTGGAGCTTAGGAAGTTATGTGCCCCTCCACCTCAGAGCATAAGCATCTGACTTCTTTAGGCTTCTCTGGAAAATATGACTAAGAGTCAGAGCAGGTCTCGATAGCTCTTGGATTTGGAAATCCTTTGTGGATACATTTTTAAAACTGAGAAGGCAAAGTCTTGGTCTTAGGTTGACCTGCTGTGTGAGCTTGTCCGAGTCGCTCTTCTGAGTCTCCCTTTCTAAGAAAAAGGAGGAGTACCACTTTATCTCCTAGAGTTTAGTCAGGAACCACTGGACGTGGGGAAAGAAGGACCTGTGATCTTTTGTTTTCAAAAGACCCTGTAAGTCAAGGAAAACCAAAACCTCTGTATTAGTTTCTCTTTTTAGAATGCTTTTTGGATCAAAATAATTAATACTGATTTTATTACTATGTCAATGTGGAGCCTTTGGCCTAAGGGGAAGAGGCTAATCTGCCACCTAAGCAATGCTCACAAGGGCATGGAATGACTGACAGGCTTGTATAGATTCAGTGAGTGTCACTTCCAAGGTGAGATTAGTGATGTGAATAGAACAAAGCCCATGTCATCTGCTCTTGCTGTGAATGCCCTGAAGCTTTGTTTTCACTGCCATGAACTCAGCCAACTGCAGCATTTTATTAGTGTATCAAGAAGAAAATGTCATGCTTTGTTCTATTCATTGATTGAATTTTTTACAGCTTTGGAATATAAAATTTGCGTGTCTGACTGTGAGTAAGTTAACGTGACCTTTATTCACAGTTGAGACACTCCTGGGTTTGGAGCTGGCTTCCCAGCAGTGGCAGTGGCTGTGCCATGCTGCACGTGAACAGCTGCAGGTGAGCACTGAGCTGTCACTGAGGAGGAGGGCCCAGGAAAAGGATCCCAGTGGCTGTAGAACTCGTGAAGATTGGTACAATGTCATACTGGTTCTGCTCTTTGGTGTCTCATTTTTCTTCCTTACTCTTGGAAGTAAGGATTTGGGTCAACATGGCTTTTTGATTTGGAAGTCATGATTCTTACAATGCTTAATTCTGTGCCTTTTTTTCCTTCTCCTTATATCTGTCATTATCTTTTTCTCTCCTTATTCCTTCTATCTCTTCTTTTGCAGACTAGTTCCACTATGTCTCTGATTTCTGAATCTTCCCTAGAACCAGTTCCCAGTTCAGCAAATGCAGACTCCAGCAACACTCCTCACAGTTTAACAGTGCTGTCCCATTCCAAACAACCTTCTGCAAGTCACAGTGGGGACTCGACAGTGCCAACATCTGTCCCCTCAGCAGACCCCTGCATGGAGGAAGGCAGTGACACTGCAGTTCTGCCTTTGTCAGGGCGTCCTGCTGCCCCTCCACCTGTGCCCCGTTTAGCACAAACTGTCCCTGTGCCCCCACCACGGAGCTCCTCTGGTTGTGCTACTCGTGGGGAGCAGGTGGCCTCTGCCAGCTTAGTTCAGCTGAACAGAAAGCCTGACTCTTCCAGAAATACTTCCCAGGCTGTGCCAGCTTCCAGTGTGGAGCTTCTTTGTAGATCTGCTAATGTGGAGGCACAGGGCTTAGGGTATGATGTGGCAAAAGAGACTGAGAAGAAGGAGCAGAGAACTGACCCCAAAATCTCAAGTGTACCCATTTCAAAGAAGGGGCAGATACCCAAAGAGCTGCATCAGCAGGGAGCACTCAGGGACAACTCAGCTCTTTCCTCCCAGGGCAGAAGTATGGAAACAGCTTTAGATGAGCTGTGGGCCTTGGAGCTGCCTGCACATGTGCCAGAGGTACATGCAAAGAATGGCAGCGTTTTGGATTCTGTTAATGAACCTTCTGTTGTTGCCCTGGATCGGTGGGATGTCTTCCCAGACACTAAAAACCAGTCGGGCTTTGTAGTGGAGCAAGGACAGGAGCTAAAAGCTGAAGTGCCACATGAAACCGAGGTACACCACTGTCCTGACCTGGGCAAGAAGAGGCAGGGCAGAGACAGAACTCTTAGGAAGGCAGGTACTGCTAACATGAACAAGGCCAGAGGAGACCAGGAAAATGAGCAGTTCGGAAGCTCTGCAGTCACTCCGGAATCTCCTGAAAACTTTGGGAAGGCTGAATGGGATCTGCCATGTGTCTCCAAACCACCCATTGAGAGGATTTCTGCGTCAGGCCAGGCAGGCACTGAGTGAATGTAGGAGTAGGGCGAGTCCTAGCCAGGACTGTTCTGCCAGCACACTAACAGTGTGTGTGCAGTGAGTGTGCCCGGGCTCACCCCACTAACAGCACGAGCTCTGAGTGTGTCACTGGCAGCTGCATGTCACGGGGCTTCACAGCCCCTGGCTTTATCTTGTGGTCTCTCCTGCATGTGGTTCAGCAGCACAGAACATGGCAGTTGTAGGGACTTCTTGTGAAATGGACTTTTATTCCCTAACTGGGGTAAGGCTCAGTCCACAGAGACCTCCAAAAAGCTGAAAGGGCTGTTTCATGCTACTGATTGGGATGGCAGCTCCTCTGCTCTGCTTACTGTTTTAGGTCTCATTGCTGAAGCTGTTAGTGTTCCTTTCTGTGCTGGAAGTACACTTTGTGCACCAGACATCTCTGACCAAGAGCCTTGTGCCTGTCAAGGGCAAATGCAGAGGCAGCTCTGTGCCCTGTGCCCTTGTGATGCTGAGGTTTCTGTAGTGCTCAGTGGAGTGCTCGTGCTGCACCTCCTATCTTGGCTTCCTGCTGGTTAATCTTTCCCTTCCTTTTCTAGACAGTTATTTTTGGCTGCTGTGATTGTCCTTACAGGGTTTTTCCTTGCACTGAGTCACTGTTCTGGGCTGTGCCAAGAGGAATTTTGGCATTGTGGAATAAACTGCCATCACTCTTCCTGCTCACAATTGTCACTAATGTCTTTGAGTTTGTGCTGTTGCATCTTGGGGCTTGCTCTGACATTGCTCTTCTCTGCTGATACTCTTGCCTTTGTCATTTAGATTAAATCTTTAATCAAGAGGACAAAAGAGACTGCGAATGTGCATCCAATGTCTCGGGACCTCTCTCCAAGGCGTAAACTAGGTCCTGCCATATTCCACAAGACTGAGTCCCAAGATTGCTTGATTGAGGAGCTTCAGGACAGACTGGGCATCGATAACCAGGAGCAGGAAGAATGGCAAAGCCAAGATGCCTGGCTGACAGAGGGGGTCATTGTCACTGCCAGGCCCCGGGGGGAAGAGCAGAGTGGTGAACAGCAAGTAGAGAAGGTAGAAAGCAGGGTCACGCGCGCTGGGAAATTCCAGCATGTCCCTCTGTCCAGATAGCAGCGTGGGGAGGTGCAGATTGAGTTTCTGAGCATTCTGAACAGCACAAAATGAAGAACTAACTCTTTTTATTCACCCTCATCTGGCCTGAGAGGGAAAGCAGCACAGGGTCCCAGTTCTGGATGTTTAAGAACTGGAGTGGGATCTGAGGGGGCTGCTCATGGTATCTGTTGATGCAGTCTGCTGCTATCACATCTCAAATGTCCATGTGGGGATTATTTTTAAAACCCCACTGGGAAGCCTGACACACAGGTGTGCTTTGTTTTGTCCAGTGCTGTACCTTGTGCAGGGCTTTCTGGGAATGAATAAGATGGTGCTCTTCCTTAAGCTGCAAAGAACAGCACCTTTTCTAGTTCCCTTCTCCTTCTTGCTGCTTTTCCCCCCTTAGATAAACATGCTGGTAGAAGTCAGCCTTCCTGTTAAAGGAAGTACTTGTTGGTTCCTCTTTGGATTTATTCACCTTTCTTCCTCCTCCATGTCTTTCTAGGTGGTTTTTCCTCCAGAATCCCCGCTCCTCCGCAGGAGGACAATCTCTGTTCCAGCCTCTTCCCAGCTCCAGCCTTGCAAAGAAGCTGCAAAGACAGTCCCTGCTAATGCTGCTCCTTCTCCTGCCTCTGGCCCTGCACCTCTTCTCTCACTCCCACCTCAGCCTTCTCATGTGTCATCTACCCCAGCTCCTAGTCCAGTCTCTTCCTCTTCCTCCAGCTTGGCTCCCCAGCCTCTCTTCCAGTGGGAAGCTTCTGATAATGATCATCATGAGGTTTCTGTTGTGGGCACCCCTCCTAATGAAGATCCCAAACATTCCTGTTCTCCCCAGACCTGGACCCCTAGCACCAAGGCAGTGGTCTCTGTTGGCTGTCAGACTGAAGATGAAGCTTTCTTCCCAGAAATGCAGGCAGGCTTCTCTGTTCTTAGCAGTATTATTGTGTTTTTAGCAGTATTTTCCAATCCAACTACTGCTTGTAATTTGACAGCTCAGTAGACAGAGTGTTCAGGTAAAGGCTGGTATGAACTGCTAGATGGGAGAGAGGACTCATGGACAATATCTAATCCCAGCTGTAGCACTGCACAGTACGTCTGTGAAATAACTTGCTGGTATATGTGTGTCCTGATAGTCACTTTGTGCAGCAAGGACTCTTATTTCCCTGAGATTAAGAAGGTAACTCTGAAACACAGCCTGCAGCTCTCCCTGCCACAATCTCTCTGAAGTGGGGGGAGTAAAAGATGGCAGAACACGCATACTGGAAGGAGCAGCTCAGCAATCCTTCCTGTGTTTGCCCTTTTAGGCAGGTGTCCACTCTATGAGTGGATTTGGGAGAGGAGATGCCAAGGTTAAGACCTGGGTTCTGCGTCTCCTGCCAGGGAAGGGCTGTAGCTCCAGGGTGGTGGGGAGTCTTAACATATATGTGCAGTGCAGTGTTAGTGTACAGGCAGCTCTAAAGCAGTGAGCAAGGAAACACCTCTGCATCTTGACCTGTTGTACTTTCCAGGTGACCTCTGCTCCTCCCCTCGTCCGCAGTGCCAGTCTGTTGGCTGCTCCTGCACCCCGGGGCCCCACAGCCCCTGACAAGGCAGGATCCTTTTTCTGTTTCCTCAGCATGGTGTGTGCTCTTCTGGTTGATGAGTGTGCTGGGATCTGCTCCTGGAGCTCCCAGCACCATTAATGTGGATAATATCCTGTATTGCATGGTTTGCTACTCACAGAGCTCCTTTCTGAACTTGAGTGATAGCAGATCTCATGGGTGAAGGGTGGGATTTGAAGGGCCTTAGCATGATCAGTTTATGAGGATGATGTGCTGAGTGTCCCCTACAAACAGCATGCATTATGTACAGGAGGTGGAAACAAACCTCTTTCAGGTGGGGGCTCATTTGTGAGCTATCAAGAGGGGTGGATGGCCAGGCCAGCTAGAAATAGAGGTGTGCACAGGTATTTGTGCCTGCTCTGGGGTCAGCTGTGGCCTGGCAGGAGTGTGTGGTCCCTCCAGGTCACTACAAGGGTGGAGTGCTCTGTTGCTACATGTTGAATTAATCTCATCTCCTTTCTCCCTGGATGGTATTTATCACTTGTGTGTGGCATCTGTGCCTGCCCTGTGTGGCCATAACCCCTGGCTAGAGCAAGAGAAGCTGTGATTCTTTCCACATAGTGCAGCCCTTTTCCTCCTGCTGCCCCATGCAGGAAGCCTGGGCTTTATCCTGGAGCTCTGGACAGGCTTTGTCTCCAAAGACCTGTTGTCTGCCTGTGTGAGAGTATCCTTGCAGTTGTGTGTGTGCTTTGGAGACAGTCGCTATAACAGTTTTTGGTACCAAATGAGTGTTGTGTGGTGAAGGGTTTGTTTTAGGCTGAGGATGCTAGGGTGTGATGGGGCTGCTCTGTGCTGCTGGACTTGGAGAGGTTGCAAGTTGAGAGAGGAGGGGAAAAGCTGTGTGTTAGGATCCACTGGGAGTCACGCTGCATGTGAGGCAAGGCTGGGGAGTGTGTGGATGTGTAAAAGCAGCTAAATTCATGTATGTCGTGAGAATGTTTATACAAACGAGCAGAAACCAGGATTTGTCATTGGGTAAACTGGTCAACTGCAAGGACAAGCAGCTGCAGGACAGGGAATAGAGCTCCTCCTGTGGCTGGAAGGGCAGGGTCTGCCAAGGCTTGGAGCACTTCAGCATGTCCCTGCTCTTTTGGCTATGCTGGCAGCAGGCTGGTGGGTTGTTCATAGGCATAGATATTGTCTGTTTTAATTTACTCTCTTAGTAAAAGAAAACATGCTCTAAACCCAACTTCTTTGTATGTGCCTAAACCTGACAGTAGCTATGGCAGTGCCAAGTCAGCTAAAATAATCACTATTTCCTTGCTGGGGTTTGTCTGCAAAGGCTGTGGTGGCCAAGGAGAACATACGTTTTGTTTTTAAGTTACGAACCTTAGTAAAACATTTCTGCTCTCCTCTGGGAAGTCTTTCCAAGCCGTGTGTGCTGTGGTGGTGTGAGTTTCAGAAGCAGCCTCTGAGACAAGTATCCAAATCCCCTTCCCCCCAGCGGTGCATTTCCAACCACAATACACCTAGCAGCCCTGTCTGCTGGAGATGCACTGCCCTCTCTGTAGGTAAACAGCAGCCAGCTGGGAGGGAGTTCCTTCCTTCCTGCTTCCAGTTGCTTAGCTGAGGCATGGGGTAAGAACCACCTGAGAGTGAGAGAGAGACTTGGCAAGCAGAAGGTGGTACAGGGGGAGAAGATTTTCTAGCTGAAAGGGAAGTGAGATGAGGGAGAGAAGAGCATCTGTATCAGGGAGGAGAGACAACGGAGAGCAAGAGCATAGGAATGGAGAGAGGTCAAGGAGAAGGGGCCCTCTGGATGGCGTCTGCTTTGTCAGCTGGCCAGGAACTGATGAGGTAAAGGGAGATTTTTGGCAGAGGCTTAGAGAGCACTGTACTGAGTGCCTGGGATGTGCTGGTGACTTTTGCTGTATGTACAGGGAAAGAAAATCAAATCCTCAGTTCACAGCTCTGCTATTACATATCTCAGTTCTCTGCATGTCTCTGCATGGGCAGAATACATGTGTGTACTTGATCCTGGCTCTCACCAGCTTCTTCAGAGAGTATAGCTGACTCCCATCTGTCTCTGCAGAGGAGTCACTGGCAGCAACAGCAGGCATTTATCTCATAAGCATAGCAGCATTCACCTACAGTATTTGTTTCCTCTTACCTGCAGTTCATGGCACAGGGAAAAGCCGGGAGCAGCTCCCCTCCATCCACAGCCTCCAAGCCTGGCAGTCAGCTGGATACCATGCTGGGAAGTCTTCAGTCTGACCTGAATAAACTGGGTGTAGCTACAGTTGCCAAAGGTGTCTGTGGAGCCTGCAAGAAGCCTATTGCTGGGCAGGTGAGTTGAAGGTGCTGCCTCATTGCTGAACCTTGGGCTGCAGCTGGGAGTAACGGGGAGGGCTGTTTCGTGAGGCTGGAGAGAGTGGAGATGCTGGAGAAACTGAAGTACTCTATTTATCCACTGGCTAGGTACGCTGTAAGCTCCTCCAGTGACCTCTACCCTGCCCCTGAGGGACTGCCCTCTCCTGAGATGATAGGTAATTCAGTTTTCATGCTACCCCAGTCCAGGGCTCACTTAAGTAGTAGAACTTGTCATTCTTGCTGACCTCCAGCTGGTATCTTGTCATGTGGTCTAGGTGAGGGAGAGATAGAGTTGTTCTCCATAATCCATCTTCCCAACAGGTAGTTACAGCCATGGGGAAAACCTGGCACCCTGAGCACTTCGTCTGCACCCACTGCCAGGAGGAGATCGGGTCTCGAAACTTCTTTGAACGGGATGGGCAGCCCTACTGCGAGAAGGACTATCACAACCTCTTCTCTCCTCGCTGCTACTACTGCAACGGGCCCATCCTTGATGTGAGTTCCTTGGGGGAGTCATGGTGCTGGCAAATTGCTGCAGGCCTAGGTGTTAAAATTCCACTTCACCCATTTATCCTGGGTGGAAGGATCAGCGATTTTGTTCAGCGATTTCTGTAGTTGTTTTGTCCTTGCTTTGAAAGGGAAACAACTTGGCACAGTTAAATTCTTATGCTAGTGGGTGGGGTTGGTCCCTCTTACCTTTGCTGAAGTTCCTTCAGAGCCCCACATTGCTCCATCATTCTGGTAATGATTCCTCAGCTTTTGTTTTTGGTAGCCTGTGGTAACAGGCACCAGTGCTGGTCCTGAGGACTGGATGGGGCCCTGTGTAAGGGAGGAAGCAGTGCCTAAGATCCTTTTAGGGTAAAAAAAAGCGTGCAGTGGGAAAGTCTGAACGAGCCAGAGGCAGGGGTGAATTGACTCTGCTCTCTAGAGGACAGTCTATTTTAATGCTTGCTCTTGTCAGCACCGACATTTATGTGTTCTGCCCTCTCTCCAGCCCCCCTTACTCACTTCCAAGCTGAAGCCATCATTTACATGACCTGCACTTTGTGTTTTCTTCTGAACAGAAAGTGGTGACGGCTTTGGACAGGACCTGGCACCCTGAACACTTTTTCTGCGCTCAGTGTGGAGCTTTCTTTGGACCTGAAGGTATTGCTGGTTTATGTAAGGGGAAAGGAGTCTCTGCCCTGAACTGCAGATATGGGAGTGAGGCAGAGCTGCTGCTGCTGGGGTACAGCCTGAGGCATAACAGGGGAACTACTGGAATTCCAAGGGAGCTGTTTATGGGGGAAGAATGGTGCCAGTAATTATGGCTTCTCCCTAGGGAGGAAGAACATGCCTCTGCTGGGATGGGAAGGGAACAGAACAAGGAACAGCTCTAGCTACTGTGTGTGTTAGCAGAGGGAAGGATGATCCTAGCCACACGGGTTACCCTGCACGGGTTGTGTGGCCACAGGTGACGATGGGGAGCTGATCCCTTTGCCTCTCCTCTCTTTTGGCAGGATTTCACGAGAAGGATGGCAAAGCCTATTGCCGCAAGGACTACTTCGATATGTTTGCTCCCAAGTGTGGAGGCTGTGCCCGGGCTATCCTGGAAAACTACATTTCTGCCTTGAACACGCTGTGGCACCCTGAGTGCTTTGTCTGTCGGGTAAGAAACCCAAGGTCCTTTGCTGCTGCTGTATGACCCCTCTTGTTTCCACCCTGAGGCATCTGGTCCCATATCGGGGAAAGGTGTCTGTGGGGTAGTGAAGGACAGCCAGCCCCACAACATAAAAACATGCCAGCAACCAAACACCTTCTTGTTCTCTCTCTGTTGATATTAAACTTTTGAGTTGCTTTGCTCTTTCTTTTCACAGCTGCAATTATGGGCTTCTGCAGCAGCTCACAGATAGAGATATTTCCTGTGACCTTTAAATAATTATAAGCTAAGCTTCTCTCTGAGCACTTGCCTCAGCAATCAGATTTTGAGGATATTCCTCCCATGCTCCATCTGAAAATGTAAACTGATGAGTGACCTTGTTCAAACAAACATGCAAGTCAGTGAAATAGTGGCAGGCTCCATACAACAGGCATAATAAACAGGAATACTGCAGATTAGATGCTTGGCACTCTTTCAGAGAGCATTGCAAATATTAACTCTTACCATCCCCAAGAGATGAGCCAAATCAGCCACTGTTTCCTAGAGTGGGAGAGAAGGCAGAAACCAGATCAAGCAGCCAGAACCACAAGCTGCTGGTTCCTGTTGTGATGCTCAGAGCATACGGTCACCAGCCTGTTGGGACTGTCTGTGCTCCTGCAGTGGTGTGCAGAGTGAGGCAGAAGCTGTGCCTGACTGGAGCTGGGGGGGCTGTGCCTTCTCATGCAGAGATTGAGACTTTATCAAGCAGTTCTGTTTTCTTGTGGCCTGAATTAGTGGGGCCAGCATGGATTTCTTCCAGGCCACAAGATGTGATTCTCTTCCTGCTTCTGCAAAAGCAGAGCAAACTTTTCAGCTGTCCTGCTGACTGAGGGGAGAGACTGTTTACTGAAGTAACTGTCAGCATTGGTAGTCTTGGACTCGCTGCAGGCAAACTGCATTCTCCTGGTACTGCAAGCGTTCAGCTGCCCATGGTTCTGCATGCTGTTTGCTGGACTCTTGGCCACATGCTGGGAGCCAGCTGTGTGTGATACTCAGTGTCCTCCCCGGGGGAGAGGACAGCAAAACCAGGATTCAGGAAGCGGGCTCCTCTGGGTCTTGCTGCTGATATATTTGGTAAATCTGGCAGTGTCCTCAACTCTCTCCCTTACTCTGCTGCCTCAGTTTCCCACTTTTACAAGGAGAGGAGTCTCCCCAGTCTAGTGGGGATGGTGGGTGCTTCCGTTTCAAGTTCTGCAGTGAAGTGTCCTCAGCTGCCTGATGCTGAGGGTGAGGGAGCAGCTCTGGACACTTACAAGCTCATTGCTGGTGTATCCTCTTCCCCTTACTTATTCAACATCATTAGCACTATAGAACAGCTTCTCCCAGCAGTGACCCATGTGTAACTGGTGGAAATGTTTTAGGCTGTACAATCATTTGCAGAGTGTGCCTGCCTAATGCCAGCCATTCTGGAGAGGTCACTCATAAAGATTAATTGTGCCTGATTTTCTCAGCTGGAACCAGTCCATGCTCATCAGGATTCTGCTGCATGAAAGTCTATGTTGGTCCTTTCTTCTGTTTGCCCTTGTGGGGAGGCTGGAGTGAGGAAAACAAAACCAGGGAAAAGTGCTGCAGTGTTTCCCATCTCAGGGCAGGAATGTTCCCTTTTTTTCTGGCTGGATACATATGGTAGCTCATCCATAGTACTTTCTTTGTAGAAGTGAAGCCAGCTGGGCAAAGGAGCTGATAAATTCCCTTGCTTTTGTCTGTATCTGTCTATTTCTCAGTCTTTTTTTGGAAACTCTTCATGATGGACAGAATTTGGCTCTGGATAACAGGACAGTGCTGAAAGGCAGCAGTTCACCTGCCCACAGCACAGCTGGGCTGTGCCATAGAGCACAGGACGCTTGTAGAGCTGCCCCTCTCCACCACCCCAGCTTCTCATACAGCCTGTCCCCTTTGCTTTGTCCTGCTGCAGGAATGTTTCACCCCGTTCGTCAACGGCAGCTTCTTCGAGCACGACGGGCAGCCCTACTGCGAGGTGCATTACCACGAGCGCCGCGGCTCGCTCTGCTCCGGCTGCCAGAAGCCCATCACAGGACGCTGCATCACTGCTATGGGCAAGAAATTCCACCCCGAACACTTTGTCTGTGCCTTCTGCCTCAAGCAGCTCAACAAAGGAACCTTCAAAGAGCAGAACGACAAGCCCTACTGCCAGAACTGCTTCCTCAAGCTCTTCTGTTAGAGGCACCGTAGATGGGCGCTGAAGCATCTTTCTGCCACCCCCTTGGCAGTTCTGTCTCTCTGAACATTACTGTGATTTAGGAACCTTACCAGGCAGGGGAGGAGGGGGGTGGGGGGTGGGAAGTGCTGCTGTGGAGAGGCAGTAGATCCAGAGATGAGATGGACCATTAAACTAGAAACGCCCTTGCTGTGTCTCAGAAGAGAGAGGCTGAGATCCCTCATTATGGTGTGTGTGTGTCTGTGTGTGTGACTGACAGCTGAGCTTAGCTCGAGGGCTCTAACAGGGAGATCTTCCCAGCCCCCTCCTGGCAGCAGGAGGCTTTGCCAGTACATTTCAGCCTGTGTCAGCTCTCTGAGCAAATGGTGACACTTGCAGACAACACAACCCTCTGCTTTGAGGCCTCCTTCTCAGGCTTTTGCCTGCACGTGTGCAGGGTGAGTGACAGCACAGCGAGGCCACCCTGTGACCTCAGTGCCACCCTGGCTCTGCTCACAGAGTTACATGGTGTGTGTGACTTGCTGAGACTAGAGCATCAGCACAGGCAGCCAAGACCCTGCAAGGGTCTCTCCAGTTCCATTACACTGTAAGGAGATAATACCACTTTTTTCTTAATTAAGAGGAATCAAGATGTTACTGTGTGGGGTGTTTTTCTTTTTTTCCCTAGTTTGTTACTCCCTTTTCTCAATGCCTTTTCTCAGCACACTGGAGCAGGAGGTGGGGTAAGCCCCAACCATCCCTCAGCACTGTTGTGCTCTCCTGTGGGGACATGCCGTGCTGGGCAGCTCCACAGGCACCCAGGCCAGCTCAGGGAATCTGCTCCCCTCACCTGCTGCTCCTGGGAGAGAGGAAGAGGCATCTGCCCTTCTATAAACACAGGTGCAGAGAGGTTAGAGCAGCCTTTTTCACCCATTCCTGTCATGAGCGAGTGTGACGTGCATGTGTTTATCTGGCCTGAAACTCTCCCATCTATCAGGGCCTGAATCTGTCACAAGAGTGGGCAGAAGGAAGGGTTTAAGAAGCCAGGAAAAAAAATCCTAAATTTATATCCTCCTTCTTCTAGTTTGCTAATGAGACCTATCAGCCCCTTGGTGTTTCCCTTTTCTGTGCTCTTGTTAAACATGTTCTACTGAGAGATGCTACAGCAATAACCTTTTATATTGACTGTTACTGGTATAATGAGTCCTGGGGGTCAGGTGTGCATGACACACTTGGAGTTTTACTATCAAAGTGAATACTGTATCCTGTCTTTGATAAGAACTGTAGATTTCTACACTGATTTTGAATTCATATCTAATTTACTTTTAATCCTCTTATACAGAAATTGGTTTTGAAGTGATTTTAAGAAAGCAACTTTTATATCAAGCTGTGCTGTTCTAGGCAGTGTGCCAGTTGTGCTGGCTTACTGCATCTGTAATCTCAATGCTTTATTAAGCCTAACTAACATTCAATATTTCCATTTTGTTGCGGGTTGGAAGGGGCTGGAATCTATGGGCAAGGGAACGTTACTTTTTTTTTTTTTCCCCTAGCACAGGCAGGTGAACTGTGAATAGGTTTGGATTGGTGTTTTTTTTCCTCCTCTGGGTCACCTAAAAGTGTAATTTTGGTTTTTATTGTAACCTGTAAACTGCTGTATTTGAATCACCTGCCGTTTTCCCAAAGCCCAGCTTCCAGGATGTTAAAAGTGAGTCTTAATGTGATGCTACGGGGGAAGTAGCTCAGATCTTTGCCCTTGGTTTCTCTTCTTCAGCTGCCTGAAACCAGAACAGGGTTAATTGGGGAAGGGGCTCCTTTCTTTCTGTGGAAGAAAGGTCTTGTGACTGAGGAGAAGAAACTGGGAGACAGTCTGTTCTTGACTAGCTGTGCAGCTTTGGGCCAGTCACTAAACCTTACCGTGCCTCAGTTTCCCCATCTGTAAAATGGGGGCAGTTTAGCCTGGATTTGTGAGGTTATATTGTGAGGCCTAGTTCATGTTTGGTAAAGCACTTTTAGGTCTCTGGCTGGAGGGTGCTACGGAGAGGGAAGTATTGTGCTGAAATTCCTGGTGGCGTTCTGTGGTACCAGCCCTGGGAGCGGTGTTTGGAATTACTGCTCCAGAGAGCTGCAGCTCTGTCACCATTGGCATCTGGTTGTGTTTTGCAGTGCATTATAGGGGTCCAGGGGCAGCTGTGTCAGAAATCAGCCCTGAAAGCCATGGGTCACTGTCCCATGTAACCTCGTCACGGTGCTGTGCTGCCCTGCTCAGGTCACTGAAACTGTCCCACGGACTTCCCCCGACAAACACCCCTCAGTGTGTGGGTGGGAGGCCAGAGGGAACTGTGGGAGCACTGGAGCTGTGCCAGCTGGGCTGAGCACAGCTCTGGGAAATTCTTGAGGCAAGAGTCCTTATGCATTTGCCTTTTCATCTTGTAAGTCTATTTGACTTAAAATGGATGTTCCTAAGCTGCCTGTGTTTATCTCGCTGGAACGGTCAACTTCCTTGGTGCTGCTGAGGGGACACACAGCTGTTGTGTGCAAATGCTGGAGAAGGGTGAGATGTTCCTGGCACTGTGACTTTGTGTGACACCTGCAAACTGTGTAATCCTGTGCCTCCGTTTCCCTGTCTGGGGAGTCTTTAACCTACCTCTCTGCTAGCTGAGGCTTTGTCAGTGACACTTGTGGCACACTTGGGTGCAGGGTGCTGTGTGGGGTGCGTGGTGCTGAGAGGAGGCTCCTCTGGCCTTAGTGCTTAACCGAGATGATGCCACACTCACTTTCTGCCTTCATCCGGTGTCTGCTATGCTGGGATGCCACACCGATGCTACTCTGCCAAATAATGCCTGGTGGTGGCTGCCGCCGCTGTGGGTGTCCAAAATGCCTGTTCGTTCAGTGCAGATGCGGTTTTAGGGTAGCACAGCCGCTGTTGGGGTGTGGGGGTGCGAGGCTGGGTCTGTGTGTGCACCCCCGGGCCAGGCGCTACCCGTGGGGAAGGCCTTTTACATCACGGCTGGGCTGGGCTGGGGGGAAGCTCCGCTGGGTCGACAATTATTTGATTCTTTCCTCCCTTGTAAACTTCTAACTCCGCGCTTTTTTTTTTTCCCTCCATTTAAAATTCTTGCAGTTACGCCAATAAAATTTTTACCATTATAGTCACGCCTGTGTCGCGGTTGTTTCCCGCCGCTGAGCTTGTGAGGGACCGGAGCCCGGGCGGGCCCCGCTCAGGGCTGAGGGGCTCGCGGCGGGGGGCGAAGGGGGAGACGGGCAGTGCGCTCCTCCGGCCGCCAGGGGGCGACGCGCGCCCGGCCGCGCGCGCTCTCCTGCGCCGTTCGTGCCTTCCGCTGGCGTCACGCGCTTCCCACAGAGCGGCGGATGATTGACGGGGAGGGCAGCCAATGGGCTGAGGGTTAGGCAGCACAGCGGCGCTCGGCGATTGGTCATGAGCCGCGCTATAAAGGGAGATGGGCCCGCCCTACTGCCCTTCTTTCCCGGAGCCCTCGTGGAGGTGCGGGCGCGGCGCGGCGGCTCCGGGGTCCGGGCGGGGCTGGGTGGCCGCGCCGAGGGGAGCGGACCGGGACCAGGAGCGGGGTCTTGGGCCGCGGCCGGGCTGTGGGGTTGGGTTGGGAGCGCCGGGCCCCAGGGCGGAGGGAAGGAAAGAGTGGGACCCACCTGAGCCGCTCTTCTTCCTGGCAGATCCCAGCTCGTCTTTAAACCCACCGGGCGATCCTTGGAGCACCGCCGAGATGCCCAGGGAAGACAGGGCTACGTGGAAGTCCAACTATTTTATGAAAATCATCGTGAGTGTCGACTCAAAGCTCTCGTGGGGCGCTGCCGGGGCAGGCTCGGGGCAGCGGGAACCGGGCGGGCCGGGCTGTGGGGGCTTTTAAGAGAGATAGGTGAGTGCTGTGGGTTGTCTGAACGAGTTCCTGACGCTAGGAAGAGATGTGAGATAGTCCAGATCCTCCTGAGAATTTGCCGTGGCGCTTGCAGACTTGTTCAGGGATGTGACTCGATGGCTGAGTGAAAGATGCAGCCTATGGCACACCCAGCCTCACTTGGAGCTCATCATTCTCACACTTCTGACAGACTTTTTTACGTTTTAACATGCTGCGGTTTTAATGCTGCTCTGTGCACTGCTTCAACTTTCTTTGTATAGTTACAATGTTTCTTTCGCTATAGCAACTACTGGATGATTACCCAAAATGTTTCATTGTGGGAGCAGACAACGTGGGATCCAAGCAGATGCAGCAGATCCGTATGTCCCTGCGTGGAAAAGCTGTTGTGCTGATGGGGAAGAATACAATGATGCGCAAAGCTATTCGTGGTCATCTGGAGAATAACCCTGCACTAGAAAAGTGGGTAGTGCTGCCTGAGGGCACTTCTGGGTCCTCTGTCTCGGAGGAGGGGAGGTTGTCTAAGGAGTAAAACTGAAGGCTGTCATCTTCCCTTCAGGCTGCTGCCTCACATCCGTGGGAATGTGGGCTTTGTCTTCACTAAGGAGGATCTGACTGAGATCCGGGACATGCTGCTGGCTAACAAGGTAAGGGAGATCAGCCCTCACTGCGTGTTTACACTGAGATGGAATGCAAAATAAAACTCAGTCTTCACGGTGGATACCTGCTTATTAGGAGTCCTCAAGGATTGGGAATTGGCCCTTGCAGTCTTAGCCAAACTGCTTAAGTTCGGCTGCCTCCCTTATGTGTGCCTGGGTGCTGTCTCCTGGAGGAGCATGTCAGGGAGGAGTTGATCCCACAAGATCTGAGGTGAGCATTCTTGCAGCTTCTCGTCTCCCCCCTTTCAGGTGCCAGCTGCTGCCCGTGCCGGTGCTATTGCTCCTTGTGATGTGACTGTGCCAGCCCAGAACACGGGCCTTGGACCTGAGAAGACCTCCTTTTTCCAGGCCTTGGGCATCACCACGAAGATTTCCAGAGGGACCATTGAAATTCTGGTCAGTGAGCTGCAGTTGTTCGAGCTGTTCCTTGACTGGGAGGCCTTGATTGTGGCAGCTGAGGGAGCTGTGAAGGCCAAAGCTCTCATTATTGCCAAGATACTGTATGAGTAGTGTGATTATTGCATTTTGGGATCTGGAGGAGGGTGTCTGGCTTGGCTTCAGTGTGCAGCGTGGGGGGATTAAAGTTCTCCATCATATTTCCAGGGGTAGGCTCTGTCAGAGAAACACGCAGGTGAGCTACCTGTAGGTAATGCAGGAAAGGTCTGCCTTTCTCCTGGCCAACAAGGACTTTTTTATGTGGTCTGGGGCTTTCTCTGCTTGTGGAGCCTAATGTGGAGTGTGTTGGTTGTGCTCATTTGCTCCTCCAGTTCCACCATCTGCGTTTGTGTCCCGCTGCTTTGACGTGCTGGAATTTCTTGGTGTGTATTCACTCCTTCTCCCTGATCTCCTCAGAGCGATGTGCAGCTTATCAAGACTGGAGACAAAGTGGGTGCCAGCGAAGCCACCCTGCTCAACATGCTGAACATCTCCCCATTCTCCTTCGGGTTGGTGATCCAGCAGGTCTTTGACAATGGCAGCATTTACAACCCTGAAGTGCTGGACATCACCGAGGAGACCTTGCACAAGCGCTTTCTGGAGGTGAGTGCCACAGCCCTGTCCCTCGTGTTCTGCCTTGCTGCTCTGGGAGCCAGCAGTGCCCGAGAACAAAGTGTCCTGTCTGGTATCTTCCATGAGGTCCTGCAGAGCCAGGAGCTCTCCCTGGTTCCCTAAAGAAACTGTATGTCAGGAAGTACCTTCCTGTAGGATTTTTCATCTGAAGTTGCTTCAGAAATCATTTAAGGCCGGTTAAAATCATGGAATATTTGGAGTTGGAAGGCCCCACAAGGATCATCAAGTCCAACTCCTGGCCCTGCACAGAAGACCCCAGCAATCCTACCCTCTGCCCAAGAGCATTGTCCAAAAGCCTCTTGAGCTTTGGCAGCCTTGGGGCCGTGACTGTTCCATGGGGAGCCTGTTCAGTGCCCAACCACCCTCTGGGGGAAGAACCTTTACTTACTATTCCACTTAAAACTCCTCTGACACAGCTTCATGCCATTCTTTCGGGTCCTGTCACTGGTCACCAGAGAGCAGAGATCAGTGACATTTAAATCTTGATGCCTTGATTTCACTGGAGCTGTTACCTGGGTGCATTGCATGCTTTCCTTTGTGTCAGCAGTGTAAAAGTTGTCATCTGGCCATCCTCTGCTCTGATTTCTAGCCCAGGTTATTTCTCAGACCACAGAAACACGAGTCTGTTTCTCGCAGGGGGTTCGTAATGTTGCCAGCATCTGTCTGCAAATTGGGTACCCGACCATCGCGTCCGTGCCCCACTCCATCATCAATGGGTACAAGCGTGTCCTGGCCGTGGCTGTGGAGACTGACTACACCTTCCCACTGGCTGAAAAGGTAATAGCTGGCTCTGAGCTCTGCAGAGAGGGGTGTTAAAAGTGCAGCCAGGCACATTCACAGCATGTCCCTTGGTTTGAGAGGACTGCGACACACCTGCGTGTGGGATGTGTCTGGAGAAGGGGCACTTGCTTCCATATGTTGTGTACAAATGGCAGGAGAAAGCTGATTTATCTGGTGTTCCTTCTTTGGAGCTTTTACACTCAGCTTAGATGAAATTTCTTTGGTTCTTCATATCTGCTAGTGATAAGTGGACCTGTTCAGATTCTGGGAAGCTGCAAGTGCTGCCTTCATGATTGCAAAAGTTCAGTCTTGCAAAATGTTTTGTTGCCTGTGAGTTTACATTTCCCCCCCACTTTTTCAGGTGAAGGCCTTCCTGGCAGACCCCTCAGCTTTTGTGGCAGCCATGCCTGTGGTAGCTGAAGCAGCTGCACCTGCTGCTGCCGCCGCTGCTGCTCCAGCGAAGGAGGCAGCGAAGGAGGAGTCAGAGGAGTCTGACGAGGACATGGGATTTGGTCTCTTTGACTAACAACAGCCACCCTCTGCCTCTGTCAGAATTGGCCCGATGAGAGAAATAAAAAGCTATTTTACACCTTTATGTGTGTACATCGATGGTGTAGTCTCCGTATCAGCTGGGGTTTGGGACAGGTGTAACCGAGGGGCCCTGCGCTCCAGGGCAATGGTTCTTCTCGGGCCGGGGCACGGCAGGGGAGCGGTTGTGCCCCGGCCGCGGGTGCTGTAGGGCAGCTCTCCCCGGCCGGGCCGAGCACAGGCCTTGCCCGCAGCAGGTCTGGGCGGTGCAGCCGCCGCCCGTCCCGTCCCGTTTCCCCACGCGGCGGGGCCGGGGTTCCCGGGACGGGCGGGCAGCGCCCATCGCCGTGGCTCCGGGCCCGCCCCGGAAGCCGCTACCGGTTCCGGGGTCGCGGCGGAACGATGGCGGCCGACACGCAGGTGAGTGCGGGACGGGCCGCGCAGGGTCCGGCCCGGG
>VZSE01009357.1:541992-584102 GCA_013398275.1 Promerops cafer | reverse complement strand
CCGTGCCCGGCCCGCGGGAAGGGGCCTCCGCCGCCGGGGAAGCCGGGCGGAGCGGGGCGCGGCGCAGCCCGTCCCGATCGAGGCACGAGCCGCGTAGCGCCCGACTGCGGCGCCGTGTGCGGCTGTTCCCGGTTCGCACCGCCCGGCCGCGGTGTGACCGCTCCCAGTGCCCGGGCTGCCTGGGACCGCCGGCTTCATCCTGAGGGGCTTGGGATGTTCCCAGAGCAAATCCTGGTCTGCTCAGCATCAGGTCCTTACTTGTACAAATATTGCCTTTGTTCTCTGTTTTTGACTGCAGAAGCATTGCTGGTATGCTGGCTGTGTAATGTGTACATAAACATCCTAAAAAATAAAAATAAAAAGCAAACTGGCGAAGCCTGTCCCAGTGGCTTTTCCATGGAGACTCAGTGGGTTGTCAAGGTTTTGCAGTTTGTTTAAGTCATTGAGATGCTCGTGAGGTCCTGTAGTGTTATACATAATTTATATTTTTCATTTCTAGACTTAGGATAATTCTAACACGTTTTTCATGTGTGCATATCTCCCTGCTCATCATTAAGCAGCATGAGTAAGTGCAGCTTGGTTTGAGTTTGCATATGATGAGCTCATGTAATTGAAAGCTTTGAGAGAAGAGCAGGTCCATAAGAGCAGCTGGTTCTTTCGGTTCTGGTGTCAGTGATGTTGTTGGTCATCCTTTGCAGCTCAACCCAGCCTTACTGTTCAGAGGTGCAGCACTACTTCCAGCCAGTTTTTAAGGGGACCTGTGGGTGTGAAATGGTGACAGTCTCAGGGAGGTGTGGATGGACTTGAAAGGCCAGGAAGTCACTGTGCAGGATTAGCCTTCCAGTGTGTAGGCAAAAGCCTACACTGAAAGCAGCTTTGAGGGGCTCTTTGAAAAAGATTGAAAAGGGAAGGAACAGGTTTCGATGAGTTTCCAAAGACATGCTCATTTGCTGCCTTTTGGAAAAGTGATATAAAGTTGCTGAGTTTAAGAGCTGAATTTCAAAAGCCTTTCCTGGAGAGCTGTGCTTTAATTTATGTAAATGCAGAAAACCTGTGTGTGTAGGTCTCCCTGGGTCGTCTGCAGTTCGAGTGTCCCTCCAAGACTACCTGGACTTCAGGAGATAACATACAGGGAGAAGCTCCTTTGAATTCTGGAAGTTACTATTTTTTGCTTTGAAAGGTGCTGTACTCCAGACTATGGGTGCTAGCTCTTACAGTGTGTTACTTTTAGAGGGGTAAGTGTCTCTTACAGAGCACGAGAGCACAGGTAACTGGAGAGCAGTCATCCCTCAGCCCTGGGGAAGGAGTTTCACAGTGTGTGAAGCACAGTGACCCTTCCTTGGACAATGAGATGGTGGATGCTCACATTTGGGCACTAAGAGGTCATGTGGCAGCAAGTGACATGTTCTGCTTGTCCTGTTTTGTGTTCTGTGGGTTGATATTAAAGGTAGTCTGATGGTTTTTTCTGCTTTGTGGTTTTAGATTTCTGACACACTGAAGCGATTTGCAGTGAAAGTAACTACAGCCAGCGTGAAGGAACGGAGAGAGATCCTCAGTGAGCTGGGAAAATGCATTTCTGGGAAAGGTAAAAGCTTGTGAGCACTGTTCTGCTTAGCTGTGTGGAGCAGGATTTTAAAATGTTTTGTTTCTAAAGGCTTTGGGAGGGGTATTTGAAGGAGAAGGCTGGCAGTGTTTTGAGCCACTGCTCCATCACAGGGTTAATTCCAAGCGTGGGGTTTGTGGGTAGCACAGAACCTCAGCTTTTGGCACATCTGCTTTTTCCAGTCAGTAGTTGTAGCACTGTGTATGTTAGTTCTTCATTAGTGTATCAGTTGAGTTTCTTTCATGACTCTTGGCATGTTCTTTTAGTACTCATGGAATACTTGGATACACACATGTATAGAGATGGGGAGTGTGGAGGATTACAAGTAGTCTTAATAAAAACAGCTGAAGCAAATTTTTTAAACTTATTTCTCTCATTTTCGGAAGATGACCGTGTTTCACGTGTTCCAGTTTTACCATTATTTTTAAAAATACACATAAAATGTATAAGAAGAGCAAACTTTTACTGTGATTCTTGCAAGCAATCATGAAGTGAATCATGTTTGTGTTAAAGATTAAGAGCTCAGTGGTTTATGAAGACGTTTGAACAATTTTGAAATTGTTACAGATCTCCCAGAAGCTGCAGTGAAAGGCCTTTGCAAACTCTTCTGCCTTACTCTGCATCGATACCGGTGAGTAAATTGATGTGGAAAGGCTGTATTATGTCATCTGTCAGTATTTAGTAGTTAAATTGGTCTGGAGCATCTGGAAATGTTAGCATGCAGTGTCACAGAGATGTATATGATACTGAAGAATGTCATCTTTTAATTACATTCTCAGGGGAGGATTGACACTAAAAAGTTTTACAATATTTGCTTTGTGTTTCACCTTTAATTTTGAAATTAAAACTTTAATCCTGTGGTTCAGTTTGCAAGAATGAACACCCATGTCCTTGTGACACAAGACTGAGTTGTCTTTTAGAAGCCTTTTAGACAATTTTAGGTGGGATTAAATCTTGGTCTGTTGTAGAGGAGCTGTTCAGAAATCATTTTCTTCTACAATCTGCCGGAGGGCCTCCACATAACTGCTGTCACTTGAGGAAGGGAACGGAGGTTTCTGACAAAAACTTCTCCACTTTGCAGAACAGCAAGGATAAAATAGTTACTGGCTTGACTGCTGAGATGAGAAAGCAGAGCCCTTGGTGTGGTGCAGGGGTGGTAACGGTGCAGCGTGGCAGGCTTAGGGTGTTTGTGATCTGTGTTTGTCGCAGGGATGCGGCGTCCCGCAGAGCCCTGCAGCTGGCCCTTCAGCAGCTCGCAGAATCCCAGCCCGAGGCCACGGCAAAAAACCTGCTGCACTCACTGCAGTCTTCGGGGATCGGCGGCAGGGCTGCGATGCCCAGGTGAGTCGCTTTGCGTGGAAGCAGTTCTGAGTTGCTGGTAGCTCCTCCTGTTCAGAGTGAGGCTTCTGCTGCTGCTTGGCAGAGACAAAGCTGTTAATGCCATTCAGATGTTCCTCTCTTACCTCTTCCGTAGCATCTGGGAAAGCAGAGGGAGTATCCTGGTATAACTGCTGGTGGATTGGGGTTGAGTTACGGTTTGGCCTTTGTTAAACTTCAGGTCTGGGGAGATGAGGAACAAATGCTTTCAAGGAACAGTCTCCAAAATTTCTAGGAAAGGGAATTTCATCACCTGTCAAATGTTCAGCTGCCTCTTGTGCCATTTGGAAGTTTTGAGTGTCAAACCAGAGCTGAAAAAAAACTGAGAGTTGATTATTTCCTGTAAAAACTAAGGCTTTAGCTGCATTTTTGTGTGATAAAATTGCCTGGCTAAGCCAGTCAGGTGCTGTTCTAACTTGGGCAAAATGGGTCTGTAATGGTCTAGTAGATGTAAGTTATGTCCTGTGAAGTATAGATTTACCTCCCTCTCCTGTTTGTACAACAGTAAGAGCAGTGGATCTGCAGCTCTGCTGGCACTCTCCTGGACATGCCTGCTTGTACGCACAGTCTTTCCAACACCTGACAAGAGACAGGGAGAAACATGGAAAAAACTGGTAGGTTCTTTAAGGTCTGCAGAAATATCCTATCGCATATATGGACTTAAATATTTCTAACGTGTTTAAGTTGCTGCAATGTTGCAAACAATTCTGAATGTAACTGAAAACACCAAGTTAGAATCCAGGTTTAGAGGGGGATTTGGTATATTGTGATCTCTCCCGTTCCCCTGGAGAAAGCAGGAGGTGTAAAAAGCATGAGTGGGGCAGTCTTGCACCTGTGCAGTTGCTCTGCTTACAGAGTTGCCTACTGGTGCCTCTGAGGGGCATCTGCAGTGTGGTATGAAGTCCTTGTGCCTCCCTTGAAATATCTCTGTGTGATACTCTGTCATACAGTGTCAAGGAGCTTTTGCCTTCTTTTCACTTCCTTTACACAAACGTGTGACTGTGCTCATAGCACACTGGGATATAGTTGGAACAGATTTTAAGAAGAGATGTAATCTGTTTTCAGTGTTTCCAAAACTTTGGGCATGGTTCTGCTCAAGGTGTGGGATGAAAGCAAAGGCAGCTTGTTGGAAGAACTGAGATGATCTAAAGACTTAAGCAGATTCAGCTAATCATTGACAATCATTGACATTTGGCATATCTTGTTTGATACGAGCTCTTTGAGATGCAGGTGCACAAAGGTTTTTTTGGCTGTTGCCTTTGGCAGGTGGAGGTTCAGTGTTTGCTCCTTTTGGAAGTCTTGGGAGGCTCTCACAAGCAGGCGGTGGATGGGGCTGTGAAGAAGTTGAACAGGCTGTGGAAAGAGGTGATGTATACATTATGTGCCATATTCCACAGCTGTTCTGTTCTGTGGTGTTAACGTGCCTTGCTTTTTTTCTCTTAAGAACCAGGATCTGGTGGATCAGTACCTATCTGTCATTCTTGGGCTTGAACCAAACCAGAGTTATGCTGCAATGCTGGGCCTTGTGGTGCAGTTTTGCACAGCCCAGAAGGAGATGGATATTATTAAACGATACAAGGTAAATCTGTTGTACAGCTTTTTTGGGGGGGGAATAAGAAGCATCACTTGTTATCATGAAGAAGGGACTGAATAGATGTCTTAGTGAGGCTGGTACTTTGCATCTGCCCTGGTTTCACTATCTGTCAATTCAGTAGTCCTGCACATCCGACTGAAACAGTTGGGGTGTGTTTAGAGAGGAGGTGCCAGATACATGGCTGTCTGGTGTTGCTTGTGCATTTCTGTGGATGTCCAACATACAGCCTTGTTCCTGTTGTGGGAATGAAAGGCAGCATGTAGCTCTTGGTGTGGTTTGAGTGCTGGGCTCAGGGTAGAGCAGGGAGCACTGGCCTCTGCTTGACTGGCTCACGTGAGGGTGGAAGGAAAGCTTTCAGAGGAGGAGGAGGAGGAGGAGGGGTGTCCAGCTTGGCACCTGACTGTGTGCCGGGAGCTGTGTACGGGTTGAGATGCGGCTGTAATCTGGTGTTTCTGCTTGTTCAGAGCGCTCTCCTGGATTTCTACTTGAAGACCATCCTTATGAGCAAGACAAAGCCTCAGAAGCATGTGCTGGTGAGACAGTGTTTAGAGCTGCTTGTGATGTTGTCCCACAGGCAGCAGTGCCCTGTGCTGAGTGCCCTGTCCCCTTTTCAGGACAGCTGTTCTCCACTGCTTCGCTACATGTCCCACGCCGAATTCAAGGACTCTGTTTTGCCAACTCTGCAGAAATCCCTGCTGCGGAGTCCTGAGAACGTAATTGAAAGTGAGTCTGTCATCTCTGCATTGCTCTGTCAAAGAGCCTAAATCCTTAGCACTCTGGAGCTGTTGGGGCAGTGTCACTCTGGGCTGTGTGTTTGGTCCCTGAGTGCAGGCAGGATTGTCTGGCATCCAAGGATAGATGTGGAGAAGCAACATTTGTGGTGTGATCCCAAGTGTCAGGGTATGTGATAGCTACTGTTTGCACCGAGGACAGGATTTCACAGCTGAGTGCTAAGAATAATCCTGAATTATTCTGTTCATTGGGCATCAATTTCAGTAGTTTTTTTTTTATTCCTACTCCTTACTACCCTGTCTGCTCTCGATGTGAACTGTGGGGAAGAGTATTAAAATGCTGATGGCATATCACATTTTGTTAAATAACTGTTTTTATCTTTTATGTTGTCAGCAATCTCTTGCTTGCTCGTATCTGTGAACCTGGATCTTAGCCAGTATGCTCTAGACATTGTGAAAGGACTGGCCAGTAAGTACTCTCACTTCTGGAGGGAATTATGAATTCAAAATAAAGCTTTCTGCAGCTTTCTGGCTGTACCTACGACAGCTTGATTGCTGGTGAAAAGGTTGTTTTAGGTGGGAGGGAGGATGATGCTGTAAATTGGAACTGGAATAGTTCACATGATGGTTCCAGAAGCTGCATTAAGCCACATGTAAAGATATTCCTTACTTGCTGATTTTATGCAGTTTGTTGTAAGGATCTCTTGGCTCGTGTGTTATTTTCTAGGTCATCTGAAATCCAACAGTGTGCAGCTGATGGATGAAGCAGTTGTGGCATTAAAGAACTTGGCTCGGCAGTGCAGCGATCCTTCGGCTGTGGAGTCGCTGGGCAGGCACCTTTTTGCCATCTTAGGGGGTGAGTAAATTGTAGGAGAAGCAGTGGGGATGAATCACGGTTTGACAGCCTCAAGGACTTTTGTGTATTGTATTTTCTCTTCTCTTTACTGCCTGTATGGAAGGGGTAGCTCAGCCTGGATCAGGGATAATGGGGCAAGCTTTTGTGTTTTGGAGGACATTCTTGATGTAACACAGAGCTGTTGCCTGTAATCACCTGCCACCTTTGTGTTTCTTGTTGGCAGGCTCAGAGGGGAAGCTGACAGTTGTTGCTCAGAAGATGAGTGTCCTTTCAGGTGAGGATCCTAGAAGAAAGCTGCTGCTATGGTGGAAGAAATTGAGCAGAAGGCTGAATGGAAGGGATCTGTACCTCAGCCTTTAGGATTTCCAGCCTGTCACTCTAAATTGCCTGTAGTTGAAGCCATAGAGGGTGCTGGATATTACATACCAGTTCCTGACTTTCTATTCAAAGAAAATAATTGGCTGGTAGGCCAAAAATTTTATTCAAAGAAGATGACTTGCACCCAGAGTGAAAATGAAGACAGGATCCGGCAGTGTGGTACATGGTGGATGTGACAGCCAGATGTAGTGACAAGAAAAAAGAGATATCTGTGCAAGAATTGAAGTGTGAAGGGTCGTTCTTGATTGGTTTTAGATGTTGTGCTGGTAGTTTGGGAACTACTGAGAGAATTCTGTCCTTTCAGGGATTGGCAGCCTTAGTCACCACGTGGTTTCTGGACCCTCCAGCCAAGCTCTGAGTGCAACTGTGGCTGAGCTTTTCATCCCTTTCCTGCAACAAGAAGGTGAGACCTCGTGCCTTTGTTCTGGGTTTGCTAAGCTGCTTTCATCTTGAGCAGGATTTTCACATGGTTATTCAGGATAAATCTGGATTCTTGCCTGCTGTGTTACGGAATTTGTTGCCCTGTTTTGATGAGCAACCCCAAGGAGACTGTGCTGTGCCTGTTAGGTGTACATGTGTTCTTTTCCTGCATCCTGATGTTGTTACACACTTGCTGTTTTATGTTCTGTGCTTTCTGCAATTGCTGAACTGATGGGAGCTCTGTGTTTCTCCCCAGTCCATGAAGGCACATTGGTTCATGCAGTCTCTGTCCTGGCTCTTTGGTGTGTTCGGTTCACCACGGAAGTTCCTAAAAAACTGGTAGAATGGCTAAAGAAAGCCTTCAGCCTTAAAACCTCGACTTCAGCAGTGAGACATGCCTACCTGCAGTGCATGCTAGCATCCTTCAAAGGTAAAACTGGGCAGCTGTTAATAACTCTTGGCTGGGGGGCTTAGGAGGAGAGTTAGCAACCTTTGTACTTCCTGATATAGAGAGCTGTGCAGATTAGGAAAGATTTTGTAAGGCAGTGTCTTTTTACTGACCTCCTTCATATTTCTCCTTAAACTCCCTTTTGCCTTCAAGTTTATAAAGATAGTTTGTTTCCTTGTATATCTAAAATCACTGCCAATCATGCTGTCTTTCATAGATCTCAAAATAATTTTTGATTGCTTTATTTTTGTATTACACCTAAATTGTAAGGTTTCTAGCTCAGGGGCCATATTTTTGTTTTATATAGCACCCAGCACAGTGGGATCTTGCTCTCTGGTTGTGACGCTTGGAAACTTTAAAAAAAAATTACTGTGTTTGAAATGAAGAACTTGAGGAATTATTCTCTTTTGGTGATCCTCTAGAGATTTACATCTGTTGGTCCTGCCCCCTTTGACTGCAGCATTTCATCCACACTTCTAGACCTCTGGGATTCCTAAACTTCTGAATGTTTGAAGTGAAACAGATGGTCATGGCTTGCCAGGAATTTGCTTTCCTTCTCTTAGGGAAACATTAATCTTTGAAGTCAGACTTCCTGTGATTTGAAGTGATTCCTTTCATGTAACTGAATTAGCATTTTCTTTTGCATCCCATGAACAGAAACTTACTGAGATGGGACTGTTCTGTCTGTGAGGAAAGGACTGAAGTGGTTGCCATTGAGCTTTTCATAGTTGCAGTTTAATGATAGTGATTGGCAAATACTCTGGGAGATTCTGTGTTCCCAGTGTGTGTCTGTTTCCTTTCCTTGTCTCCTGGCTGCAGAGAAAGACCATTGATACCTGGGTTGTAAAGTGAGCGCCGTGCTGTTTTGTGATGTGTCTCTTTTGTCTCCTCAGGTGACACATTATTGCAGGGAATGGACTTGCTGCCGATGCTGATCCAGACAGTAGAAAAAGCAGCATCTCAAAGTACTCAGGTTCCCATGGTAACTGAAGGAGTTGCTGCAGCTTTGTTGATCTGCAGGATGTCTGTAATTGAGGGACAAACTGGTAAGGTCACAAAAACAGCTGGCAGAACCCAATATAAACAGGTTCTGAGGGTTAACACTTCTTGACAGTGTGCAGGAGATACTATTTCTTAATCTGTGTATAGTTTCTGCATAGAGCATCGTTGATCTTCTGTAAACCAGGGAAAGAGTAATTCCCATCTCTCATTTATGTCAGTGAAGAGTTCTTACTCTTCCATGGCTTTGCAAATTCCAGCTTCCATTCACATAGGGCCATATTCCTCTTTATTCTGACAGGAGATGTTCACCCTGAATTTATCTGGTCAAATTTGACTGATGCATTGGAAGCATTACTTGATTGTTATTTGGGTAGTGTTTTTACAAACCTTTGGAAAGCATAGGAACTA
This sequence comes from Promerops cafer, assembly GCA_013398275.1. Taxonomy (NCBI): domain Eukaryota; kingdom Metazoa; phylum Chordata; class Aves; order Passeriformes; family Nectariniidae; genus Promerops; species Promerops cafer. The sequence goes on along the minus strand of VZSE01009357.1, from coordinate 575,285 downwards.
GAATTCTGTCTCCCATTAGAGGATATTACAAGAGCTCTCTGAGTTCATACTTCTGCCAAGATATAAAATCAGGTGTGTTCTACAAAAGCAACAGGCCACTCCCCTCCTCTTCTTTACTTCTAGGAAGGTTTGCCCTATGAAAGATTAAGGTCAATCAGACTTTACATTTCACACATATGAGTCAGAGAAAAGTATTTTTGTCAGCTGGTGTTTTTTGGGTGTGTTTATAGTTCTGAATGAGAGAAATGAGAGGCTTTAGAATTGAGGACCAGTAAGGCTAGAAGTAACTTGAAGGATTTTAGGAGAGAATTCTCCCGTATTTTATGTGCATTGATGAGTTCTGACTTATTTTGAAACATTCTTGATGGACATCTGTTCTTTTCCTTTCAGAGTCTAAGCTGAGTGGTTTCTGGCAGCTGATTTTGGATGAGAAAAAACAAATTTTTACATCTGAGAAGTTTTTGCAGTCTGCTTCAGAGGAAGGTAAATTGGCAGTTGCTGTATATCCAGTTGCTGTTTAACTCTGTTTCTTAGTACTTGACAAGAACTAATGTTGTTAGCCCTGTTCTATGATCCTTGGAGCATACAGTTTCAGATTAAAATGAGCTGTGTACTCTTCAGAAGTACATCTACACTAGCTGTAGTCTAAGCTTGAAAATTAATTATTTCTTGATGAACCTGTGTTATCATTCATTCATCATTCCAAATGATAAAGAAATGGAAGGGCCTTGTGACAGCTAACACTCAGTACCCATTTCATTGCCCCTGAAGCCATTTTGGCAGGGCTCAGGAATTAACAGAACTGAAGCACTGAGCGTGGTGTTTATAATTTGCTTTGCTCTCTCAACTTGGACCAAAATAGGTCACACACAATGGTCAGGAAAATTGTCCTGGGATCCAGCTAACACCATTTCAATGAAATCATGGTTCAGTTCCCAGTCTTGGCAGATCTGAGTTGGATTTGTCTCTAGCTTCAGTGAGAAGATTATGTAGAGGCTCAGCTTGGGGAGCTCTTTTAATGTGTCGTGCTTGCTGTTCATGTGTTTTCAGGTAAAAAATTCTGTTTCCTTATGAAGTCTCATGGTGTTTTAAATATTTGTCTTTTCCCCCAGCCATGTGTACAGTGCTGCAGCTGACAGAGCGCCTGCTCTTGGATCATGCACAGCGGCTGCCTGAAAGCAAAGTTCAGTACGTGCAGTGCCCTTGCTGTCCCCGATCCCTGTCCGACCCCAGAGTGCTGCTGTGGGCACTGGGGGGGTGGGCTTGGGGCTTTGCACGGAATGTTGAACTCTTGGTGCCCTTGTGTCCCCTTGGTTGCAGAGCTGCCTCTGTGGCTAACCCCGTGTGTCTGTTTGCAGGCAGTACCACCGTGCCCTGGTGGCCGTGCTGCTGAGCCGCCCCTGGCACGTCCGCAGACAGGCCCACCAAACGGTGAAGAAGCTCTTGTCCTCTCTGGGAGGGTACAAGCTGGCCTATGGGCTCTTGGAGGAGCTCAAAGTGGTTCTCAGTTCTCATAAGGTGAGTAGCCAGAGTGTGTCTGCCCAGACAGATGTCTGAGTGGTGGCAGTCACGTCCCTGCCCTAGGTTTGCTGGTAGCATTGACATACAGCCTGATGTGAACAGGATTCAGCTCCAGATGGTCTCCTGGAATGCCACTTGTTACTGGATTACTGCATATTACAGTATCAAAGTCTGGGGTATGCCTAGTCTTCCCTACATACATAGAAAAGACATATTCAAAATGTTTTGGGGAGGAAGCTGTAGTTTTCAATATATTTTTATTACTTTAATGCAGATTTAATCTCTGCTGGAAGACCAAGTGCTTCATTCCTTTTTTTCTGTCTTGGTTTTTTGGCCCTGGCTTATAGACTGCAGAAGTTGGGCATACTGTTCCCAGCCAGCTGGCTCAACATTTTCCAGAGTCTTTGCCAGAAGTGATCATTTTAGTTTTATTTTACCTCAGCTTGCCAAATCCAGTATAGTCCTCCATTCCTAATCTTCTTGTCACTGTCATCCCTGTGCTTTGCTTTTGCTGTTATCCTAATCCCCTTCTTTCCTTTGAAAACTTCAGGTTTTGGTATTGTCAGGGAGATGGCATTCAGCCTGGTGTTACTGTGGGGAAGTGTGCTCAGGTCTCAGGAAGGTTTGGTGTTGTCCATTCAGATCCTGCCTCACGAGGTGCTGGTGACAGAGGCGGGAGAGCTGTCGGAGCTGGGAAGGACATACATTCCCCCTCGTGTGCTGCATGAGGCCCTCTGTGTCATCTCCAGTGTGGCAGGGCTTGACGTGGACTCCTTTGAGCCAGAGAAGCTGGCCCTAGAGATGCTGCTGGTGAGCTATCATCCATCTGTAGGTAAGTGCAGGGATAAGACTCTCATGGTCAATGTATGAGTTTTTATTGTACTTTTTTGTTTTATTGTGCCAGCAACCTGCTTCATGTTTATTATGCTCATTTATTCTTCTTGCTAGTGGCAGTGCAGCCAGGACTTTGGCCAGCCCTCCTCATCAAGATGAAGATAGATCCTAAAGACTTCATTACCAAACACCTGAATGACATCTTACCCAGGATCACCACCTACACTCCGGAGAGCCAGGTGATAAACTGCTTTCCTTGTGTTAGTTTTGGGAGATACCTTGGAGGAGTTCAGTACTAACTGGTCTATAAAGAAGGAGAGCTGTCTAAAAGGTGTGGAAGAGGGAGGTTAAGAGAGAATGTCTCTGGGGAAAAGGAGCTGGGATTTAAGAGGGAAAGAATGTACCAGCAACTGAGTAGAATTTTAGATAACATTCAAATACCCACTGAACAACAAATTGGGGATTGGAATGTAATGGGGGCTGTCTCAGCAGGACGTACTGCTTGGAGACAATTTTAAGCAAGACTGATTATGGTTTTTTTTCCATTTTCCTGACAGTCATCTATGAATGCAGTGGGGTCTCTCTCCCTGCTTTCCCCTGGCAGAGTGCTCCCACAGCTCATCAGCACTATCTCAGCATCAATGGAGAATCCAGCTCTGTGCCAGGTTACTCGAGAGGAATTTGCCATCATGAAGACACCCGAGGGAGAACTGTATGACAAATCTATAATACAGAGGTAAATCTTCATAATTTCTTTGTGCATCTGGGGATTGATCACTGCTGATATTCTTGCCAGTGGGTGACTGGGTGTGTCAGATGCTCTTTCTGCATGGAAGTTCCTGGATTTTTATGCCTGGTCCTTAGTCCAGAGCAGTGCTGATTCTTTCTCTACTTTTCCTTCTCAGTGCTCAACAGGATAGTATGAAAAAGGCTAATATGAAGAGGGAGAATAAAGCTTATTCCTTCAAGGAACAAATCATTGAGCTGGAGCTGAAGGAGGTGAGTTGATGGAAAAAGGAATGCCAGGCTGGTCAGAATCTTCACTGCAAGTCATGTGTTGTTCCATGGCTTCTGGCGTACGTGTGTGTGCCGGTGGGAAAGATTCTCTGAACTACATGGAGTACTTCTATCTGTATGTATCCCATTTTTTAAACAAAGATTTACTTCTCTTAGCTCTGGGGAGGGTGACGTACCATCCCCTGTAAATGAACTGGACAGCACTTTTTAATGATACCAAATAATTTGTGACCAATGTGGAGAAACTTCTACATTATGCTGAGGGACACTTAAGTGTTGTTAACCTGCTGATTTCCATTTTGTGTCTTTACTCAAGAGGATGTACTTGGAAGAATGTTTTGATACTGTTTTAAAAATAAATTGCAAAAAAACCCGTTTCCAACTTGCTTCTCTGACTAATTGAAGGGATGGTGTTTGTAGCTCCCAGATAATGATGACCTTGGCTCTCTGTTGCAGGAGATAAAGAAGAAGAAGGGAATAAAGGATGAGGTGCAGCTGACGAGCAAGCAGAAGGAGCTGATGCATGCACAGCTGGAAAGGGAGGCTCAGATTAGGAAACGGCTGAAGGAGGTGAGTTTTGGTTGTATTTTCTGCCACCTCTGAAGCCACCATGACCCCAGTCACTTTGATAGAGAGTAAATGGTGTAGCAATCACCTGTTTGTTTCTGTTACTAGAAATGAGATTTAACAACCCGATTTTTTTCCCAGTGGAGCTTTTTTTATGGTAATCTCTTGAATTCTTTCTCTTACAGCTTGATAATGAGCTGGAAACAGCTCTAGGACTCCTGGACACTGTTATAAAGAAAAAGCCTCCTGGTCTCACTCAGTACATCCCTGGTCTCATCAGTTCCTTCTTGCCACTTTTTCGATCTCCTTTGGCTGCTCCAAGGATTAAGAAGCCTTTTCTTTCCTTAGCTTCCTGTGTCATGCCTGCTCGACTGAAAACCTTTGGTGAGTATTTGCAGTTGCTGTTTAAGGGCAGGGTGTGTCATTTTGATGGTGGTGAAAATTCTTGCTCTTCCAGACTGTGGATCATGACCGTGTACCACAGAAAGCCAAGAGGAAAAAGCCACCTGGAACAGTGCTTAGGGAGATGACTGTGATTTCCCAGAGATCCCACTGTTGGGTAGGACTGGGACCAAAGACAAGGAATTGTCTGGTCAGTGTCCAGCTCTGAGGAGCAGCTGGTCACTGAGGGACCATCTTCCCTGTGCAGAGTTTGGAGGGTGTGAGTGTAACTCACACACATTGTGAAGAAATCTGTCCCCTGACAGCCCTGGGCTGGGCTTCCTGCTCTGAGCCTCTTTGCAGCCTGGGCTCTTGCCCAGAGCTTTGTTACAGTCTTGGGTCTGTGTTCCTGGGGCTTTTTCTCTCAATAAATCTTTTGGTTTAGCCCTCTCATGGATTCTTTACTCTTCCTCTCCAGGTACACTGGTAAGCCACGTGACCTTGCGCCTGATGAAACCAGAGTGTGAATTGGATGAATCCTGGTGTCAGGAAGAGCTGCCTATTGCTCTGAACAGAGTGGTCAGTTTGCTGCATGCCCACACCATTCCCAGCCGAACCAGCAAGGGAGAGCCAGGTATGAAGTATGGTAGATATGGTACATCCTGCTGACACTGCCCCCACCTCCAATAACTATGAACTGCTTTAGTTTTCAGAGTTTGTATTATATTTTGCAAGCAAAACTTCACTTTTTCTTTTTTAATTGGATAGCTGTTCATAGATATAAAAAACCTGAAGGGTTTTTTCCTGCTAGTAGTAGTAGAAGTGATGTTGCAACTACAGTAAGTGTAGAAATGAAATAACAGCATTTTTTTCTTAAAATGGTTCATACAGAAATAATGGGAGTGAAGTTAAGGCTCATCTTTGCCAAGGACAGCTCGTAGCTTTCAACACCACTTAGCATAAGGAATTCAGTTGGACTAAGTGGAGAGACAAAATAATTGCTTGTTATCTGTGATCACAGCAGTGAAGTGCCCATGGCCTCTGCTTGTTTGCTGCAGTTCATGAATATTTTATACTGGCGTGATTGTAGAAAGAGCAGTTCTCTCCACTCTGTAACATGAAGGCAAGCACCAATATTTTTACAGTGCAAGGTAATGATTTGAGTTAAAGTAAACCTTTCTTCTTGATTTTTTTTTAAAAATTTATTTACTGGAGTTAGTTTTCATTTAGGTTGCTTCCAGAATCTTCTTCACAGTGGAGTGCACAAGTACTTGTGCCACTCCACTGAAGGTAACAGTACAGAAGAGGAGGGTTGGTGTGTGTCCTTTGGGGGCTGGGATGGCTTTGGCTGTCTCAGGGTGTGCTCCAGGGATAGAGGTGGTTCACTTCACCCAGGCTTTGGAGCTGTTCATCAAATAACCCAGTCAAAAGCTGCTATGGTAGATGGTGTATATTTCTAAGGGAAATGTGGGATTCTGTTTGGTCCCTTAGCCCCATAGTTCAGTTCTCTTGCTGTTCAGTGGTGTGACTGTGGCACATGTCACTGTCACAGCTGACCAGTGGCCATTGGCCATGTTGATCAGCACTTCAGTGCTGAACATCTCAGCAATCATTTGGTGTCACCACTGTGCACTTCATTGCCATAGTAAGTGCGTGTTCATTAATATTTGAATCCTTTTTCAGGCTTATTTCCAGAAAATAGAGGAAGTATTTTCAGTCCTTCAAGATTTCCTATATCACTTAATTAAATTAATATCTAATTATTTTTTCCTGCTTTTACAAGAGTAGGGCAGTAGTTTCCACAGCACTTTGTTGGACAAATCATACTATATTCCCAAAGGATTTTTCCTGATTTTCAGAGTTCTTTGGAATGTATTTGTGTGATATGATTTAGTAGAGATTAATTTCTTAGGTTAGTATGAGACCTAAGAGACACCATACCTCCTTGTAATGTGGATGATAGAATTTATCATTGCTGAAAAGCCAAGATACATCCTATAATCTTTCTTGTGTTGGTCAATACCAGCTACTTTGTAAGTAGAACATTTTTCTCCTCCAGTAAAGCTTTCTTCCCCCTGCTGTGTATAGACAGACAGTGGTTTAAGGCTAAAAATATCCAGCCAATAAGTAAAAAAGAAAAGTGTAAAAGCAAACAGATACTGAGCAAACAGAAAGAAGAACCCCACATGAGAAATAGAGAGGGTTTTACTGAAGCTGTTCATGTTAAATAGGAGCTCAGAATGTGTTTGGGATTTAATATTTCTCCCTTGAACTACTTTTGCAGTATTTTTGCCCTACATAAGCTTGACTAATACTGCAGTATTGTATCTGCAATGCTCTTCATCTGCATTTAGAAATTTAAGCTTGGGCATTCTCTGCCAGCATGGATATGATATAGAAAGGAAATGTTTTCTGTAGACATCTGATACTTGAATATTAACTGGACTAATGAAGGACTGGAGGGAGCATTTGTTATATGCTATAGCCAAGGCCCTGTAGAAAGGAAAGAGCAAAATCTTTAACAACGGGAATCCAAAAGCTTTAATTTTTTCAAGGAGGGGAGGGGAGTTGAAGCTTGCACCAGAATTAGAAGGACTTAATTCTCAAGGATCCAGCTGAAGGCTGGAATGACAGGTTAGCTAGGTTGGTAAGAAGTGTTTAAAGGAAATGCAGCTGACAAACAGGGCCTTGTTTTTGGACAAATGAACTTTATAAGTGACTGTTTAATTCATTGAGTTGTTTCAATTCCATTTACAGTATGTATTTCTATACTCTTGAGGCATTGGTAGTGATTTGGAATCCTAATGTGACTTTAATTGAAGCCAGGTAGAATCATAGAATCATTTAGGTTGGAAAAGACCCTTAAGATCATCAAGTCCTACCCTTAACCTAACACTGAAATGCCAGAAGTCACTGTTGGAGCTGCACTGTTGCTGCTGTTAAGTGGCAAATACCTAGGTTTACTCAGCATCTTTGTGCATGAGGCTGAGGCTTGGCCATATCTATTATGAGCTACTCAAGTGTACATTTTATACCAGTCAGTATTATCAACCAAGTTATGGGAGGATCAGCTGTGTTCACAGGATGGTTTTTCCTTTTCACAGGTGCTGCCCCATTATCAGCTCCAGCATTTTCCTTAGTCTTTCCTCTCCTGAAGACGGTTATGACTGAGACACCCCATAACAGTGAAGACAGGGAGGAGTTCCTGGTCAAGATTCTGCAGATTCTTACAGTCCATGCTCAGCTGAGATCATCAGGAAATGGCCAGTCTCTGTTGGTGGATGAGGTGAGAGCTGTGGGGTCACATTATCTCCTTCAAATGAGCCATGGGATAACACAGCTGATGTGTAAACTGCTCAAAGCAGATGAATTCTCCAGGTCAGAGTTAACTTTATAGGATTGTTTTCTGCCATGGGTTTTGGTATTTGTCCAGCCCTAGGTTTTGACTGGGATTTTTAAGGAGTGTCATACATAGGCAAGGCACTTTGAAATCACAAGACAAAAAAATCTTTTTCCTTCCTCTGCCCTCCTCTTTATCCCCTCAACCTTTCAGAATGGCCCAGAGTTGCTGCCCCGCAGGGACATGCTGGTTCTGCTGACCCGGGTGATAGGAATGGGTTCTCCACGGTTACAGGTGAGTGCTCAGCTTCATAACCACAGGCAGGATTCTCCCTAAGTTTCGTCAGCATCTAAATGAGGGAAATGTACCAACTGGTTTAAGTCTCTGATGCTGGTGGTTGATATATTCCCAATTTTCTTCTGTGCTTATGGTATTCTTGGATTAAAATGTCTGCATCTTTCTTTCTGTGGGTTTTACTGCACCAAATATATTCTTCAGTCTTCCAGAGGTGACATTTTTTCTTTCTCTAAGGCCTTGCTCTGCCAGATAAGCTCAGTAGTCTCTCCTCTGAGTATTTGTTGTAAGGGATGAGGTGGCAGAAAGGTCAATAATAAAAAGCAAAGAGTTGGGCTGAACTTGTCACGTGTCGGTTTTGTCACTGTTCTTTGGGACTTTCTTCTGCTGTGCCAGCACTCAGCGCTTGCTTTGACAGCAGTTGAGGGTGCAGTGGAATCTGTGACACGTGCTGCTGCTGTTGTAGGTGCTGGCCTCGGAGGCGCTGACGGCGCTGTGCGCGAGCAGCAGCGGGGAGGACGGCTGTGCCTACGCCGAGCAGGAGGAGATCAATGTGCTCCTGCAGGCCCTGCAGTCTCCTTGCATGAACGTTCGAGATGCAGCTCTCAGGGTAGGTGGGAATCATTCAGGGTCACACCAAATTCCTTAAGGTTTTGGGAGGTGAATCTTCTCTAACACTGATGCAGAGAGGTGTCAGCTGTGATGCCAGGCTTTGGGCAGTGTGTCAGAGGCAGTCTGAACAATAATGCTCCAAGTCATGCTCTTTGTGCTGTATTTATCTGCAAAAAGGAGTACTCCGGGTTTATCCACACCTTTGTTTCCTTAAAAGAGGTATAATTAGGACTACTTAACACCTTCTGTTTACAACTGGATAGAGCTTAGTCTTAAAGAGAGAAGCTGTCAAAAATTCCTGTCTGTACTAGGCCTTTCTATTGGAAAGCTTCAGGCTTAGTCACTTCTGAGAACACAGAAAGAAAAACCTCAAGGGTGCTTGGTGTTCTTTGCCATGAAACAAATTCCAGTTTTAGCCCATCTGAGCGGTCTTGGCTGTACTTAGAAGCAGAACAGATTCTGGTCACCAGAGCCTCTCTGCAACCTGCCTGTGGAGCACTGTTCTTGAGTCCCACCACCTCATCTACTAGCAATAGGAAGTCCTTGATCACCATGGGCAGTGTAAGGCACAAGCAAACATGATTTTGACACTTCCAACCACTGAGAGCTTAACTTGCCAAAAGTTTTAAGTGTTTTAAAGCATCTGTTTCTAAAAATCAGATCCTTGCACTGATTTTCCTGTTAACTAATTCAGGGACTGATGGAGCTACAAATGGTTCTACCAACCCCAGACAGCGATGAGAAGAATGGACTGAACTTGTTGCGTCGCCTCTGGGTAGTAAAGTTTGATGTTGAAGATGAGGTTCAGAAGCTGGCAGAGAGGTAAGGGTTCTTCCTTGTTGATTGCATTTTAGGGGGACCTCTTCTCTACCCAACAGCATGGAGCTGCTCTCAGGGGCTTTGCCCCACAGCTGGAGGGCAGCTGTAGGTCTCTCCAGTTGTACATGTGGCAGTGGCTTCTTTGCTGAAGGGTGACCCATCACCTCTGTATGTGTGCTGCAGGCTATGGGAGTCCATGGGTCTGGAGCTGCAGCCTGACCTGTGTTCCCTGCTGATCAAAGATGTCATCTACCACGAAGAGGCAGTACGACAGGCAGGGGCTGAGGCACTTTCCAGAGCTGTAGCTCAGTACCGAAAGCAAGCAGCAGAGGTCATGAGCAAGCTCACGGAGATCTACCAGGAGAAGCTCTATGTAAGTACTCTTGCCCTAAGGGGTTGACAGGCATCAGCTGCTGCTTTATTTTCTATGAGTCACTTTTCCTTTTGTCTGTCCTCAAGATGTGCATTGAATCTACTGTTGTCCTGTTTCAGCTTAGCACAGACTTCAGTGTCTTGAACAAAGGTGCCACTGATGGCACCATTGGACAGGTGGGAAGGGTGCCTTAGATGATACAGAAAGGCTGTGGTAGGGCAGTGTCAGTTGAAGTAATTTTGACCCCAAACTTGCTTTCTGCTTGTTTTTTTTACCTTGCTCTTCTGCTAGTGGTATCATAATTCTGTGCAGTACTATCAAATGGCATTGCAGGTATGGTTGACAAATTCTCTGCATGCCTGTCCTTGGAAGAGGCATTTTAATGAAATCTTATCTCCTTCCAGAGGCCACCTCCAGTTTTAGATGCTTTGGGACGAGTGATATCTGAATCACCACCTGACCAGTGGGAAGCAAGGTACAGTCATATTCAGATTGATCTCATCACTTCCTGTGCATCCAAATGAAATGTTTTTGATTTTTACTTAGAAGAACAAATTACATGCAATTGTATTGACTTGCTGTTTTCATGTGTCTTTCTGGTAGAGAATATTTGTGCCCCTCAGGCAAACTGGGGGCAGGCAGAACTCCATCACAATATTGGATGCTGTCACCTCTGTGTTCTGATAAAAACAGTATTTCTCTCTCAGACTGTCTGAGTTTTGTCTTAGCTTACTGTGTTCCCACCTCTGTATGGGCCATTGATTGTTTCAAGAGCAGCAGTGCAAGCCGTAATGAACTGGCCAAATTCCAGTTTGGATAATTACTTTCTGTTTACTTGCATGCTCTGTACAGGTTTAATTGGTGATCATCTTGTTTGCTACTTGTCTTGAGCTAATCTGTTCTTTAATGCTGATGTACCTTGTTGTAAAGCTGCTGCATTTCAGCAGTAGCTGAAGTGATCCTGATATCTAAGTTGACTCAAGTATACCAACAGCTTAATTGAGATAAAAGCTATTATATGGCTGAGGGACTGTTGTCCTTGTGGGAGACTGCAGCATGGAGTTATGTAATGAAATGCACAGAGGTTGGACACTCTGAGGCATTTTGTTTCCATAATGGTTCTCACTCTCAGTTTCTGTAATTGCTGCTGATAGCAAATGTGATTGTGAGCTCACAGGCTCATCACCTTCTTCACAGGTGTGGCATAGCACTGGCCCTTAACAAGCTCTCAGAGCATCTGGACAGTTCTCAGGTGAAGCCCCTCTTTCAGTTTTTTGTGCCAGATGCTCTGAATGATCGCAGTCCTGAGGTCAGGAAGTGCATGTTGGATGCAGCTCTTTCAACACTCAACACTCATGGCAAAGTAAGTCTGAATGTTTCTGTCTCTATCAGGGGAAAAAAGATGTAGGTATGGCTATGTAGATACTGTGTTGGAGCCCGTAAATTTTTTTTTTCTTTTTAATTTTTGTAAATTTCTTAGAGGTTGCTGTTACTTGTAACAGCTGAAAACTTTCATTTAGGAATTTTTGTGTTCAGAGTTGTTCTGTTAGTGTCTAGTGTTGACTAAGTGTGGTTCATCCCTGTCATTGCTATAAAATGTAATATCCCTGGATCAACTGGAGTTAAAATGGTATAAAACTAGAGTAATAAAAGTAAAATCAGACCATAGATCTTTTAATCCTGCAAAGATGAGAATTCCTTTTCAAGCTTCATGCAAAGCAAAACATGAAACCTTGCTCGTTGGCTTAATTAAACTTAAAACATTGAGGAACTGAGGATCATCCTTCTCCAGCAGTGTCAGATGGGGAAGGTGTGCAGGGTGTGAATTGCTCAGCTTCTGATTGCCTCCTATGTGCCAGTCACCTCTGGACAGATGCCTGTATTCTTTAGTTTAGCCCAAGACAATTGGGGTATCTTCATATTATTCATTCTTTCATTGTGTTTCTTAGAAAACCAGTGTGAAGTTCATTTGATGTTTCTGCTCTCCCTTGGCAAATGGGGCAAGCAGAGGAGCGGGCACTGATGTTCAGGCCTGGGAGCTCGTGTTGCTTCTGGCAGAACATCATGCTGGCAGGCTTGGGGATTCTAATTTTGAAGAGCTAATTTCTCTGTAGCAGGAAATATTTGCTGCCTGTCGGGATGGTACAAGGTTTTATGTGATGTGACACACGAAATGAACTGTAAATACAGTATGATTGTTCAGTTGTTGGCTCAGAGAAGAACAAACAAGTCCACTGAGCATAGCAAATCTCATTCTGAGTGGACTCTAGTGGCAAGTTCTGTGGTTTTGTTTTTCAGGACAATGTTAACTCTCTCTTGCCAGTGTTTGAAGAATTCCTGAAAAATGCTCCTAATGATGCCAGTTATGATGCTGTCAGGCAAAGCGTGGTCATTCTGATGGGGTCACTGGCAAAACATCTGGACAAGAGTGACCCTAAAGTGAAACCAATTGTTGGCAAGCTGATAGCAGCCTTGTCCACCCCATCTCAGCAGGTAGGTGCCTTTGGGAGGATTTGGCAGGTTCCACACAGAGGCAGGTTAACACCAGGATACTGTTAGGGATGGCAGAGAGATGAAAAATGGTGACAGAAAGGTTTCACTTGGGGTGCATTCTAGGGGGAATTTATGTTAGTAATGACTGTTTTGTGATCTGGTGGCTGGTGGATTGTTTTACAGGTTCAAGAGTCAGTGGCAAGCTGTCTACCACCTCTAGTGCCTGCAATTAAGGAAGATGCAGGAGGAATGATCCAGAAGCTGATGCAGCTGCTGTTGGAGTCTGATAAGTACGCTGAGCGCAAAGGTGCGGCCTATGGTCTGGCAGGCCTGGTGAAAGGCCTGGGCATCCTCTCTCTCAAGCAGCAGGAGATGATGACCACGCTGACCGATGCTATCCAGGACAAGAAGAACTTCCGCCGGCGGGAGGGTAAGGGACAGGAGCTTTTCCCTCCAGATACTCATCATTTCTCTTGTACCTACTACCATTGTGGTCAGGTGAAGTTCCTGCACCCCTGTGTTTGGGTTAGTTACGTTTATTTTACTAAAGTTTGGCAAGAAAGAAATGGGAAGTATCTCTTGTGAGGCCGTTGGTTGTGTACTGTGTCCCAAAATGGCTCGATTCACATTGTGGTGGAAGAAGGATTTCTAGTCCTAGACCATAAGCATGTGCCCCCCTCTCCTGTTTCCAAAGGCAGGGGTTGCGGGGGCAGAGCTCCTTTTCTGAGGCCACAAATCCCTACTACAGCACAAGCCACAAGGGCAAGAAAGCAAGAGACTTTCAGCTGTGAGATTTGAGTGCTTTTGGAACAATATTTGGCAAATTGTATCTTCTTTTCCCATCCTCCTTAAATGAAGTTGTATTTTCCTCTGACTGTCCTTTTTGGGTTTTTAGGGGCTCTGTTTGCCTTTGAGATGCTCTGCAGCATGCTTGGGAAGCTGTTTGAGCCCTATGTGGTTCATGTGCTGCCTCACCTGCTGCTTTGTTTTGGAGATGGGAACCAGTACGTGCGAGAGGTAAGGCGCCTTAAATTTCTGCTATCACAGACTGTTAAAAAACCCAGATGGAATGGATATGGATGAGAATCCTGTTTGTAACGAGGCAAAGAGAGAAGGTGGCCTATCCCTTGAGATACCACTAATAACAATTTGATCTTCTTAGTAACTGAAAGCATCTGATTTCATTGCCCATTAATTGGGAGCTACTTAGCCAGCTGCATCATTGTACTGAGACACTTTTTACATGAAGGCTTTGTTCCCAGAGAGTCTCAGAGGAAGGAAAACAGTGTTGTGTCACAGTTTGTAAGTGTTCTCTTCTCCTTGGAGGCTGCAGATGACTGTGCCAAAGCTGTAATGAGCAATCTGAGTACTCATGGGGTGAAGCTGGTTTTGCCATCACTTCTTGCGGCACTAGAAGAGGAATCTTGGAGAACTAAAGCTGGTATGGACCAATATGTGCCTGACATGACTGAGAATGACCCACAGTTCCCTTTGCTGCCATCCCCCTTGTGTATTCCTTCATCCCTGCAGATGGCCATGATGGTTTATTGTCTTATAAGGGACTGTGGAACTTCTCCAGCTTTTTACAGCTGAGTTCCCTGACACATTCGAGTAACCTTTTTCCCTGTGGCATATTCAAGGGACAGTTTTTTCCTGTCTCTATAGCTGTACTTCAGAACCTGGAATTTTCTTAACACATTCTGTCTCCCTCATACAAAAGAAAATATTTTTTGGTGTTTTTAGGTGGCATAGAGTCACTTAATGCATTTCAGCCTTTCTTTGTGTTCTCTGACTGGTAGATTTGAGTTTGAAGTAAACGTGATCATCATCTCATGTCAGTTCTTAATACTGTGTTTTGTCTTTTCTTTTGTCTTTTTTTTCTTGGTGTACTTTCTTCACAGGCTCAGTGGAATTGCTGGGGGCTATGGCATACTGTGCTCCCAAACAACTTTCTTCCTGTTTACCCAACATCGTGCCCAAACTCACTGAAGTGCTGACAGATTCCCATGTGAAGGTGCAGAATGCAGGGCAGCAGGCTCTCAGGCAGATTGGGTCTGTCATCAGGAATCCAGAGATCCTGGGTAAGACCTGTCTGTGCATCTCTAATATCCTGATGTGACTGTGGTTTATAATAGCAAGATTTAGGTTCACAGTATTTAGGATTAAATGTAAATTTTTATAGAAATGAAACTAATCTTACAGAAGTATACCATGAAAGCTTAACAGCAGCTGTCTGCTTCCAGGCTTTTTAAATGTTCCTGTGCATTTTTTCAGCTGATGTTAATAGAGTTTCCCCTGTCTTTGGGCTGCTTGTTGCTTTAGAAGGACCTAAAACATCCCATGACAGCACACCAGCTCATCCTGACATGTTTTTGGTTTAGGTACCAATAAAATGTTTTCTCTTCTTTTAAAAAATATTCAGCAATTGCTCCAGTTCTGTTGGATGCTCTCACTGACCCTTCCAGGAAGACTCAGAAGTGTTTGCAGACTCTACTGGATACCAAATTTGTCCATTTCATTGATGCTCCATCCTTAGCACTGATCATGCCAATTGTTCAGAGAGCTTTCCAGGATCGTTCCACAGACACCAGGAAAATGGCTGCCCAGATCATTGGGAACATGTACTCCCTGACTGACCAAAAGGTACAGTGCTAAAAATGCCCTCTAACTGCATTCGAATTGATCACTGTGACAAGCACTAGAGAGAATTTATTTGGCTTGGAGATTTTGCTGTTAAGGTAGCATCAATGCAGCTTCTTAATTAAATGTAAATGAGCAGACGACTATAAGGATAGTGACAGTTCTCAGGTCCTTAAGACTGTCAGCTTTGGTCAACTAGTTATTACCAGTTTATCCCTGCAGAAAGGTCTTGTAATTTTTACCATATAAGAAATGCCTTAACAAACAAACAAGTGAAACACAGATCAGCTGGTAACAAATGGATCCGGGGTTTGTTTGAAAAGTATTTGTAGGACCTGACTGTAGGCTAAAGATTTGTGTTTAAGTTTTGTGTTGATAATACCTACATTTAAACCTCGTGTAAATGTTAAGAGTGTTGGATTTTCCTGAGACACAAACTGCTGAGTTGTGAGTGAGCATTAAAAAGGTTTTGAGTGATCTGCACGGAACTGGTGTTTCTTGGACTTGCAGAATAATTCACTGTGCTTGTCTGCAGTATTGTGAGAGCAGCTAATTAAACTCTCAGGATGTTAAGGGTGTTTGCTGATTCTAAGGGGTGAATGTCCTTTACATGAAGGTGACTATGTTTTCTCTCATTTTGAATCTAGTTCTGACTTTTTGGGCTCTTTGTTTTAGGATCTGGCTCCATACCTACCCAGCGTGACCCCCGGACTGAAGGCCTCTCTGTTGGATCCTGTACCTGAAGTAAGTCTTTTAAGTACTTTTTAAAGTACAAACACAGTTTGTCTTTTAGTGCATTAGGTTAAACATTGTCCTAATCAGCCTGGCACACCCATAGCACCTTTGACTGGACATTTTGCAGATCTCTGCTTCTCTTGTCTGTTAGGTGCGCACAGTGTCTGCAAAGGCCCTGGGGGCCATGGTGAAGGGAATGGGAGAGTCCTGCTTTGAGGATTTGTTGCCGTGGCTGATGGAGACACTGACATATGAGCAGAGCTCAGTGGATCGCTCTGGTGCTGCTCAAGGTGGGGACAACTGTGTGTGAGCACTGAGCTCAGGTCTTCTCATATTAAATCAGATTAGCTGCTTGTTTCTTGTGTGTATCAACTCCATTCCCTGTTTTTTTCCCCCAGGTCTGGCTGAAGTTATGGCTGGTTTGGGGGTAGAAAAGCTGGAGAAACTTATGCCAGAGATTGTAGCGACTGCCAGTAAAGTGGATATTGCTCCACATGTACGAGATGGTTATATCATGATGTTCAACTACCTGCCAATTACGTTTGGAGACAAGTTCACTCCCTATGTTGGTCCCATCATTCCTTGTATCCTTAAGGTATGTAGCAAAACTGAAGAATTTTATTTATCAGATAATAAAAAGAAGGCTCCAGAATATTTTAAGTATAATTTTCAATAATTGTCCAGCTTGGCTGGACTACTAGAAAAAAAGAAAGGGAATTTAAATTATAAATTATTTCTCCTAAGTTACTGGCTTGCTGTCTTTCACTTGTGGTCAGTAGTCATTTTTTTTAAGTCATCTTTGTGCATTCACAACTCTGTAATTCATTTGGTTTTCATGGTGGAGAGAGAAAACATTGGTTTGTTTTCCTCCTGTTGCTTTTGTGTATTGTGCTGAAAGGTCGAGTTTTCAGAGCCCCTTTTGTGCCTGTGTGCAGGCCCTGGCAGACGAGAACGAGTTTGTGCGGGACACGGCGCTGCGCGCGGGGCAGCGAATCATCAGCATGTACGCCGAGACTGCCATTGCTCTGCTCCTGCCACAGCTCGAGGACGGGCTCTTTGATGACTTGTGGAGGATAAGGTAAGGCAGAACCAGCTTAGCCACAAATGTTTCCCTTCCATGCTTGAAAAACCGGTGTGATTTAGGCTCTGTGTTGCTCCTCAAAAAAATGCAGAGACCTCTTGTGAAGCAAAAACAAGTGTCTCTTTTGCTTGTTGATTGGAGCATGATGCCTTACAGCACTTGAGTCTGCAAAGCCCTGCCAGGCTGGATCGGGTTTCCTACTACCTGCAGAGCATTCCTGCTGGATTATTAATTCTGGTGGTGACTCTGAAATGCACTTCCAAGGCAGATGATGTGGCAATATTTAGCCCTTGTGTACTGTTTTTCATTTCTCCAAATGCTGAGCAAGTTATTGTTCTCCTGTGTATGAAAATGCGCAGTGGAGCACTCACAGCCAATAGCAGTTGCTCAAAAATTAGCTGCACTGAATGATTTGTGCCAGCTGAGTGCTGCTAAGTACTCTTCCCCAGGTGAATGTCGTTTGGGTTAGACAGATACAGGCAGTGTCTTGTTCCTTTTTAGAGTCAAGGCTATTCTTGGATTAATTGCTTTGATTTGATAGTTCTCTCAGCCCTTCAGTTTGGAATTCACTCCTTCCCTTTCTCTTTATCATGCTGCTTTCAGCCATGTTGGCAGACTGATGTTACACATCAGCCCATGCAGCATTTCAGTGCAGACCCAGCTGTGCTTCCCATTTGGCTCTGGTCTGTAGCTGACATCCTGTCAGAATTGGACAGGTACTGCCTGAGCGCCCTGCTCATAACACTTAACTTGCTCCTGTTGCCAGGTTTAGCTCAGTTCAGCTCCTTGGAGATCTTCTCTTCCATATCTCAGGAGTCACTGGAAAAATGACCACAGAAACTGCCTCAGAGGATGACAATTTTGGAACGGCCCAGTCAAATAAGGTAAAGCTGTTCTTGCCTGTTGTGCCTTTATTTTTTTCAAATTCTTCTATTTTAAATCAGCATGGACAGCCTGCTGGAAAGACATACTGAATAATCATGTATTCTATTCTTTTTATAGATTTCAGGGGCAGATAATACCATTCTGTGCTGTTTCTTTCCAGGCTATCATTAATGCTCTGGGAGTGGAGAGGAGGAACAGGGTGCTGGCGGGGCTGTACATGGGCCGCTCGGACACGCAGCTGGTGGTGCGCCAGGCCTCCTTACATGTCTGGAAAATCGTTGTCTCAAACACTCCTCGCACGCTGCGGGAAATTCTGCCAACACTCTTTGGGCTTCTGCTGAAATTCCTGGCCAGTACTTGTGCAGATAAGCGAACGGTGAGGAATTAAGTTGTGCCTTCCTGATCCTGCAGGTGACTGTAGAAAATAACTCCTGAGGAACACAGGAGAATTCTTCTCTATAAGTTGCTCCAAAGCTGTCATCAGTTTAACTATTCTGAGCATGAGAATGTCTGAGTTCTCTGTCTGCTGAAGACAACTGTGATTGTGATGACAGTAAAACTATTTTTCGATGGTTATTTGTAATACTGTTTACACCCTATTGCTCTCTCTGCACTATGAACAATAGCGTATGATCAAAAGTGAACATTTGCTCACAGTTCACCTTCCAAAGTTTTATAAAAAAGGAAAATAATTAATATGTTTTTGGGGACAGGTTGCAGCACGGACATTAGGAGACCTTGTCAGAAAGTTAGGGGAGAAGATCCTTCCTGAAATCATTCCTATCCTGGAAGATGGACTGAGATCAGACAAGAGTGATGAGAGGCAAGGAGTCTGCATCGGTTTGAGCGAGATCATGAAATCAACTAGCAGGGATGCGGTGAGTCACATGTGCCAGGTGAAATTCCCATTTTCCCAGGTATTGATGTTATGGTGCAGGTATTGCACTTGAGACAGAAAAATACAGTTAGTGCTGGACTTGTTCTGTGAAGTCAGGGCTTGTAACTAACACTGAGTTTCTCCTCAGGCAAATTGTATGAATTTGTATCAGTTCATAAATTTAAGCGTTGCCTTTTATGAGATATAATACTAGAAATCTTCCACTTGGTAGCCTTAGAGCACTGCAACTATTTGTGCTGATGGATCCTGTTTTTCTTCCAATATTATTCCAAGCAAACTGCAGTTTAGTTTCAGTTGTGCAAATTCTGCATTCTTCACTACTTTACTGAGATATGCATGTCTGTTGTGCTTTAGGTGTTCTGTAATTGTATCTCTTCATCTACAGGTACTGCTTTTCTCTGAGTCCCTGGTTCCTACAGTGAGGAAAGCACTGTGTGACCCTCTGGAAGAAGTTCGAGAGGCTGCAGCCAAAACATTTGAACAGCTGCACTCAACAATTGGCCATCAGGCTCTTGAAGACATCCTGCCGTTCTTGCTGAAGCAGCTGGTGAGCATTGCTCAGCATTAGTCACCAACCTGATTAGTGATGTTGTGGGACAAGTTTTGAATAATTAACTTAAAGGAGCAGGAGGATTGTAGTGGCAGACTTTCCAGGGAATGGCAGCAGTATTTTGTCTCCTCCTGGAGTCATCCTAGCCAGTGGTAGGGAAGATCTTGTGGCTTAAGCCTAGGCCTAAGAATTGCTACACTTGGCTCTGGAATGGAATTGCCATTGTCACCCAATGAAGTTGCCTGGTCACCATGCCTGAAATGGAAAATCTTTCTGATGTGACAGAAGAGCTTGGTTTGGGTTTTGCTAGGTACTATGAGAATAAGAGATCTTTTTTGAATAGAAGGACTTGGTTTTGTTTTTATGATCACATGGAAAATTGTCCCTTGAAACGGGGCATAGCTTGGTGTGTCACAGATCATTTCTCAGTTTGTCTCTTTCTCTTTCCCTGTAGGATAATGAAGAGACAGCTGACTTTGCTGTGGATGGTCTTAAACAAGTTATGGCTGTCAAGAGCCGTGTGGTGCTCCCTTACTTGGTGCCAAAGGTACAATGGGAAACAAGTTTTAAACTTCATATCTGTGCTGTTTCCTCTGCTTGCTGCCAGTTTTTGGGAGAGCATAGTCTGAAATTTTCTTCTGATTTTATGCTCAAAACATTGTTATTTGGCTTGTGATGCATAAATATTTCATGTTGTAGAGAAAGTGAGACTCCTTCTGAAATAAGTTCCTGCTTGTCTCAATTTTTGGTTTTATTTTTCACTCTTGTAGCTGACTACCCCCCCAGTGAACACCCGGGTGCTGGCTTTCCTCTCCTCAGTGGCAGGAGACGCTCTGACACGGCATTTGAGTGTCATCCTGCCTGCCATGATGTCTGCGCTCAAAGAGAAGCTGGGCACCACTGAAGAGCAATTGGCAAGTAGCATAGCTCAGCTCTTTGTTGTGACAGGCTGCCTGAAGAGAGTGCACCAGGTTTACTTCCCAGCCCAGAATCTGTGTTCTCTAGATTCACAGATTGCATGTTTAATTCAGTCCATTAGCTTCTCCAGGATGAGTCTTTTTGCTTGGTGGCATATTGTGAGTCAAAAAACGTATGCTTTCCAAATCTATTTGTATCCATTTAAAAGTCTCCTTGGCCTGCTACAAGATACAATTCTCAGTTTACTTATTCCTGGAGAACTGCCAGAGAGTCAAGTTAACTTTGTATTTATTCTTGGTGTAGAAGACTGAGAGATTAAAGGGCTGCAGGGAGGAAATCTCCTATTTTGCATGCTGCAATCCTCCCGTACTGCTCTCCAAAACATCTGGTGTTTGGACTCTAGAGAACATCCTGGAGTTGTGACTGTGGACAGACATTTTCATAATCAGTTGGTGAATTAGGAATGAGTGACAGAGTCCTGTTGTCTTTCTGCTGTGGATACCCATTAGATCAGCTTCTAGCCCCAAGTCTGCCTGGAGATCTCTAATGTCCCCACAGACGTGCTTGTAATTAGTGCTGTGACGCACAGCACTAACCTACCTAAATCAGAAGAATGTTATCTGACAAGACTCACAGTCTCTCATGGGTGAATAAGATGGGGGAGAGTGAGCTACTCTAATTTTTGTAAATTATCCCTCCTGCAGCTGCTGCAGCAATCAGTTCAGCAGAGTTTGGTCACTTGTTAAATTTTACGAATGGGTCATAGCTGTGTCTGCACCAGGACTGAGTCAAGCCTTTAATGGTGATGTGACCAGCTCTTTAATGAGAAACAATTAGCAAGTGGGGTGTGTTGTAGTATTTATCTAGAGACAGTGCTGGGGATAACATGGAGAAACCTGAGGCTAAATTTGGCTTTGTTCTGTTTGAGAACTAATGTAAAGTTAATTTGGACTCTTCAGGAGATGGCAAACTGCCAGTCTGTGATCCTGTCTGTGGAAGATGACATTGGACAAAGAATTATAACTGAAGATTTGCTAGAAGCTACCCGCAGCCCTGAGCTGGGCATGAGACAGGCAGCAGCTATCATGCTGAATATCTACTGCTCCAAGACAAAAGCAGACTACACCGGGCATCTCAGGAGCTTGGTTTCAGGCTTGATTCGCCTGTTTAATGACACCAACCCTGTAGTTCTGAATGAAAGCTGGGATGCGCTTAATTCCATCACCAAGGTGAGAGGCAGCTTAAAAAGGTTACAGGAGTAATGCTTGGCCTGAGAAAACTTCACACAAGATATCTGGATGTCATGTTGCCTGATCTTTGTTTTACCCCTCTCTCCTGCAGAAATTAGATGCTGGGAACCAGCTTGCTCTCATTGAGGACCTGCACAGGGATATTCGGATTGTAGGGAATGAGGCCAAGGGCGAGCACGTGCCAGGATTCTGTATTCCTAAGAAGGTAAAGGATCAGAATGAGTGCAGATTCCTCACAGCCACAATTCCCGACCTTTGGGGAGAACTGATTGATATTATAGCTATTAGAAGCAGTGACTATTTAGGCATTCCAAACCTGTATATTGGAGGACTTTTTGTAGGTTAGAGCTCTTGAGTAACCCTACAGAAGACCCCTCTTGCAGTGAGGTCTCTGACAATTCTGTTATGCACGTAAGTTATAGTTGCTGGCTGCTTTTTGTGTGGGAGTAACACTGGACTTCTGTGCCAAATTTCTCTGTTTAAAAATTCCCTGAGCCGCCACCACTTTTCTCATAGCAACTGGCTTAGTAAGGCGGAGAGGCATGAAATCAAACCAAATAAAAGTAGCTCTGTCAATGTGGAATCAAGCAGCTGAAGGTCAACAGGAAATTGAGAGAAACTCTCCAAGTTTGTGCATCTGGTGTATAATAGGAACAAAAATAAGATACATATTTCTTGCATCTTAGCTTCTAAGCTTTCTTATCTGATTTTCGTGACAGGGAGTGACTTCCATACTTGTGGTGCTGCGGGAAGGTGTTTTAACTGGTAATCCAGAACAGAAGGAGGAGGCAGCAAAGGCCTTAGGGCTGGTTATAAAGCTGACTTCTGCTGAAGCTCTCAAACCATCTGTGGTGAGCATCACTGGGCCACTCATTCGAATCTTGGGAGATCGGTTCAGCTGGAATGTCAAGGTGGCGCTGCTTGAAACATTAAGCCTTCTTTTAGCTAAGGTAAGATTCAAAGTATTGGACTGTGGTTTGTGAACATTTTCCATGGCAACCTTCAGAAATACCTGTTGCTGTTCATGTAAATACAGCTGGGATGCCTGCTGCTGTAGCTTTGATATGTAGGGATAGCGCTGTAACTGGATTGCATTCTTCCAGCAGCTTCTGGCCTACAAAAAAAGCCCCCAGTGCTGAACCACTGGGCTTCTTAGAAATATTGATAAATGCTGATCCTACTTTCAAGTGATTAAAACCCACCATATAATTAATCTCTCCTGTATCCACCGTTTTTATGTATTGTAAAGTGCAAAGATCTTATGTATCTTTGAACAGAACTGAGCTTTTATTCAGTGCTCTGAGTACAAAAGGCTGTTCATGATAGTGTAAAATTTCTCACTGCTGCCCTTGTATTTCAGTGTGAAGAAAAGATGATTAGATTGAAAAAGGTGAAAGGTTTTGTGGTAAATTGTCGTTTCATATTTTTCCTATTTTAGTAGTGCGTTAGATTTAACGAGGGCTCTCTGATAACAGACTGCTGTAGAAGAGGTCATGCTGTTTTCAGGCTTTGATCTCTAGCTGCTCTTTAATACTTGACCCCACCACTTTCCCTTCTTCCACTTTGGAATAGGTTGAGATTGCTCTGAAACCATTTTTGCCCCAGTTGCAAACAACATTCACCAAAGCTCTGCAAGACTCAAACCGTGCTGTTCGCCTTAAAGCTGCCGATGCTCTTGGGAAACTCATTGTCATCCATGTCAAAGTGGATCCTCTCTTCACAGAGCTCCTGAATGGAATTCGTTCCAGTGATGACTCTGCCATCAGGTAAGCTGCAGCTGACAGCTCAGACCTTCCTGCTTACTGAGGATGAAAGAAAGAGCTGGGATGAATGAACAAAACCCCCAGTTCGAGTAAGATGCATGTATTAATGAAAGCAGTGAACTGTAAACCAAGAATGGGGATGATGGGGCCTTCCTGTGTCAAGTGGTGAGCTGTGAGAGTATTGAGTGCTTGGGGTCTGCTCAGCTGTCCTCTCCTGCACATCCCCAAGTAGCCCACCCACTTTCAGATAAAAGGCAGTATTGACTGTCAGTCTGAGCTGAAGTATAGCAGCTCTTCTTGTATTCTAAGGGCACAGATCCCTAAGATATGAACTTCCTGACATGATAATTTTTGTAATGTTTGAACAATCAGAAAATATTTGTGTTGTGTTAGACAGAAACATGGAAGTACTGTCTAGGATGGAGTCTCCAGCAGTGCAGAGAGGGGATCACTCTCCCAAACAGTAAGGCATCTCAGTGTAATTGCTGTGCAAGAATCTACAGGTATCCAGAGCAAAACTTCTCTTGGAGGGTGGGGGAGAGGCAACATCTGACTGTAGAATGTGATCTCTTGCAGGGATACGATGCTGCAAGCGCTGCGGTTTGTCACAAGAGGAGCTGGTGCAAAAGTAGATGCTGCAATTAGGAAGAATATTAGCACGGTGCTGCTGGGGATGCTGGGACACGATGAGGTACTGCTTCAGCCAGCTGCAAAGGTCCCCTGCTGCAGACAGTCTTGTTCTTACACTTCAAATCTGAACTTTCTAACAGAATTACTGTCTAAAATAACTTCTGGGAAAATTATTAATGATGTAGTCACAGTGAAGAATTGGAGATTCCTGACCAGTCCCTGGTAACTCTGAAAAGCCTCCAGTTTAATGTTTCCTTGGCAACTGCATATGTGGGTTTGACCTGCAGCTCCTCACTAACAGGTTTCAGGTAGCTCTGCAGTCAGGATTTGCTTTTTATCTTGGAGAAAGCCTGCAGTACCTTCACGATATGCACAGATGTGTTGGTAGCCTCTCAGGTCAGGTTTATCATTCTGTGTGAGAAATTTTTCAGATAATGACAGATTTTTCTCCAGTGAGAGAAGCTCTCCAAGTTTAATATAAGGTCTTCTTGTATATAGCAGATAGCAACAGTAACATGAGGGAGATTAAATTAATCATCTAATAATTTCTTTTTCATGTCAGTCTCTACAATACACATGCAACTGTTGACATGCTAGAAATATAAATAAATCTGGGGGAGAAGTGGACAGTAATGGGATGGTCACATAAGGAAGCCAAAATAGCAAAAGCCTGGAAGTCTTAAATGAAAAGTAGTAAGAGTTTATCACAGAGACCAGCTCATCCAGAGATGGCCAGAAATAACACTTACAGTAAGTGAATCTAAACTAAGCCCATGTGAACTCATCTTTTAAAACATTTAATTTCATCTTCATGACTTTTCCATTGAACAAATCAGAACTTAGATAAAATCTGTAATTCTTCAGTCTCTTTTGAGACTTCTGGCTCAAAATTCTGAGAATTCTTCTGGCTTTTTTGACCTTAGATTTGGTTTTAAATTCCATTATGTGCAAGAAACAATGAGAACTGAAAGAAGTCCTCAGGGAGTAGGAGTGAAATACCACTATTTATATTCTCCTCCTCTTTATTTCCTGTCATCTTTTGACACTTGTTTTTCTTGCTGCCTGTCTCTGGGGTGTGTTGAGCTCAAGCCATGTTCTCTGTTCTCCCATCCCCTGTCAGGATGCCACCCGCATGGCCTCGGCCGGCTGCCTGGCAGAGCTGTGCGCCTTCCTGTCCGACGACGAGCTCAGCACTGTTCTCTACCAGCACTTACTGGGTAGGTGAAGCTGTTCACAGGACTGGAACAGATGCTGAAAGCAACGAAGATTCCTGCTCAGCCATTGATTCAGGCTAATGTTGTGACTGAATCTCTGCTTTGTATTTTCTTGTGCTTTTCTTTGCTCGTGGCTCTTTAATTTGTGCACTCTGGTACACAGGGAGCATAGGTAACCGGTTGTCAGTTGGGGTTGCCCAGACTTTTTTCTCTGGATTTGTTATCTGGTGACTTGATAAAAGAACTAGCATGGCTGAGTAATTGCTGTTGCTGACACGAGGACAGCTGGACATGACAGGATGTTCAAGCAGGGTGGACAGGAGGGCCATCCCACCTTTTGGGAGAGCACTGTGATCTTAGGTTGGCTGATGCTAATTGCAGACTACACCTGATGGTTTCACATGCTTTTGGAGAATTAACTAATTTGCCTCTAAGTTAGAAAAAACCATGAGTTTCATAGGACCCCAGTGTTTGAGAGTGTTATGGATTACTCTCCCCTGTGGGCTTAAAAAGGAAGTCTGTTGGCTGATCAAATTAGAGATAAGTTTTATAAATTTACTAGAGTCAAAGGTTGTCTAGTTTTGAACCATCAGAAGTATCTGAGTTGAACAAGAGAGTCCCTTGCTTGCTTCCCTGCCTGCCCAGGTGGTGATCCTGCCTGGAAAAGGTGTTGCATTTTAGCTCTGTCTGTATGTCTTTTTGGGAGAAATGGAGGAAGCAGGGCATTGCCTTAGATGCTGCTCGTTATTTCATTTCATGGCAGTGAATTGACAAACTGCCAAAAGCCTCTCAGATGAAAAGGAGTAGATAGCAGGAGCCCTGCCACTGTCCTGTTCTTTCCTCTGCAGCAGATGTCTCTGGCATTGACTGGATGGTGAGGCACGGCCGGAGCCTGGCTCTCTCTGTGGCTGTGAACGTGGCTCCTGGCAAGCTGTGTTCCCCAAAATACTACAACAGTGTCCAGGAGATGATCATCAGCAATGCCACGGCCGACAGGGTGAGTCCTGCCCGACAGCGGGGCAGTGCTGTTGCAAGCGCTTGTTGGGAGCAGTTTTGAAATGTGTGTGAACAGGTTCCTGTGTTACCAGCCAGGACAAAAACCCCCAAGTGCCATCTGAAGATTCTTCCTTGGCTAGATGCAGTTTTTATGGTGAAATTACACAACTGTTCTGGTTCTTTTAGTTCTGATCTCTGGGAGATGAAGATTAAATAATCTTTAACTGCAGAGTAACTTTCATTTTGAGTAAATTACACTCCTGTTTCCCTAGAGAGTTCTCATTCACAGACCAAGTTTGCAAGAAGTGGAAATTACTCACTTCAGGAGGGAGAGTTTAAATCTGGTGTTGAATGAGTAGTTCGGGGTAGAAATTTTGTGGGCTTGGTGGGGCCTGCTGCCTTATTTCTTCTGGCTCATGGTTGCATTGGCATTTTTTCATCATATTACCCAATACCATTAACCCAATGTTTTCCTGCTTTGATGCTGCAGTTCTTTTGAAAGATGGGCTTAGCCTTCCACAAAAGCTGACAGACCGAGTTTGGTTTTAAAGTGAATGGTGCTGTAGTTATACCAATTCTTATCTTTATGTTGAAGATCCCCATTGCAGTTAGTGGCATCAGAGGGATGGGCTTTCTCATGAAATACCACATGGAAGGGGGAGGCAATCTGCCTCCCAAACTTTCCAGCCTCTTTATTAAGGTAAGAATTTTCATGTTAACTACCTGGTGGTGTTCTTGTGTGATCTGAATCTCTGTTTGACCTAACTCATTCGTGAGTCTATCAATAGATAGACTAGATATTTCTTTTTAAGGCAGAGTGCAGATAGAATCACTGTATCAGTCTGCTTTGAAGCTGTGAATACAACACTGCCATCCCTGCTCTAACATGGAAATTTGCTTTTGAGCTTTCTGTGCTGAATCCCAACTCTGATTCTTATAAATGCATTTTTCCTTTGCAGTAGCAAACAGCTGGCAGAGAGGCAGAGAAGAGTGTGAAGAAGCTGTCAGGTTTTTAAGATTGTTAAAGGTCAAATAGCCTTTGCTAGAAATGTATCAAATACCAAAACTCACCTGACCTGAGACCATTGAAGTTAATATCTTTTTCAGTTCATTTCAATTTAAATATTTTTCTTCAAAATTCCTTTATTGGCTGGTTGTTTCTTTTGGTTGTGTGGCTGGGGTTATTTGGTTTCTTTATTTGTCTGCCCTCCCCAAACCCCACCACACACCCAAGTATCCCTCTTGGTAGACAAGGATAGATACTGAGGGGTGATGCTGCAGGATAGTACATTTTCAGGTTTTACATTTCTTTGCAATTTACTTGAAAAACTACCAAACATGCCAAGTTGACATGATACAGGCCAACATTCTTTAAAGCAGGCTTTTTGTTTCAAATCCAACTTTTCTATATTAATATAATATTGTGTTAAAATATGAAATACCACGCCACAAAACCTCTATCACCATATTAATAATGCACTTGACATTCAGATATTAGCTTTCATGTTTTAAATGGGTTAAGATTAAAATACAAAACTCTCATTCTTCGAATTTTGAAGTGAAATCCCTGTTAAAATGCACCCAGTATTCCAACCAGAGACTGGCTGGGCTGTTGTTGCTGAGTGAGTGTGTTGTAGAGGTGCTGACTCTATCAGCTTTTCTGCACTTAGTGGTCATTGTCATTTCCTGAGACAGTTGAGATGAACATGTGATACTTTCATCAGCTACATATTTAGAAATTTTCTATTGAAAAGTTGTCTTGTTTTCAAGGTTTGACCTTCTCTTACACAGTTTAGTCAGATTTAATTGGTAACAAGCATGTATCTTGTGTACCTGTGAGTTGAAAACTGTTTGCTCTTCTTAGCATAGTTTTAAGTACTTAAATTGGAAAAAAAAATTACCAACTGCTTTTAACACGTGTCCTTGGTATATCTGAATGTAAGTGTATCTTTGTCTCCTTCAGTGTCTTCAGAACTCATCCAGTGACATAAAGTTAGTTGCAGAAAAGATGATCTGGTGGGCAAATAAAAGCCATCTTCCCCCATTGGATACTCAGACAATTAAACCAATTCTCAAAGCACTTCTGGACAACACAAAAGACAAAAACACCAGTGTAAGAGCCTACAGTGACCAGGCTATTGTCAACCTTCTGAAGATGAGAGCGGGTGAAGAAGTGCTTGAGGTATGAGACATATAAAAAAACTGTAATTGTTGGTAGTAAGGCTGTGTCACCTCGTTCTGCTTTTGTCTGTGTGGTGCCTGCAGCCTCAGAATGTGCTGCAAGTCTCTTATGAAATAGATGAAGTGGGACATTCCCATTTTCATTTAGATCTGCAGCAGCATTCTCATGCTAAGCTCTGAAGAAACCAGCAACACCTGTTCTGTACAACCTCATAGTGCAGCATTAATAGAATCGAGGCATTTAACATGCCCTCTTTAAGCCTTGCCTGTGCTGAGTTCCCTCAGCTGGCACTGATAATTCATTGCTTTGGTCACTTGGATGATCACAGTGGTCCTAAGGAGCATTTAGGATGGACTACTTCATGCACCCATTTCCAGACCTGCTTTCTAAGTCTGACCTGCTTTTGGATAGTTCCCACATCTGGAGTTGTAAAACCAGGTGAAGACTTTTGGGATGTTTGAAAGACTTGAGCTGATACAGCGCATAAGGCACTTAGACTCACTCTGATGTTGAATGGTGTGGTGTAAGGAGTTGGTAATTGGTGCTGTCTCCCTTCCACAGTCAGTTTCCAAGATTCTGGATGCTGCCAGCCTGGAGCTTCTCAATGAAAGCTGCAGGAGGTCCCTGAGGAAGCTGGCTGGGCAGGCTGACTCCGAGGAACAGATCGATGACACTATCCTGACGTGATAAAGCTCCCGAAGACCAGGAAACACTGAACCAACCGCTGCATCAGCATTTCAACTCCAACACCTATTATAAATGTTTTCATTTTTGAAAATGTTAATTCTGATGGGATTTCATGAAAAGGACTCCCAGAGAGTATTTTAGTATCAAATATACCAGAATAGCCTTAATTAGACCCACACTAGATGAAAATTAAAAATTTGGTCCCCTTTTTGAAACAGATAATGCGCAAGAGACAGACATACTAACCAATACTGGTCAGCTGTGGCCAGTTGTGAGATGTGGCTAGAGCACATCAGGCTTAAACTCTGGTGACAACTATTTCCTTTCCAGGGTCTGTGCAAAAACTCCAGTACTGGAGGTATTGTTGGTTTTTCCACACACCCTGGGAGGCAGGAATAGAACTCAGTGAAAGCTCAGTTGTATTGTTTCTGTGTACTGCTAACTTGCTGCTTGTGACGGTTCTGAAGACTGAAAATCCCTGTAAAACCGAATATTTAAAAAAGCCTTAGAAATCACAGATGCGAAAGGGGGATTAAATGCAGTCTGTTTAGAGAAGGAACATTTAATAAAGGCTCTGACTTTGATCCTTCTGATGTAAACTGTTCTTTTTACAAATTCATTTGTCAACAAACTTATACTGTGATTTACTTTTCAGACCTGTTTGTTCTAGGGCATACAGTTTGTGGAGTGGACAGTGCTGTGATCTGTGAAAACCTTTTGCAGAACTGAGACAAGACAGGGTTTAAAGCCAAGCCAGAACTGACATTTAATGAAATTTGTAAGTAATTACTGCTGTTAATTTCCAAAGTATTTTTGACTACAGACAGCTTTTTAGTTAGCCAACTCGTGAAAAGTCCTTTGTATTTATGTCTTCAAAGGCTTCACAAGATACTTCGCATTAGGTTTTTTGGTCAATGAGTTGTGCTGCTCCAAGAAAGTATTTTATTTTACCTGGCCACATATATCTCTCTTGAAAAAAAAAAATTATTTACTAGTAGATTTGATGTTACTCAATGGAAATAGTGAAAATCTTGTTGCAGAATACATATTTTTAGAAGGCAAAATGAGCTTTACGCTCCACGTAGAGCAATAATTACGTGAGCCTTATCTATTTTATGAAACTCACAGAAGCTGGTTGCACCTGAGAAGCCAGAGCAGTAAGATTTGTTATTTCACGTGGGTGGGGTCTGTGTGTGTGTAATCTTCCTTGCTTGTAACTCTGGATGGCTCAAACCATGATGATGGGAGAACACAACACTACACATAAAATTTGAGAGCATGAAGTGGAACCCCATGGGAACACACATTCTGCTAGAAGCAATTTTCTGATTGTTATGGCAGTAGCAGCAAACACAAGAACATTTTTATCATACTAATGCCTCAAACAGCAAGATATAATCGTGAGGAGGTATTTGGGAGTGCTGTGGTTTGTTCTGGTCAGAAGTACAAGAATCTAGCAAAAGGGTCTTGGTGCTGTGTCAGTTCCCAGCCTGTGGTGTAGCGTCCTGACAACAGATTTGCTGTAGGAGTTAGTGGAACTAACTGGGAAATCCAGTATTTTACCCTGTATCTAAGATAGGCTCAGCTCCCACTAAACCATTCCTAGCTGATTGCCACACAATTGTTTATATACCATTATAGGATGGAGATTACATAACCTCTCTGTGCCATCTATTTCATAATATGAACTTACCAGACTGTCTGAATTTACCTCATTCATGTCTGAAGAAAAGGTTTTCCTTGCTGCTTGTCCTGTTCCCACAGACATTGAAAACAGTTCACTTTTGCAGCAACCGCATTGTCACTTCAGTGTCCTCACCCCTGGATGGAATAAATTTAGATTTTCTATGTATTTCCTTAGAGATTTCAATGTTTTCTAAACTTACACTGCTGCCCCTCATGTTTGTTTGTTTCATTCTGACTCCTCTTTGCCTCGAGGTGTCCACTGCTGGCCCAGGTCTCCCGAGGAGTTGTTTTGCAAGCCCCACATAACACAGTTGTCCACCCCAACACAAGGTCTGGGTGTTCCTTTTTTGCAACACCACCATGCTGTGGACACCTTTAGTTTGTGATCAGATGTGATGCCAAGCTACAAAATGGCTCTTTAGCTAATTATCTCTAATCTTGTATTTATGCATTGGACATATTTCTACAAAACTGCAGTGTTTCCCAGTTGGTCTGATGGAAATTGTGTTCTGTTTCATCACATTTAGCTGCATTCTGAAGGTGGGTTTTAATTCTGATTTTTGCCTTTTAAAATACCTGCAAATCTGAAATCATCTTAAAACTACATAGTTTGTACTGAACTGGTAATACTCAAGAGTGAAAACTCAACTAAATGCTCTTAAAGATCTGGCAGCTCGGGGCACTGCAGTGGGTTTCACCTATGATGAATTAGCTGTGCATTGGGATCACAGGAACAGCAGTTACACCATGCAATGCAAAAACCTCTGCCCTGAAACATGTACAAAATTTGATGCCATTCAGAACCTACTGAGTAGGTGTCAAAAAGCTCAGTGATTGTACTGGAATCACTCACTCCATCACTGCAGCCAGGAAGGAATGAAAAAATAGCAAGCTTTGGTGAAGAAGGGCTGTTTGAGGTCTTGATCATGGGCACCTTGGCTTACCTATTCTGATTCCAATTGGTGCTCCACATAAACATGGGAAAGAAAATTATAGGTAAATGAAGGCTTTTTTATTAACTTGTTCATTTTAGCCAATAAGATATTCTATTATTTTGATGATTTGTATTTCCAACTTAGGTAGCAGCAAGTGGAAAAACTCATTCATCTTCCCAAACAGCACCTGAATTTCTGCACTGAGCTTAGTTGCTCCTGAGAGGGAGGGGTAAAAGGTTGGAGCTCACTTGCACTTGTGGAGAATATGCTGATTTTTCAGTCACAAGGAAACATTCGATTTGGATTTTGATTGCTACTTTTTGCTAAACTATTTATACACTGCAGTATAATGTATCAGAGATAAAATACCCATAATTTTTGCCACAACATGAGATCTGATAAATTGATTGTGCCAACTTGGAGGCTAAAGAACTAATTTTTTTCTCATTTCAAATGTCTTAAAAATACCAGTTGTCAGTAAAAGATAATTTTTCCCTACAACTGATGGTAATAACATCTTTGAACTGTCAAGCAACTGTCTCTGAGTGACAGCTGAACTGTGTATTTCAAGAAGATCAAAAAATAATTTATGAGAGAGATTTAAACTTACAAGGTGCTAAAAATTACAGTGGAAGACAGACAAATGTAAAAGCATAAAATATTCAAATATTTTGATTTTGTTTTTGATTAGTCACAGTTCTTACTGTCCATTTTATTTGGTAACATAGTGATGCCTCACACTTTTCACATGATGAGGTTTCGTGAGCTTAAAAATAGAGGTAACAGGAGTCACTGCCATTTTGGGTTTGAGCTGGTGGTTTGTGTGCTGGGTTCAAGGGATTTCCCTGCAGCTACAGTGTCCTCAGTTACTTTGGTGGTGCTGGGTTGGATGATGGGCTGCCCCAGTGCTTCTCTGGGGTGGGTGATACACATATATATTGTGTTTAAAATGCATGAGTTGCAGAGTGAATGTGAGCTGAAAGTCACGAGTGGATTCCAGGATGTGAGGACCTTGATGGGGTGAACTTGAAAACTGTAATATGTTTTTGAAGGTTAAGATTAAGGAAAGTTTGTAATTAAGTGGAACACGACCCACTAGAGCAGGTTGCCCCAGTCCCTACCCAGCCTGGCCTCGGACACATCCAGGGATGAGGCAGCCACGGCTTCTCTGGGCAACCTGTGCCAGGGCCTCACCACCCTCACAGAGGACAATTTCTTCCTAATACAGACTCATTTATAATCTACAGCAATCCCAAGTTCTTTAGTGCTAATATCCCTCTTCCCATCTGAATGACAATGCATATTAGTAAGACAGGTTTCATTAAGTAATTCAACAGGAGCTCAAGTACCAGTGAGAATGTTCTTCTTAGAAAAATTAATCAGAGCAAAAACCCAGCACTTTTCTTGTGCCATGTGTCCACTTAGAAGTGACAATCACCTAAAAAGTGACAATAGTCTTGCAGAATTTGTGTAGTCAATGTCTGTGCAACTGGTAACAAAATCACTCAGGCTGCTGGACGACTGGGAGAGTGCTTTTGAACTGCAGATGTGGGCTGGGGACGGTGCAAGCACAGCTGCTGATGGGCGTGAGGTCAAGGCCTTTCCTGAGCCATACACAGGCACGTCTGGATTAAAAACCCCAGGAATTTAATTTCAGACTGGCCTGACTTGCCAGGCCTGTGACACACACCTGGGCGTTTCGTATCACTGCTGTGGGGCTCCTCACCTGCAGCTGGGGCTGCGATGGGAACTGTTCCTGTACCTACACAAACCGCTCCTTTGGAGCAGAGCTGGGCGTCCTGGGGCTCCCTCACGCCTTTGATGCTTTCCTGGGGCAGCGTCGCTTTCTGCCGCGTCCTCCCACGAGCAGCTACGGGAACTGGGGGGGGGAAACACACGACTGGCTGAGGTCTGTCGGCGGCCCGGCAGGGGGGGAGGACAAGGTTCCCGTGGAGGGGAAGCGGGGCGCGGGCGGCGGAGGGCGGCGGAGGG
>VZSE01009357.1:477958-541739 GCA_013398275.1 Promerops cafer | reverse complement strand
GGCGGGCGGCGCGGGGGAGTCGGGGAGGGGCGGCCTCCTCCGCCCGGGGCACCCGCGGCGTTGTGCTGCCGGTGCCGCGGCGCGGGGCTGAGCCGGGACCCCGCGCTGTGTGTGAATGGCGGGGCGCGTTCGCTTGGGCTTCGGGAGGTTTTATCTGATAAACCTGCGGAACTGGCTACCACAGGATATTATGGTAAATAGCTTGGCTGGGTTTGGGAAAAGGCAGATGAGACACGTAGACGTCAGGACAGCACCGGCAGTGCTGCCGGCATCAGCCTTGGCGAGCGCATGTTTTGACGGCGCCCACTAATCTGTTGCTGGGATGAGGAGGGAATTCCCTTCCCCTGTGACAGGCAGTTTAGGGATCGATGGGAAGAGCTGCCTGCCCTAAGGACTATTGTTTCTAGTGTGGCAGTTAGTATGTTTTAACAGTCATTATTACCTTAATTATTCCTTAAGACTTTTTCTGGGCTTCAGCCTGAAGTCTCAGTTCTAGAGTTCCTTATTTTTTTTAATAAATCCTGGAAGAGCTGGTAGCTTTGTATACTTCTCGTTATAGTAGAGGATGCAAATATCTAAGTATAGGAGATTAAGGCGTAGTTTGAGGTGTTTTTGAAAACAGACATTTAAATACTTCTACAGCAACCTCAGAAACTTCTGGAGGGCTGAGCGTGTGAACTGTGCCAGTGTCTGGTGCTTTGGTCTGGGTACATTAGAATTGGGACTGGGAAGGTTGCTGCCGTCGGTGCAGCTCGGTGTTGGTAGCACTCCAGCAGCTTACAGCTGAATTTCCATAAAGTGGAGAAGGGTGCAGCCGCCCTCTTCTTTTAACAGAGGTGTGGTCCGTGGGGCGGCAGGTCCCGGCATGCAGCGAGGCACAGCTCTTGGATGAAAGGGTAATGTTGCACGATCTTGGCAGTTGTCACCTTCAGAAGCTTTAGCTTCATGTAAAAAATGTTTTATTCTACACTAAAGTGTGTCTGCATGAAGGGATCTAAGGAGGGAGACAGGACAACAGCTTCAGAGCAGCTTAAGCCCCAGGCAGTTCTGGGAGGCTGTGGATTATTACAACCAAATGCTGCATTCTGAGAAGAGCAGTAACTCTGTTGCTTGCTGATGCGTTCCAAAACTGTTCAGGCAAGATAAACAGGATGGTGAAAACTCTGAGGAAGACTTCTCATTTTAAACAATTGAATAAATTTTCTCAGCTCAGTCTTCTTGAGCAAAATCCCTATAGTGTATCCAGTGAAAGGAGTGTTGTGAGAATTGTCAGGCTGCCTGTGGTTCTCTGCTGTAATTAAATCTCACTATGTAGTTTGACTATTGATTTTTCTTTGGTTTTGTTTTTGCTAACTGCAACAGGAAGGCTTTGTCCCTGCTTGCACGAAACAGTTTGCTTGCCTTGTTTATTGACATTTATTCCCTGCAATAGGAAGTGCACTGTTACTGGATAGGATACTTCTGTCTCATCAGCTTTCCCCTGTATGCAAATCTGTCAAGAGGGTAGTAGGTTTGTGTGTTTTTAGAACAGGTCATCTTGAAAAGCTGCTGGTGATTTCAGCTGTGCCAGATATTTAAAAATAATACAGATTATCTGTGCTTTGCATCTGCTTCTTTAATTCAGTGTACTGTTGGGTAAGATATGGGTCTTAGCATCTTGTCTGACACTGAAATTTACTTTTAATTGTGCAGAGTCAATAGGCCTTTTTTTTTTTGTTTTGTTTGGTTTCATTTTGCTGTCTTTAAGAAGCTGAAGGCCCTGCAAGCCTTCTCTTCAGGTCTTCAAACAGCTCTGTGTGGGAGGTGTGGGGTCACCAAGAGGGTGGTTTCCCTTTCGTGAACAGTGTGGGTCAGAGGCAGTGTTTGTTTAGTGAGATCTTGTCACTGGGAGCATGTAGAACTTCCTGAATTCGGGAGGTTTCTTCTCTCTGGAAGCTGCCAGCGTGCTGGGAGCTGTGCAGCTCGTGCAGTGGAGGGCAGTGTGACAGAGCAGTGTCATGTGCAGCTCTGCAGCGTCGCCCAGGGCTGCTGAGCTCGGCGATGGTGCTGTGGTCTGACAGGTCTGTGGGTTCCGGCACCCTCTTGCCTCTCACTGAGCTGAAGGCCAAGGCTGCTTGGTCAACGAGCACAGCACTTGCTGCTGAAACATTCTTGTTTTCTCTTAGTTTCTTATTTTTTCTTAGTTGACTGGTATTTTCAGAGCTTTAACTCTTGCTAAATAACCAGTCCTTTGTTGAAGTACAGGAACTCTGCTACCTTTTTTGATCTCAGATCAATCTCATATTGATTATATGCATGCTGTGACTTTGTATTTTTTTGTTCCTTTCCTCTTTTCCTCCTTAACTTGGTAGCAATGAGCAATGAGCATGGCTTCTCCAGATGGCTGGTCATTTGAACTCTTTGCAAATGAGACATGGCTTACTGTAATCATGCAGATTTTTAGGTTGGTTTTTATTTTTTGTTGGTAGCTGTTGTCACATGCCAGCAGCTGAGAACTACTGGAGTTCTGCATAGGCTTTGCATAGGTCTTCTATTAAGAAGAACTTGGAAGTTATACGTCATCAAAATAATTACCTTGAATAACTTCTACCTGAAAAGATTTAATAGATAATTACCCTGGTGAAGTTGAATTTCTATTCATACCATAGCAGATGTATTTTGGGGAGGAAGGGTCATTAACAGCAGAGATGCTATGCAGAGATAACAACATGGAGGCATTTAGATACCCAGATTCCCTTGGGTGGGCGTGCAGGAATGGGTTTCTTACAGTTCTTGTCTGAAGCACTGTGAAAAATGCTTCCCTGCAACGGGGTGTGATCAGGGTGCAAACAATCAGTTATGGAAAACCGGGATGAAGTGCTACTCAAAGCACGTAGAGAAATGTTTCATGGAACATTTTGGCAACAGGACCTTCAGAAAGGTGTGTGTCCTTCCTGTTAGATATGGATCAAGGCTGTTTTGGATGGCAGTACAGGACAGTGATTCCCAATTCCTGTTTGGTTTAGGCTTCTGTTAGACTGTGGCCATGCTAATGTGAGCTTTGTAGTACTGAGGCCTGGTGTGATTGTCAGAGCAGTCCAAATTCCACAGAGGATGGGAGGTAGGCAGTGGTGTTACTGACATCACACATGATGTGCAAGTGGAATTCAACAGAGTGCTGAATTCAGAGCAGTGTTCTGAGCACTTGTTAATTCACAGGACATGCTCAGCTTTGGCTCTTTCCCTAGCAGATGTAAGCCTACTGATTGTAAAGTTGCTTTTAGTTACTGTTCTTCTCTGACCTCTTGAACTGACCACAGTTCAGAAGCTGCTCTTTGAGAGTTAGCTGAGGGCTGGAGGAGAGAGGGCACAACCCTCCCTCCCTGCACTGCTACCAGAAGCATCCTGAGTCTTGGGGTGACTGTGCTGGGTCAAATCTCCCAGGAGAGTGTGGAGATGAACAGTCAAGGTGGATGGTACTAAACGATGTGCTGATTTTTATGCAGTGGATGGGTAAAACTGTTACGTTCCCTTCCCCCCCAGGATGACTGTACTGAAAGATTTGCTGTGTTTGTTTGTCGTAGGTGTGGGCAAGAGCAGTTTGCTGTTGCGTTTTGCAGATAATACCTTCTCAGGTGAGTGGTTTGTTTCCTTCAGTAAGTGAAATGCTCTAGGTTTGCTCCAGTGCTGCTGGTTGGTAAGGAATCTGTGTTTGCCCACTGATAGCTGTGCTGGGAATACATCATGCTTTTAACTTGGCATCTCTTGGTATAAGCCTGTGCAGGCCATCCTGTCTGATCTTCACTGGCAGCTGGAAGTCCCTGAGCATTGAAATACTGAGGTGGTTCCAGAAACAGCTGAGGTGGTTTAGGTTATGCTATACTCTCTGCAGACTTCCTGTTAGCCATTTGGGATTTAGATTGATTGAGTATTGTGGTAAACCACTTACATTTGTGATGTAACCAATTTATTGGGAGGAAACTCTTAGAACAGACTGTATTCAAAATAAGTGTTTCCACAAGCATTTAAAGCAAAGTATTGTCTCAGAATTTTCACAAGTGAAATGCTCTCATAGTTACTGTCTATTTTTTGAGATATTTGAGCGCATACTCTTGATCAATGGGATAGAAAAATAATAATTTTATTTTGTAACACTGAGCTGTTAATTTTAAAGGTGGCATGGGAGAAGTGGTTTTATGGCTAGGAAGAAAATCTGTTAGCTACAGATAAAAATATGTGGATCAGCATGATATAAGGCATTTTAAACCGTAAGCAGATGCGGGGAACCTTCTGTCCAGTCTGAGAGCTGCTGCCAAGTAGTGTTCAAGAAGTGTTCTTTGGGACATCCAAAATAAACAAGGCTTAGGTTCTCACTTACCCATGCTTTCCCTCCAGGCAGCTACATTACCACCATTGGAGTGGATTTTAAAATCCGGACAGTTGAGATCAATGGAGAGAAGGTGAAACTCCAGATCTGGGACACAGCTGGCCAGGAACGCTTCCGGACTATTACATCAACGTGAGTAACGCCGGGCTTCGTGCTGCG
The DNA here is from genome assembly GCA_013398275.1 of Promerops cafer. Lineage (NCBI taxonomy): Eukaryota > Metazoa > Chordata > Aves > Passeriformes > Nectariniidae > Promerops > Promerops cafer. The sequence continues at coordinate 537,214 of VZSE01009357.1, read as the reverse complement.
TGCCTTTGGGCCTGGATCTCACAGATCTTGTGACCCCCAGACTTGGGGTTTAGGTATTTAAGTGTTGCAGTTGATTAATTAACGATAGCTGTGTGGTCTGTACAGTGAAACTTCTCTCAGCTGTGTCAGAACCGACCGTGGTGGTGGTACTCTGGCAAGGTTTGGAGCTGGGATTTCAGCGTTCCTCACCCTTCTGTGCGTTTCTGTGGTGGTTTTGTCTTGTTCCTCTGCTGCTGGTTTCCAAATGGTACAACTGGAGTTATTAGACTGCATATAGTAGACAGCTTGTCTCTGTGCTTGTCCGAGTTCATCCTCTGATTGAATGCACTGCAGAAGCACAGAGTGCAAACCCCCTGTCAGTGTCATGTAACTAATGAACAGCTTGAAGATTGAAAAGTAGGATTTCTGATCCCTGGTTTTCCTTTAGGACAAAATGCTTAAGCAGCTATCTTTGTGTGGAGCTCTGCTGAAGCAGACGCCCACATGATATTAACCTTTTCCTTGGTTGGAATTCAGATTCGAACTCATTGTCCTTCTGAACAGTGTGTGCAGAGCTTTTCCTGTTCCTGAAGAAGCCACACCTAGAGCTGCGGTGGTGGGAGCTAAGAATAAACTGTATTTGTAAACTGATTGCAGTAAAGGTGGACTGCTCGCGGGGGGGAAAGGGGAAAGCGCACTTGGAAATGGAACTTTTGTTCCTTGGGTTTTAACCAAAATAATTCTTGAAAGATCCATGTGTTTCACTTGGTCTTTCATGACTCACTTCTCCTTTGGCCCTTATTTGAGAGGAGGATCATTTTCAGCTGATGAATTGATTAATGTACTCAGACCTGAAAATAATGAGATTGGTTACATCTGTGTTACGTCTAAAGCACTAGAAATGGCAAAGTTGAACGTGATGTGTGCATAGCCCTTTCCTCTGCACTCCTATACGGATATTACTGGGTTACTTCCATTGTTTCTTAAGTGTTTAGCTTGAAAAAAACTCAGTTGCCTCTTGTAGGGTTCCTGTGTGTGTGACATCACTTCTTGTTTGAGCGCTGCAGGCAGCTTTGGGAAGGAAGTGGTGAGGGGGAGGCAGCCGTGCAGTGCTGCGGCCCCGTCAGCTGTGACAGGCGAGTCAGAGAGCCCCGATTACTGCTGAGTCAGCAAATGGCCTTCCTGTTTGCAGATTCCCGATGCGACTCGGGCTCGGGAATGAGCGTTGGGTCGTGGGGCTGATGCCAGCCAGCTTAGAAAGCCATGGTGTATTGAGCACTGAGCAGGGAATACCAGAAAGGAGGATTCCTTCTGCCAACGGGAATAGCTGTGGATCGGACTTTGCACGGTGTTTTATGTAAATTCTTTTCTTGATTAACATTTAAAAGAGATAAGCTGAAGTGGTTTGAGGCATTTGTGCCATGACCTGTTGGAACTCTGCTGCTACTTCCTTTTGCATTGCTTTTTCTCAAGTGAGGCATATTTTACTTTGGGGGGGATCTAACGTTTTGGGGTTTCTGCCTTAGGTCTGGTAGTTACAGAATGGGAACTCCATGGTCAGGGAAAAAGGTCTGCATTTTTTGCAGTTCTGTGCAAAGAAGTTCATGTGTCCAAGTGCATTTAAAGTGTTAAGGAAAACGCTTTGGGAATGCTGGTTATAGTGGGATGAGGGCTCCTCTTGCTAGGTTGGTTGGCTGGGACTGTCTAGTTCTAATCATATCACCTATCAAACCAGGCAATAACAAGAGTTAAATTTCCGAAATGGTTCTGGCTGGCTTGGTTTTTTTTTTTTGTTTCGTTTATTGGCAAAGTAGTACTGTAACTGATTTATTTATCCTAAACTGACTGACAAATCAAGTAACCTTGCTTGTTCTTACAAAAGGGCTTGGCTATCAAATCATGGGTGGAGTGTGAGTGCCCTGTCAACAGAATGTAGTAGTCTGCCTAGTCTTTGACTAAACTGAGGTTTAGACTGAAGTTAAGAATATAAAAGGTGTTCCTTCAGTATTACAGTAGGTTGGGGAGTCCCTTTACAGTGAAGGGCAGAGTTCAGATTGATGTTGAGCCAAGCCTGGCAAGCAAGCCTGAAATTAGAGCCCATCTGGTAATTACAGTAATAGGTTGGTAGTGCTGCTGTGTGGACTTAGAACTGCAGAATGGTAGAGGTGGTAGGAAGTTAATAGTGGAAAATTGGGAAACATTAAAAGGTTGTACTAGTTTGATTTCATGTGACTGTAGCTACAGTCAAAAGCTGAAAAGCAAAATAAAACTGTTAAGGAATAGAAATCAAGTTGATCTGGAGTATTCTACGGAAGCTCAAGAAAATGAAACTAGATCAGAATTTCAGACTAGGAAGTATAAGGGCAGCTGGTTTTATTGTCTGTTAAATGTGGAAATAGTGGGATAGCTGGTGACTTCTGGGAGGAGAGGCTGATCTGTGTGAATTTGGTTGCCATGGAATGTCATCCAAATTAAATTTGATTTAAATTCACCAGGGATTTAGCATGCCAGGATGCAGCTGTATTAGCAGGAATACTTAAAATGCATGAACAGCCAGTCCCTGTACTTGATTTCCTCTTGTAGACAGGACTACTTTGTCCTGATTCAGGACTGTGGGTTTAGGATTCAAGCTTTACATAATAGTTGTCAGATGCCAGCTCAGGATGAATAGTGACAGCAGAGGGACCTTCTGCCATGGTTTCCTGTGGAATGGCATGTTTGAGAGAGGGATAAGAGCTTTGAGATGATAGAATTGCTGTATCTTGTAAAGCAGATATGACTAAAAGGCTAGTAGTTAAGAGATTGGTCTGATTGACAATAAATATGCTTCCAAGAACTTGAAAGAAAGATGAGTAGGAAACCAGATTATTAGAAGTGTCTGGAAATGGTTAGAATTCTAGATGAATGACAAAATGAAGGAAATGTGTGCTATGAAGTAGTGAAATATGAACAAAAGAAGCTGGATTAAAGCAGTGACCTTTCACATTTGGCAGTTACATGTTTTCCTAAAAAAACCCAAAAAAACCACACGGGTCCTACTGGACCAACATAGTGTCTCTTAAATCTGACTTAGCTACTGCTGTGCTCCATGAAACTGGTTGTTATAACTCCAGCTGTTAATATTGGGAAGCAGTTGCTAGAGGGAATATGAGAACTTTCTCACTGGTTTCTTGCAGTAGTGAATGCCCCAATGAGTGGCAAATGTTCCCTCGTGTTTCCCAAGGCCGTGTTCAGCGACGTGGGGGGGGGATGCAGGTGGCTGAAGGGCATGTTTGGGTAACCCCCAATTTAATTCTAGTGGTAGAGAAAGCAATAAGCTGTTTATTTCAACTTAAATGTTGGCTTTCTTAAGCCTTTTCCACACCTAAGCTGAATGTGAAGTCTCTAGGTCTAGGGAGCTCTTCCAACTATATGGGAGATTGTTGGCTACTACCAAGCATCCAAGGGCATACACAAGTCAGGTTTGGTTGTCTTTCATCTCAGCAGGATACTTTCATGGATACTCTTAACATGAATAACTGGTCTAGAACACTTTTTTCTGTATTCCACGGAGGTATTTCCACCAGCAGATGCTGGCTTTGGGGGTTTGCAGAGTACATGGCAGAGCACACCCACCACACAGAGGACAGCCAGCATCAGTCTGTGACTGAGAGGCTCAGATTGAGGACTTCAGGTCTCTTCTACTCTCATTTCTGTGGTCTCCATTTCCCCAAAAATGAAGATAAGACATTCTTTCCCTTGTGTCAAAGTCTCAACTACCTCTTGGTTGCCAAAAGCACAAAATTTACACCTACTCCTCCCTGAATGCCAAAAGCCCCATCTGTTCTCTACTCGCCAAAGCCCACAACCTGTTATAAAAGCAATTCTGCACTGCATCATTCTGGAAGTTGAAGTATGGGATAGGATAAATCAGATTTTGTTTTCTAGTACTGTCCTGCATTTGGGGTTGGAGAAGCTTTGCTGTACTTGTTAAGCCTAAAATGTTATCTAGGATGCAGAGCCGTATCTAACAACTGATGGAAAATAGCATGACCAGCTTTTTGAGAAAAAAAATGTGTGCTATGGAACTTAAGAGTTAGAGAATAACAGGTAGTCATGGTCTTATCTTTCAGGCTTATCTCTCTTGGTAATGACAGCCAATAGAGAAAATGACATTTTAGTGTAGATGAGGGGTTGGCAACCTTTCTAGAACGATGTGCCAGACAATTTTCCCTTCCAAAAATAGAAGCAGTGTATGCTGGTAGGCACTCAGCAGGAGTCAGGGGTTGCTGTCTTGCACAAAGGAAGCTATTTCTGATGAGGTGGCTGGCAGTATCAGTGGCAGGAGCTCCAAGCTCCTGCAGGGTTCCCATTGCCGTGGGGGTCTCTGCTGCAGGGTCCAGCCCACAGTCCCCATCCCAGGAGCAGAATCCGACGGTGCTGACGAGGTGTCAGGAGTGGGATTGGTACATGCAGGTTTTCCACTCCCCGACATCATGTGCTTTGCTTAGAAGAAAATGTAGGTGCGTGGGCAAGGTAGGAGCAGCAGGATGCTCCGTTGGGCCCCTGGTTGGGCTGACAGGGATGCCAGGCTGGGCTCGGTGTGCGCAGCAGAGCGAAGCAGCTTTGCGTAGGTGCAGCTGAACCACTGCGCTTCTCTCAGGGCTGAGTGTTGTCTTGGCAAATGTAATGCTCAGTGTTGGGGAGGAAGTGGTAGGTCAGCCTGAGGGCTGCTGAATTAAAAGATTATTAGGTGATGATATGGGAGAGCTTGAAGATAATTGGTTTATTGTTCAGCTGTGGAGAAATCCAGTGTGTTGGTAGGATTGGGGATCTTTCCCTTTCTGATGTTATCACACAAAACAGGATTCATCAAAACCAGTGTGCAGGGCATGCTTAGTGTCAGGAGAGGATGGGTTATTTTTGCAATATGTGGATTCAGGCCATGGAGTACTTTTCCCTCAAAAGGATCGAAGTTATGAATAAAGTTGCATTGTAATCTAGTAAAGCACAAATGCAGTGCTGTAGCAAGATTTGAAGTTGTTGAAAGAACTGACTGTGAATGGACTAGAACATTTGAAAGCACAGGGTTTCTTATGGGCTGGTAATAAGTAATTCTTACCTGAGTTAGTTCTTGCCAAGGGAAGCAAATGTACAGCATAAATCACTGGTAAAACATGGCATGGGAGGAGTATTTGAGTGTCTTCTGCAAGTGTCCAGACGGGCAGTAGGAGCAGACTGTTCTACTGCTGCAGAGCATCATGGAGGAGCACTGATACCCAGGGACTGTCACTGCAGGGGGATGAGGAGAGGAGGGTGTGGGACTCTGGGGGTGATCTGTGCCTCTCTGCAAGTCTGTCTGATGGTGTATAAAGGCAGGTGGCTTCTCTTGTAGAAGGTTGATGAAACTGGAGGTGGGAAGACACAGTGACTTGCTTAAGCACATCAGTAGCAAAGTGAGCTGAAGCTTTGAGATCTTCTAAAGGTATGTTTGGGTTAGATTCAAAGGCTTTGAAGTTCAAAGGTGTGTTTGCTGAGTTGGAAAAATCAAAGAGGAGCAGAATGGTCACAGTGGACATCTCTGAAGTGCAGTGGATGTACTTCAAGAAGTGCTTGTGATAAGACAGAAAGGTCTAGGAATGCTGTCACAATTTAAGGGAAAATCCTCAATTTTGTATGATGGTTTCTTGTTTTATTAAAAATTTTAATACTGATTAGAAGAAAGAGAAGAGGATGAAAGGAAAAGAATAAAGCTACACATAATATAAAAGGTGGATCCTGATGAAGACCTGATGTTAACTGTTTCCTGTTTCAATTCCTTTTTATTTTTTGGGTCACAGCTGCCTAATTTGCAATAGGGAATGTACTTGGTAGCCTTGTGATTGTGGCTGAAAACTGAGAAGGTAGAGCTTGCTGATTTTCTGTTTAGCTTTCTATTTTTCATCCTAAACATACTGTCTGTCTTTGGTAGCTTCGTGCAGGTGATTATGTCAGAACCTGAATTCTGATACTTTTCTTGCATATCAGACTTGTGCATCATCTTTTGAAGGTGCCAGTTGCCCAAGACTAATGGGAATAAACTGAAATAAAGCTTATTTTTAATGGCTAAAGGTAGCAGAGTGTATTGAATGCACATATGGAGTCGATCTGTTGAGTAGGAAGGTGTGATCAGAACACAGTCGCTCAACAAGACAGAAATTTTTGAGAGCTCGAGAGAACTGTGACTGAAGGTTGAGTATATTTGGAGATCTGCTGAAATTTTATTCTGTAAGTGATTGTTCACAGATAACAGAATTACTGCAAAAACTTGATGTGGCTTATACAGCCCCAAGGTTCACATCACAGCCAGTTCTGAGGATGTGCTGGGGGTACCATTGCCTTTGGTCCTGTAGCTGGAAGACAGCATTCATCTTTGAAGGTCTCAACAACCTGAACAAGGAAGATTTTAGAAGACTGTGAACTTGGAAACATATATGTATAGAGTGACTGAGCAGGGAGCTCTGTAGCTTTGGAGGAATAGCCTGGGATCAAGCTGGTACAAAAGAGCTACATGAGTCTCAGTGGGGAGAAAATGGGGAGAAACTTGATTACCATAACTTGAGGATTTGTTGTGAATCCTGTAGAAGCTCAGTGGAAGAGAAGGTGATACCTTGAGTTAACATTTGCTGTCCTTTTGTACCCCACAGGTATTACAGAGGAACACATGGGGTCATTGTTGTCTACGACGTAACGAGCGCAGAATCTTTTGTGAATGTAAAACGGTGGTTGCATGAAATTAATCAAAATTGTGATGATGTCTGCAGGATACTAGGTAGGTAATTAGGGAGTTACAGCATCTTATTTAGTGGGCTGGCCTGCTGAAATACCAAACTGACTTTTATTCTCTTTTCCTTTTTTAGTGGGCAATAAGAATGATGACCCAGACCGAAAAGTGGTAGAAACAGAAGATGCCTATAAATTTGCTGGGCAGATGGAGATCCAATTGTTTGAGACCAGCGCCAAAGAAAATATTAATGTGGAAGAGGTAATATAATATTCAGAAGAGTAGAGATATAATGATTTGGGGATAATGGTGTGGGAAGAAATAAAAATTCCATTCTTCCCATTGAGAAAGAAAAAGTGCTTGTACAAGTTGCAAGCAGTAGGTAAAATGTCAAAAAGAGACGTTTGGCTGTTGTTGGAAGAGCTGGGGAAGCAAAATGAAGGAGCCCACACTGCATTTCAGTAGCTTTGCAGTGCTCACATATTAGGCAGGAAAGACTTGAGGAGGATGCTTGTAGGAGGTAGGACTGCCCAGGCTTCACTCCTGGCCTCAGTTGCCAAATTGCCCTGGTTTTATTTACTGATTTGGAAAAAGGGATAGAGGTACTGTTTAGTTGGGGAGTGGGTTGGGAAAAGGTATTGGATTTCCACTCGGGCCGTAGTGGCCTGGGGAAGGTCTCTGAAGCATTATTGAAACATACAGAAAACGGGAATGGCTTCCAAGGAGCAGCACTCCACAGGAGCCAGCCTGAGTTCTGGGGTAGTCTGAGTGTGCTTGTTTCTCTTGCAGATGTTTAATTGCATTACAGAGCTTGTCCTGCGAGCAAAGAAAGAAAACCTAGCAAAGCAGCAGCAGCAGCAACAGAACGATGTGGTGAAGCTAACGAAGAACAGTAAAAGGAAGAAGAGGTGCTGCTAATGCCCCTTCCCTGTTGCAGAGACTCTGCTCTCAGACAGATCAGCCCCTCCAGCTAGACTCGGGCAATTCCACTGGGGCAGGCTTTGGGAGGACTTTCTCAGTTTCGTGCCGTTATTTAAAGATTATTTTTTCTCCATGTTTTCTATCAAGAGGCGCTGGCACCTTGCCACTGCAGTGCCAAGAAAGTATGGGATGGAATCTTGCCCCCCTCTCCTCCCCTGCTCATTCCAGTGCGCCTTGTAGACAAGAAGGACGTTGCCTACCAAGTGGACTAATTAACCCAAGAGTTTGTATATAATGTATATTGCTTTAACCAGCCTCGCCTCCCTGTTGTCGCTTTGGCTTCTGCCTTCTTAATGTCAACCAATCATGGACTGCAGAGTTCATCTTTTTAAAGAAAAAGTTTAAAAGTTCTTAATTTGAGTTGGCCCCAGGCTGGCAGCGACTGCTTCCTTGGGGCCTCCAGCTGCATTTCTGTTGGGCTCCAGGCTGGCAACTGGTGCCCCTGGGGTCTCTGGCTTCTCCTGGAGTCCCAGGCTTTTCCTGGGGCTCGGGCTGTGTTTTTCTAGGTACCAGGATTGCAGGTGTCGCTGCTGGAGCCTGGGGTTTCATTTCACCAGCCCCTGGGCTGGCAGCTGGAGCTGCTGCTGGGGCCTGGAATTTCAGCTTGCCATCATCCAGATTTGTGGCTGGATCCTTGGGTTTCACCTCCTTGTGCTGCAGCCCAGCTGTACCTGTGCTCTCCTGTAGTTTGTATCAAGATACTGGAAAACAAACTGACCTGTAGAAGTGGGATTTGTTTGGATAAAGCCTTTTTTTTTTAAAAAGCAAAGTTTAACAACTTAGACCTCTGCTTCTGGTTCTGCCAGTGTCCTAAGTGAGGGTCCATTTCTTTTGAGAAGAACAAAAATCATGTGATTCTGCCAAAAACCCCAAACTTCTCCTTATTGCCCTGTCCACAAATAGGCAATCTGAACTTGAATGTGAATTTTGGTGGCAAAGCTTTTGTTTTTGAGAGAGAAAAGGCATGAAAAAAAAAATCCAGCACTTCTTGTTGATGTCTGAATATGAAAGCTGCAGGATCATTCCCAGGATTCTTCTGTTAGGAAGGAGGACTGCTGTTTAATGCAAAGAAATGGAAAGCTTGCTTGCTTGGGTTATGTGGTGGTGGAGGATCACACTTGGAAACAAACTGGGCTTGCTGTGCTCAGCAACATTTTCCTGGCCCTCATCAGCCTTTCTGGGAAAACAAGGGCTCACTTCCTCAGCCTGAATAGATGTAGTTAAAGGTGGAGAGTGTAAGTGTGTGTAACTAAAATATCAAATGTCTGGGCTGAAAGGACATGCTCAGCACCTGAATTATTGCCTAAATAATATTAAAAAATAATTTTACCTTAAAAGGCATGGAGGGTATAACTTCCTTTAAGGCCTTGAAGGTGGACATACTCCATGTGCCAGTAAGTGGCCCTATGGAATTTGCTGGCCTTAGTTTGGTAGGATGTGATTCACCCATGTCCATGAGCTTGGAATCAGCCCACTTCTCTCCCTCCCTCACCCTTTCCCCAGGAGAGGCTAAATTTTAGTCACTTACTTTGCCTGCATTTTTTTAGATTTTTCAGGTTGGGGTAAGAGCCCTGATCATACAATCACATCACAATCAATCACTTTAAAGACGTTTTCCGAAGTGCAAACAATGAATGTGTAACACGTGGGTTTTAATCGGTTCGGGTGCTGGGGATACGAACCCAGCTGCCTTCACCCATCTCCTTTCTTCACATATCTTGCATTGGTAACCCAAGCATTGGAGTGAGCTGGGATGGTGCTGCTGGAGTGAGCTCTGAGCATTGTAGGACTCGAGTGGCTGTGGAAAGCGGTGGCTTAGGTCACACCAGTCCACCCTGTCTGCTCTGAGTGTGGAATGTGGTGTGTGCTGGGAGGAGCTGGGCCAGGCCCTGGAGCTCTCCCGTGGGGGTTCTCCCTCGCAGACTGAGGGGCCCAGCTGTGTTACTTTGGGAATCTTGTTGGTAGCAGTGTGCAGATCTAGGAGGGAGTAACTTCATATAGGCAGAAGTTAATGTCTGAATTTACTGGAAATGATGCAATAAAATGAGGAAATGGTGCACCCAAGCCTGGAGTGTTCTCTTACATGGCAAAATTGGTCCTCTTTGAGTCCAGGTTTTTGTGGCCATGGTTGGAATTCTTTCAATCCAGGTCTAGCTTCCTGGCTTAAAGTGGGAATTTCTTCTTTTTTTCCCCAGAGCTGGCTGTAGAGGAGCAGTTACCTCTGCTCTTGCCATCACTGTTCAATTGGAAGGGGTGGGGACTGTGTCTCTAGTGGTGCTGATGTGACGTTTCCTAAATGTTGAGCAATGGAATGTCTAACTGGTTTGCTAGGATTATTTCTGTAATGAAAGTTTCTAATTATGCTTTTTAAATAATTTTAAAAAACTAAAAATAAAGGTTACAAGCTGCCAAATCTTTTTTTGAGGCTCTGTTTCCTCTGCTGTCCAGCACCTGGAGGTGGAGGGTGGCAAGCCAAGGGTGAGCTCTGCTGCTGTATGTAAAGGGTTATTTCCTGAGAGGGGATATTAAAAAAAACATAATTAATGCTTTCAAATGTTTAGTTGCTGTTTTAGTTTGAATGAAAGAGCAAGGTGGAACGGGTAACTTATTTCTGTGTGAAGTGAGATGCCTGTGATTGTGCTGCAATCTTTTGTCTTTCTGCTCAACAAAAAGTATCGAGTGAGCTTTGAAAGCTCCTCCTCCCGAGGTGACTAAAAAGCATCTGGAGTCTCTCCTCACTTTCCCAGGAATTTAATGGGTGTTAATTAATCTGTGCAGGAACTGCAGCCGCGGCTGTACCCTCAGCATCCCCTTGCCCTGCCCAGGCTGCTCCTGGGGAGCGTGATGGAAACCTGCTCTGGGGAGGTGCCTTTGCTCCGTCTGCGCCCTTCTGGGAGGAGTAGGGGGAGGGGACTCCTGGGGACGTGTGCGTGGTCTGAGCTGCAGCTGCTGCCAGCTCTGGGTGTGTCGCTGTCTGTGTTTGGTGTCTAAACTCCTTCCAGTTCGAGTCTGCCTCCATACCAGTAAAGGACACAAGTGGCTGGAAGGTGGGATGATTTACCTGTGCACCAAGAGGTACAGATGTTTCAATGTTTTTGCCCTGGCCCCTTCTCTCCTAAGCACACACAGGAGCTTTACCTGGCTGAATTTCATGGGATGATGCAGCACTAAAGATGCTGTTGGGTGTTAAATGACAGTTCAAAAAATGACCTTGTTTTGCAGCTGGGCACAGTAAAGTGGTGAGAGCTGAGACAGTATCGTATAAATGATCTGTTTTATTCTGAAGAGAACTATTTACAAAAGAAGTAGAGCATTGTTTTTACTAAAAATATGCCTTTATAGATTTTTATAATATGTATCTTATAAAAACCGTACATTTATTTACATGACTGCTACATACAAAAATTACAGCACTGTGGTATATGTACATATCTATAGGTACATTCTTTCTGCTTGTCCCTGCTGTGTGCTTTTTCCCTCTCAATCCAAGGGAATCATTGCTGCAGCACCCAGACACTTCCTTTCTTGGCTTTTTGGTTCAAACAATCTTGCTTTTTATAGCTGAGAGGGGAGTAGAGAGTTTGCCTTGATGGAGAGGCATATCTGGATTCTACCACTCTAAGTAGGACAAGTGCATGTGGCCCTGCCTGCAGCCTCACTTCCTGCTCTCTGTGCAAAACGACTCTGTTGTCAGTAACTTTTTGATTTACTGTTCATCTCCATGGCAAGTTGCTGATCTAAGTTTGTATGAAGATAAAGTGCTAGTGACTTGCCTTTCATTTACATTTGTTCCTTGTTTACAGTTGCTTCCCTTGCAGAGTTTAGGAAGGGGAGACTGATCCCTGTTCCCTCAGGCTGGCATAACAAACATTTGCCCAAACAGTCACCTGTTACCTGTGGGAAAGTCCTTTGTAACCTTAATCTCAGCAGGCATCTCTTCTCTGTGCAATATTTGAACAGTGACTGTGCAGCACTACTGTTTTTTTTTACTTTTATCTCAAAAGCAAGGCTGAAGGTTGTGTTTAGAGCTGCTGATCCCACTCCTTAAATCTCCTTTGGGATCCTGAGTACCTGCTGGATTAATGTGCTTCCTCCATCTCATCTGCTGGAGCCGAAGTTTCCTTTACACCCCGTGTGTGTCCTGGAAGAGTCAAGGACCACAGGTGAGGTGTCTTCTAACCAGCACTGCAAGGCTGATTCCTGGCCATGACAGGATGGAGGTGAGTGTGTTAATTAATGACAGCACAGGGTGAAGTAGTTGGGACCTTGTTAAAACACAACGTGACAAATGGGTGCGAAGGACTGCATGGGTGAGGTTTTTCAAGACAGAAGACAAACCTAGCTGCTGTGTTAAGGCAGTTTCTGTTCCTGTGGAGTAGCAGCTCAGCACAAGGAGGTCTCCTTTGGTGTGTTGTCCAGTTCATTACACCCAGTTCTCTTGTATCTGGGTTTAGTAGTGCAACTAAGTCTTTAGGGTGAAGGGGCTTGTTTGAAGAAGCCATACCCAACTGGCACCTTAGAACATGCTGACTTTCCTCTTGCAATCTCTTCGTCACTCTTGTTAAATAAATAAAATTGCAATGGGATTAAGGATTCTCCTTAAATGAAGAGATGTGCTGTGCCTGCAACTGATTGAGTCACTTTCCTCAGCAAATGTAGCAGAAGGCACCTTTCTTCATCTCATTACTGCATCTTCATGGGATAACTTAAGGCCCTTGCCTTAGGATTCCATCCATCCATCCATCCATCCATCCATCCATCCATCCATCCATCTCCATCCATCCATCTCCATCCATCCATCCATCCTCACTGGGGTAGAGTCCCACACAACTGCTGGGCATGTGGACTGAATAGAGTTGGTGGGGTCTGGGAAATGACAACTAACAGCAGAAGAAAGGTCCCTGAGGACCGAGATGTTCACAGGGCTCTCCTGTGACAGCATCATTTTCAGTGTTCACAGGTGTCACTGTGTCACAGGTGTCACTGGCATCCACGCAGCCACGCCTCATTTTGCAGGTATGAAAGGCTGGAGTAATGCATGTGGGTGTGACTGAGTCCTGGCAGCAGGAGATGCTGAGCACTTGCCTCGTGTCCCTGCTCTATCCAGAGTCACAGTACAGGCAGGATGGGAGGATGAGGACTGAGAGCATGTGGCACTGCACTGCAGCCCTTCCCCTCACTTGTCCAAGTGGCTACAAGCAGATACTCAACAGCTGAGCATTGCCTAGAAAGGAGAGGCCAAGGTTCAGTTTCCTTCCTTGCCTGTGAGGCTCCTGATTGCCTTCCCCATGAGCATCAAGCTGTATTGGTGTGGCTTTGCCCAAGTATTTCCTGAAGCAGGCTCTGCAATCCAGGGTTCATTGCTTTCACGTCGGTGGGTTTTACCACTCAGCTCTTTACCATCATTGCCAATCTCAGAGCACTCTGCTCCTTGCACCCCAGAGCTGCCTTAGTACAAGATGATTTCATACCAGTGTGGTGGAAATATGGGAATGCTCAAATCTTCGTAGGCAGAAAGGATATTTGTACTGAGGTATTATGGATGTTCTATCCCACAGGTAAGCTGAGTAATACTAAAACCCAAGCCACCAGCCTCTTACCTGCTGCTCAGAAGGAGTTTGGTACCTATTCTAGCAGAAGGCTTCTTCCTGTCAGCAGTGAGCAGAGATAGCAGCTCCCCGTGGGATGGTGTGTTAGCACCGAAGTTGCTGAGCAGGGCAGAGCTGAAGGTGCAGCCAGCTCTGTCTGCTGTGGGACAGTGTAGGTGGTGGCCTTCTGAAAGCAGCAGGAAACAAACTGGGGCCTGCCTGTGGGTATCGTGAGCTGGGAGAATGTGTGAAAACTGCATGACAGCAGCAGGACATCTCTGAACAGAGCCTGGTGCTCCTCACTGGCTTATGATGGTAGACTGATAAAAGAGAAGAGCTGTAAAGTGCCCATCCAGTGCAGAGGGAAGGTCCCTACTTGAGTATTGCAGGATTTCCAGCACTGCTGTGTGCATACACCACAAAAGCCACATTCCTTCTTGTTGATCAAGTCGAGCAAAGCAGGCTCTGGTCATCTTTGATCAAAAGGACCTTTGGGTCACCAAAGGGCTGAGTAGCAACTGACCCACAGGCAGGGACAAATACTCCTTTCTGTCAGGCCATAGCCAGTGTTACTGCATAGGGCAGAGTAACCTGCAGGCTTTCCAGAGCTTTGTAGACACCCTGATAGCCTTTGGCTTCAGTGAAGGCAGATGCCAGTGTGCTTTCTGAGGATCGAGTCTGCCAACCCAGTGTCAAAGACTGACTGACATCATTGGGAGTAGGCTTTCAGTGAATTACTAGTTAGGCTTTTGGGGGCCTAGCCAGTTAAAATGACAGTTTTCTTACTCTGTTTGGGAGATGTGTATGGCTTTGGGGAGAGGTGTGCGACTTGCTGAAGCTCCCAAACTACTTTTGGCCATTGGAGGAACAGCAGGTGCCCCAGGACTGAACATGCACAACTTTTATCCAGTGTGTAATCTGTTGTAGATGGTCAGTCTCCTGGGGAGAAATCTGTGTAGTTACAGCCTGCCAACTCTTACCTCTGTAACAGGAGGGAGCTGGAGAGGACAGTGACACCACCTATCTGTCCCCTGCCCTGAGCTGCGAGGAGCCTGGATCCCAGCGAGGGTGAAGAGCCACGCAGAGCTCCAGGGGAGATGGTGCCCAGGCAGGAGCTGCAGTGAGGGCTCAACTTCCACCACGGAGAAAGCTACATTTGTCAAAACATGGTAATGCTGGGGCCAGAGTGACTCCAGTCTCAGTGGGATGGATGAAGGATGTCACAGCTGCCAGGGTGGTACAAATGGCTCCCCTCTGTCCTCTTGCCTTCAGCCCTCTTCTTCCCCCTGTGCTCGCTGTGACAGAAGTTCTCAATCCCCTGCACCGCTCTGTCTTGGGGCTGCTTATTTCCTTCTCCAGCGTAAGAATGCTTTTAAGACAATCAGAGTATTCTTCACAGCAGAAACTGGACTGTGTCAAAGCGCCTAAAATATACCCTGAAGTTTATCACTTCACTTACGGAATAAGAAAAGTTTCTTTCTACTAGAATCACATTGTCAATTTGCAAATCTCCAATTCATGTAAACATTTGGTTCAGACCAGGTGCGGTGTAAATAGTGCAGAGTCTCAAGGGTTAACTCCTTTGCCCCCTTCTTTTTTACTCAGTGGATCAGACTCGGGTCCATCAGCAAGCTGGGCAGCTGCCCCACTCCCCATCTTGAAGCAGGAATTGTTGGAGAGTTTTCTCTTTTTCAAATTAGTTTTTCTTGAAAAAGGAGAAGAGACGGTTTCCTTCGGCCCCGACGGGCTCGTCCCCCTGCTGCTCCGGCCTGAACGCGGGGCAGGGCCTGGCACTCCGCTTGGCGCCGGAGCCACTGGAGAAGGAATAAGCAAGCTGGCTCCATTCCTTCGGGTGTTTGTCCATCAGCTGCTGGTCAATGACCCTGTGCATGTCATCCTGCACCAGAGGGAGAGGACAGGGGCGTTAGTGGCAGCTGATGCTCAACGGGAGCTCGTGCCGGGGCGGCTGAAATGGGTATGAAACGTGCAGCGATGAGATGGAGCAGGGATGATGGCAGCGGGGACAGCTCTGTGTCCCCACCCCACAGCAGGCTCAGCTGTGCCTGCTGCCATGAGGCTTTTCAGGGAGTGAGGAAGACCAATCACACAATTCTGGGGGATAAATTGCTCAGGTGGTCTCACACAGGAGCTCTGTGCCTGCTTGGGACTCTGTGCCACCCCTAAGCTGTGTTTCTCTGCTGTCTGCAGCTTGCAGATGTCCCCTGTCACACTGGTGAGAACAAGGATACTCTGGATGGGCTGGAGTCATGGAAGTGCTGCTCATTCAGCACCCAGTGAGCCTGTCAGAGCAGCCCCAGGACTGAAGGGAAGGTGCTGCCATTGCCCAGCACGTGCCCCAGCTGCTCTGGACTGGAATCAAATCAGCCAGCTGGGACTAGAAACTTGATAATGGCTAATCTCTTGTTGCAGCATTTTCTGCAGGGAAAAGGATTGATAGCCATGACCTAGACCTGAATTTAGTATGGGGACTTCCCCTGTGGGAGCAGGAGGGTGCAGAGCTACACAGACTGGGGAGGCTTTGGGTCTTTTTAGAGCAGGGCTGGAGAGAGGAAAGGCAGAGGGAGAGTTGAAGAGGTTGAGGTGAAGATCAGTATGAAATATCACTGAGACAGGTTTCCAGAGCTGAAGCTGCCACGTGAAAATGTACAGCACTTGGATTTTGAAGGCACCTCTTCTGCTAAATGAAGTAGGTACCCAGGCTCCTGCATGGCAGATCTGTGTCCTTGATCGACCATACACAAGGGATGAGAATGATTTATATGTACATTTATATATATATATATACACACAAAAATATCATATATATATAAAAATACATGCATACATTGAGAGTGCACTGCATTGGGTCCCTGTCTGTCAGATGTGTGAGTCAGAGAGCAAAGCACTTGGATGGGGAGGTTTTTTTGCTTGAGTCCTACTTTATAGCCTGTATGATTAAGTCCCAGAATACTGTAATCTTGTTGACAGCCCTTGGTGAAATGCTAGACTAGAAGTGTGCAAGAGAAAAATGTTACCAGATTAAAGCATCCAATTATGCCCAGCTAAAGCAGAGACTTTTATCCTATTTTATCAGAAACTTTCTGCAAACTCCTTTGCAAAGCAGTCCCCAAAATACATAAATCACCCGGCTTGTTTTGTGCCTACATTTATGAGCTGCTGTTGAGGGGACATGAGGTGCCTGGAAACTATTTTGCTGCTGTGTAGTAACACCTCAGGTCAGTATGTTGGAGACAACTTACTGCCATGAAGTGGGCCTGAGCCTCAGCTCAGGGAGCTGATGGCAGCAGGTCTGGGATTGCTGTGTTACTGCAACAGGACCTGTTCTTAACCCCTAAGCTGAGTTTATTCTAGCACTAAGAAGGCCTCACTTTATACCACCCATCCAGATTGAACTTGGATCCAGACAGCTCCTATACAGAGCACTGAGTGTCACTTACTGCACAATGAGGCTGAGAAGTAAAATCCCAGTCTGTCTTTCAAGAACATGTGGATAGAGAGGGTTAATAATATGTGCACCTCAGCCCCGTGGTGCCCTGGTAACGCCTCACCATGGGGTGCAGGATGCTGCCCCTGGCTGGTGCTGGGATGGGGGTGTGGGTGGAATATTGGTGGGTGATGGAAACCCCCACTGGCCTCTCTTGCCAGATGGTGATGATGGCAGAGAAGGATGTGGGTGATGGTGGCAGCAGATGGAGAGTGGATGGTGGGTGTGGGGAGCTCACCTCAAAGGCAGGAGGGGTGTACGACTAAAGCTGTTGGTACAGGAACTGAGAAAGGCCACTAGATCAGAAACCAAAGGAGCCAGATAGTAAAAAGCCCTGAGGAAGCAAACTGTAAGCAGGAAAAAGAAAAGAAAGAAGAAAAGAAAAGGGGGGAAAAAAAAGAGAGAGAGAGAGAGAGAGAGAGAGAGAGAAACGAAAACACAGTGGAGTTGAAACAGGAGCAAGGTTGTACAGGAAAGGTTTCTACTGGTCAGGCTGGTTATTAGTAGAGCTGGGGTATTGCATGGTCTGCAACAAATCCCCACAAATGGCACAGACCTTTTCTCTTGAGTCTGCTTTACTTTCTATTGATGTAGCCCTCCCTTGGTGCTAGTTCTGGAAGGAGGCAGCTTTGTCTGCTCTCAAGGGCTCTCTGCCTTCACAAGGGTTTTCCCCACTGACCCCAAGCGGAGCATCTCCAGGGCAGCTGTGGAACTGCCATGACTTTGTTTTTTTACCTTGGTGAAGAACTGGAATTTTAGCTTCTCCTTCTTGATGGATCTTCGGAGTTGATGAAAACAGTGCAGCAACAATCAGCACAACCTCATTCTCCCACCTTTCTGCTCCACCATGGAAATGCACAGACATGCTGTGCCCACGCCTACCCAAGGTGTGCCTGCCTAGGGACACCTCCTCACGGACCCCTCCCCACCCTGGGGCAGAGCAAGGTGCACATTTCCCATTCTGCCAGGAGGCACAGTCTGCTTCTCCATTTTAAAGGAGTGTTCAGAGCTGTAGAATTAACAGCTCATGGCCAGAAGGCTCGGAGCAGGGAGGGGCAGCTCCCCCCTGTGCCCCAGAGCTCCTGAAGAGCCAAAACCCAGCACCTCCAAACACCCAATCCACGGATGCTCAGGTGGGGAACACGACACACCCCCAGGGAGCGGGGACAGGCCCCCACAGGTGGCCCTGGGGCCATGTGTCCTGCAGCCCCTGCCCTGCTGGGGGGCTCACCTGCCAGGCCTCCAGCTGCTGCGAGAGGTTCACCTTCTGCTGGATGGCATCCAGGAGTTGGCTGTTGAGGGACATCATGTCGATCTTGCACTTGGTCAGCTCCACCTCCACCGCGTTCTTCCTGCGGGGGCAGAAATCGGGGCATGGTGCCTTTTTCTTTTTAAACAAGAGTTAAGCATATCTAAACAAGTCTACAATTTATGTCTTTCACTGCTAAGTCCCCACATCTGAAGCTGTTCATCTCTGTTGTATTCTGAACAATCTATTAATCTGAAAAGTGGGACAGAACTTTTGACATCATTACCTTAAAAACAGCAGATTTCTGATAAGCACACTTTGAAGAATACTGAAAGAAAATCAGATACACTGCTGTGTAAGATAATAGTGTGCCTGGATAATGTCCAAGATGTGCCAATAAAATGGAGATCTAGAACAAGGTAGAATCTATATACAAATATTTTCTCTTTTTCTTCTGTTTACATGCATAGAAAACAAATGGTATGTGCTAAAAATCAAATGACCTGCGTCTGATTGCTTGATCAATAAATTGCAATATAAAACAAACAAATAAAACAACCTCTTAAAGAGTACAATACTGCTTTCACTAGGGACTTGAATTGAAGGAAGAAATGAGAGAAGAGAGCTTATCACAGAATATACCTTTTAAGAATGACAAACTGTTAAAATTGTTTGAATTAAATGTTAGGCTTTAAGGAAAGCTCCCAATTTCAGTGGAGTTGTCCCAGCCCTTGGCAACACCTCTGCTGCACTTCTTCCCAGACATTTGGTGGCCATTGGGCGTGTCATGCCATGGACAAGGTTACCCAAAGAGCCCCAAGTGCTCAGTAGCTGAGATGTTCCAGATGCTCTTTGCTTGTGGAAAGGAATTGTCCTTTAAGATGGAGCAATTTTCTAAGCTGCCCAAGCTGGGAAATGCTGCTCGCCATGCTGGGAGCACACAGGTGAACACAAAGCTTAAGTTTTCAATTAACTGCTGTGTGACAGGAAAGTGTAACATGACTTGCTGGGAGCCATCTTTCCTTGCAAACATTTTCGAGAGAAATAATTGCATCTTATTAACTGTAACTAATTCCTTGTCTCCTAATAGCTCCCTTGTGCTCCCCTGCAGAAGAACAATTTGGGAATTTGTGTTTATATTCCAGGTACTGGTTGCTCAACACTTCCTCTGAAAGGATCCTATTTTCCTATTGCTTCCCATGTTGCCAAACTTCAGCTTCAAGCAAAAATTTTCCACACCAGATGTCTGCCTCGGGCAGTGATTGTATTTCTGTTCAGAGTTAGGGATTTTTGGGGGGATGGGTTCAACAAAAGCAACTTAACCCTTGGGGTGTGAGGTGGGAAGAAAATCACGAGCCTCCCCAGGCAGCAACCAGCCCACTCGGTCTGGGAGGGATGTTTTCACTTCAGTGACAGGATGCTCTTGTCTGCCTTCACTTTCTGCTCCTTAATCCCCCTTGCCCGTGCCCCATTCCCAGGGCTGCTGCACTGCAGGACAGCCAGCCCCAAATATTGGTGCTTTGTCCAGCAGGGTCACAGTGGACTGGAGAAGCTGTGCCCTTCCACTGCCGGCTGTGGTTTGGGCACCTGAAGCAGCCTTTTGCTGCGACGCTTCCCCGCTGCTGGCTGGATGTCTCCAGGGGATTGATGGCAGCGGCGGTGTTGCCATAGCCACGGCAGAGCCAGCAACCCACGCGCCGGAACGTCAGAACTGCCGCCCTGCGCCCGGCACACAGCTGGGATGCTCCTGCTCCTTGCCAACAGGTGGAGGTGTTACAGAGGACAGCGATGGGAATTTGGTAGCCAGCTAGCCCAGCAAGGGCAGCACGGGCGATCGAGCCCTTATAAAAAGGGGTGGTGCGGGCTGATTTAGCTCCTGCACCCTCAGAGGTGCAACCCTCTCCTGCTCCTCCTCTTGCCCAGGGCTTTTCCCCTAAGAAGCTGGACTGGTGGTGTCCTGGCCTATCTGCTTGTTGAAGGGATTATCAGGTGAATCTTTTCTAGCAGAGCACAGAGGGGTAAAGGTGTCTGTCTCTCTCCTCAGGGCAAGGAGTGCTCAGGGCATTTTGGCAAGCCCAAGGACGGAGCTGGGGAAGGGGGATTTGGGCTATGGGGGAGCAGAACTGCACAGATCTGTAAGGAGGATGGGCAAAATAAAGAGCCAAACCAGTGGGAGAATCCCAAAAGGAGAACCAGAGAATTACAGGACTGGAGATGCAAAAAAGACCTTGGAACAGGAAAGGAGAGGGAGTGACCAGAGGAATGGTTTAGGGAAGAAGCCCAGGCAAGCTGTAATGGGGATGGTCAGGAAAGCAGGGCTGTGTGCCTGGAATAGCAAAGGAAGAAAAATGTGACAAATAGGGCAGACCATAGTGTTTCCATTCAGCTCCCTGAAGTCCTCTCCTCCTTGCTGTGACTCACATCAGCAGTAGGGATGGCACAAACGTGGTTCACAGAATGCTCCTAAATGCCCCCAGTCCAGCCATGGGGCAGCTCTGCCTTTAGCATCTCCTGCCCTGCTCCCAAGCTCCTGGCAGCATTTCCCAGCACCAGCAAAGCCAAGACAGCACTTTGTCACAGCTGCTGTGGAGAGCAGGAGAAAGCCACTCCAGAGGCATCTCCTGCCATGGCACTCCACGAGTGCCGCCCCAGCCTGGCTCTGGCTGCTGGTGCCACTCACTTGGCGATGGCCTCGTCGCGGTCCCTGATGGCCTGCAGGAGCCGTTCGCTCGCCTCCTTGTCCTCGGCAGCGCCGCGCAGCCGGTCCCGCTCCTCCTTCAGCGTCGTCATCTCCACACTCAGCAGCGTCACCTGCGGGCAGAGGGAGGCTGTGAAACCCAGGGCTGCTCAGGAAAATGCACAAGTGTGTGGTGGGGGAAAAGCCACATGGGCCAACCCCGCGGGTCGGTCGATCACTGCGATCCCCTGGTCGTAGAAAAAGCTGTGTCTGCTGTGTGGGGCTGTTAGTGCTGGTGCCACCCTCCATGAAATGCGCTGGCTTGTCCTGGGATGCTGACCTGAGCAAGATGTGTCAGCAGGATGGCCTCAGCAACATGCAGAAACAGCATTGAAAGCTGGGCAGGGCAGGACCCACCTGTGACTTTGCTGTCACCACGGCATCAGTGCTAAAATGTTGCCCCTCTCCAAGCAGTTTGTCTTGCAGTTTGCACACATCCTCTAAGTCTGCCTGTTATAATTCTGATCTTTCCAGGGTTAAATTATTGCTAACATAATTTACCAGCAAATAGTATTTTTTGAAGGGACCATTACATCTCCTGAAGTAATATAAAGCTCTAGACAAAGGATGTGAAAATTCTCTTTCATGCCATGGAGGGTGTTACTGGCACATCTTACAATTTTAATTAGACTTTAAAATATGTCTGGAGTCTTTAATAGTCTGAGAAATGATCTATCATTTTGGTCCTGTGCAGAGCGAGTTAATAGGGTGTGAAATCATGCAAGGATCGCATTAGCACAGCTTCATAATATTTCATACACATTTAATTTCTTTGTCTAGGGCACACACATGCTCTGTTACGCTACTCCACCACCTGGAAACCCTTCCAGCGTTTGACCCACCTCCTGCCTCTAAATGCAGCTCAGTAGTGCTTGAATCTTCAAAGAAATCTTTAAATAGAGGGCAGACAGTCAAAAAGGGCTCATCACATCCAGGGCGTGGGAGGATCTGCTGTTAGCGAGGCACGGCAGGGCCGGGGGGAGGAGGGTGTGAATGCACCCTGTCTGTGCAGAGACTCCCCACGGGACTGGGGGGCTGTGCTGGGGCTGCCAGGGAACCAGGGAGCTGTGCCAGAGCTGCCAGGGAATTGGGGAGCTGTGCCCTCCCTCAGCCCTACATGGGGAACACCTCAGAGCAATGACGTGACAGAGAGCAGTGGTGATGGGGTGATGTGAAAAGTGCTGAGCACTTCTACAGAAATCCCAGGGGACAGAGAATCCAGAGGCCCAAAACATGGTGTTTGGGGATAGGTTTGGGATTTTAACTGGTTCTGTCTGTGCTTCAGGTAAGAACAGGAGGAAACTAACAGGCAGAAAGTATGAAATAGCTTCTCAGTGTAGACAGAGAAGGGGGTGACTCTTGTCTCCACTTGCTCACCATGCTCTTGGGCAGGAGCAATGAATGTGTGTGATTCCACAAGATCCTAAAAGCCATTTAGAAGCAGGTCCCCTTTGATTGTATTGATACCAGTGCCAGAACAGAGGGATGAGGAGGCAGCAGAGCACTGCTTCCTCCAGCTGGACCAGATTTCCACATGCATCAATTTTCTGTAGCACTGAACAGGAGACGATGTTGCCTCTTCAATAGGAGGTGAGAGTAATTATTAACCTGGAGCAAGTGTGAGGCTGGATAACAGGCAAAAGCTGTGGGAGACATGTACTTGCTGTGGGAGGCTGGAGCTCCTCTCTGAGAGTAATGGCAGCTGCATTTGCAGCTATGCCCCATTTTTCTCCACATCACAGAGAGGTGTGAGAAGAAAACAAAACTGCAGTCCTCCCTTTGCTTACTAAATATTCTGGGCTTTGGTAGTTGGGGACCCCTAAAAGCAGACCCAGGGTTCCAGATTTGCAATCAAGGGCTGGTCTTCTGGTCCCTCCTGGCTGGAGAGTTTAGGGAGATGAGACAAGCCTAAAATCTGTGATTAAGTCTCTAAAGGTCTCTGTCAGCACTGCCAGGTTGTAGAGATTGAGTCCTTGTCTCCTCCATCTCAGGTGTGTTCAAGGGCAAGGGAAGCTTGTGTGTGGAATGCAGCAGCAGGGCCAGGGCAGTGTCTGGGCTTATGTCTCACTGGGGGCAGAAGTCTGGACCTTCAGAAGTGCCTCTTGTGGTGGCCACAATGCTGAGAGGAGCAGTCCGAGGGGAAGGACAGGCTCCAGGGCTGCTCCCCTCCCACACTCTGCCCTGATCAGCTGCTCTGGAAGCAGGACATTTCCCACCCTTGCACACGTGCAGCAACCACTGCCAGGGTATTTAATGATGCTCTCACTCTTTTCCCTTTGGTCCCATGGTGGGAGCTCCCACAGCTCTACACAAGGCTGTCAGACCCCAGGTTGTGCTGACTTTCTGAACAGGGATCTGTTTTCCTGTTTATTCTCCAATCCCTGGGAAGAACAGCCAAGGACATCAATCCCATTCCCTGCTCCAGTGCAGTTGCTGCTGCTTCTGCTGCAGCCCCCAGATCCCCTCCAGTGTCTGGAGTCTTGTCCCACAGAGACAAGGACTGCCAAGCACCTCTTTGGATGCCTGTGTCCATTTCCTGCTCTTGGCATAGGCCTCAGACACAGATGATGCTCTGCTGGGTGTGGGTGAAATGGGATTCTGTGCTTTGGGTATGAAGTTGGTGCTGGGGCTGGACCATTCCTTGCTTTTGAGGTTGCCTCAGCTGGTCCCTGGGGTGCTGCCTGGTGCCAGCCTGGCCACAGTTAGGATTCTCTGGGAGTGCTTTTCTGAGGGTTTGTGATGCTGCTATGGAAGAGGTCAAGCCCTGCTCTGTGCACAACAGAGCAGCACAGTTATATCCATGGAATGGGTGCACATACCCCTCACAAGGGCTCAGTGCAGCAGGTCAGCCTGGATACCTTTGGGTTTCCAATACCCCCTGTCAAGCAGCCTGGTCCTTTAAGGTCTTCTGCTGAGAAGAATTTAAGTAACAGAGATTGGCTAAAAAACGGATTGTAGAGAAAGGTTTATAGGAAGTTTGGCTGCTTGAGATGATGCCTCGGATGGGCCCCAGACAATCTGTCAGAAACTTTCATCCTAAATGCTTAAAACCTCTGCATGCAGTTTAACAGATCTCCCTCATGCACCCATTTTGGCCTAAATCCTCCTGGGTTATTTATCATGTTGGTCTCTTTGATGGAAGGCATGTCTTGGAGGATGAACACTGCTGTTACAAGACCACATGTAAAGTGTGGGAGTTGCTAACCTGGCTGTGCAGTCGCTGCAGCTCCTCCAAACTCTGCCTCAGTTTCCCCCGTTCTCCCTCCATTAATTCCCTCAGGGCTCGCGAATCCTCACTTGTTCTCCTGATCTGCTCCTCTAAGGTGTCGTCGTCGCTTCGCCGAGAGCTCTGAGAGCGGGAGAGAAATCTCTTGCTCAGATTTCACTTTAAAAAAGGCAATTGTATTAATTTGGTACCAGTTTGGGATGAGGGTGCTGAACAAGGAAGAAGAAAATATGAATGTGACTTTGGTGGAGTTTTTTGTTTCCATATACCTCCACAACCAAGGGTGCTCAACCAAGGGTAGTGCTTCCACACATGATGCAAAGAGCATGCAGACCTTGGCATAAACCAAATTTACAGAGACTGAATGCCCATTTAGTAGCCCATGTGGCTACAGTCTCTGTTTGTGGACCTTTTACAGGACTCTCTACATTTTATTTAACAAATACAACTTCATCTCTATACTCAGCCTATGGATACTTAAATGAGGAGGGTAAGTACTCTCTCACAGCCCCCTGCAGGGGCTGCACTGCTTTCCTCACCACAGCACCTCAAATAAGTCCTAATGGCAATGCAACCAGCTTGTAGGGAATGGGAACAGGCCTGATTTGAGCCACAACAAAAAGTGAGGTGTTTTGTTGTAATTCTGCACTTCTGTCGATGCTGAGTGGTCCCTCCATGCCATCCCCTCCTGCTCAGCAGCCTGGGGACCACATCCTACAGACATCATCTTGTGCCAGCAAAACCCTTCACCTGCCACAGATTTGAGTTTGGCAGCTCCTGCCAAGACATTTCTACCAATGACAATTCACAGGGACAGAGCCTCCCAACACAGGGGTTGTGATGTTTCTGTGATACTACTGCTAATAAAGCAAAGTTAGGAAAATCCCAAAGGAAATAACCGAACCGTGATATGCAAGGCAATCTGCAATATTTCCATGTTGAAACTCTCACTTACTGAAAATCTCAAAGTAAGCCTACTTTTATTAATTTTCTGGAATGACTCTCAGGCCAATGACAGTTGTATGAGCTTGAACCTTTAGGTAGTCTGAGCACTGCAGGCTGAAACCCCAAGTGCTTGGCTCTTGGCTGACCATGTGAGACACAAGGAGCGGGCTATGCTCTGTGACTGCCCATCTCTGTGAGCCACAGAGGTTTTCTGGGAGACCGGGGCCTTCAGGATCCAGCAGCACCTGCAGCAAGCTCTGGGCCAGGACACACACACAAGGCAAGGCCTCTCTGTGCCACCAACTTACCGTGGAGTCTGCCCCGTCCAGCACATTTTGTATCAGTCTCTTGAGCTCGCTGAGAGCTGCCCGCAGGCTCCCGGCTGGGACGTCTTTGGCTGATGAGGTTTCTGAGGACTCGTCCATGGAGGAGTCCGTGGACACGGCCGAGTCGGCGCTGTCGTTGCCTCGCAGGTGGGAGCAGAGGTACCGCACTTGGCAGTACGCCTCCCAGAGCTGCAGCCTCAGCTGGAACAAGAGAGCCTGGCATTAGCCTGGGGCGTCAGCGCCACCGAGATCCTCCTTCCATGGCCAAGTGAAGCGTGTGATTGCCAGCCCTCCCAAATATTTGCTATGTTGGTTTGGAAATGGATGCAGAGGTTTACTTTCATCTGGTCAAAAGGGTGTTGATGCCAGACCCCAATCCCAATTTTCTGGCCTTTGGTTCAGCTCCAAATCCAGATCAAATGCATTAAACTCCCTTTTGCTCTGGGACTGGTCACAGAGACCCGTGGGCTTTCCCAGAGGCTGGAGGGCAAATACCTGTTCTCGCTCTTGCTCCAGCTCCTCTGCCTCCATGCTCTGCTCTATCTCAGAGAGCAGGGATGTGCTGGTTGTGTTGAGGTTTTGGAGACTTTTCTCCTCGCTGAG
This sequence comes from Promerops cafer, assembly GCA_013398275.1. Lineage (NCBI taxonomy): Eukaryota > Metazoa > Chordata > Aves > Passeriformes > Nectariniidae > Promerops > Promerops cafer. The sequence goes on along the minus strand of VZSE01009357.1, from coordinate 511,333 downwards.
CTCCTCCACCTTGCCCTGCAGCTGCCGGTAGGACAGCCTCACCTCCTGGAGCTCCAGCTGGCTTTGGTGCAGCTTGGGAAGAAAATCAAGGAATCAGAAAAATATTAATGGAGGCAATATGGACTGGATCGATCTCTTGGTTTGTGAGGGAGCTGGGAGGGAGGAATGAGTGACACAAAACAGGATTTCCAGCCAGCAGGAAAGTACTCTTGGCTGGTATTGCTGTTTATTGGAGCTTAATAATCTCCAGGCGTCATTAGACACTGTTTAGAATCCAGAATATCCAGAAAGATAAAAGCAGCAGGTTAATCAGCACTAAAATGAAGAACATTGTGAAGAAGTTGGGACTCAGGTAAAGAAATTTGCTGAAAACAACACAGCAGGAAGTGAATCCAAAAAGAAAGTGCTATCTGCATGCTTTTAAAAAATATATACAATTATGTATTAGAAAAAGGAAAAAGTACTCAGGGTTGTTTTGCAGAGCTGAGGATCCAGTGCTTGGTATCCCACAGAAGTGAAATGGTAAAACCTTGCTCTGCTCTAAGCCCCAGAGGTGCCAAGCTTCTTTTCTGGGGAGTGGTATTTGGTGATTCATGGCTATGAACACCATGGAGATTGTTGGGACACCACCTGAGCACTGGGGTCTAAGAGGCCAGTTACTGCCCTCTGGAACAGCAGGATCTAGAAAAGCCCCTTTTGAAGCCAATTCTACTATTTAAAAAAATTAAATAAAATGAACTGCAACCAGAGTCCTCTAATTCTTTTTGCATTTACCTCATTTCCCCAGCACCCTGCCCCACTTCCTTGCTCAGATCTCCCTCCTAAGCTGCTCTTTGCTGCCAAGACGCCTCGTTGGTGTTCCTGTTACCATCTTCATGGGGAACACCCAGGACCTTGCTTGCTGCCATTCTTGCATGAGCCATTTCATTCTTCCAGTTGATCTGTCTCCCAGTTTGTGGCCAATTTTTCCCCAAATCATGACTTTTACTGCATTTCCCCATCCCCTCTCTGTCTCAGTGCTGCCTCCTCACCTGCAGGTCCTTGTCATGGCTTTGTCTCTCCAGGATGAGGACTCGGTCCTGCAGCTCCTCCACGGTTCCCTGGAGCAGGTCGTTCTCCTCCATCATGGCACTGAGGCGATGCTCCAGCTCCCGCTTCCGGTCCGTCAGCATTTTGATCTGCAGGGCAAAGAGAGGCCCTGTCAGACTTTGCAGGGACCAGAGGGGACAGACACCACATTCCGAGGAGAGAAATGAAACAGCAAAGAGCAGAAGGATGTACACAGATGTTCTGTACCTGTATGAGAGAAACTACCTCTGTGTGTGGTTTAAAGCTTAGGAAAGCTCTGAAAGGAAAACAACTCCTTCCCCAGGCTGCAGGGGCAGCTCCAAAGGGGCTGGGTGTGCACTGGCAGGTCAGGGAGCAGGCAGGAATATTCAATGGTATTAACTGGAGACCAGCCCTGCCCACCCCTTGCACCTTAACATTTGAAAGACTGGGAAAAACTGGTTACTTTTCCTGGCTGGTTCTGATGGTGGCATTTTCTCCTGTATGGGTGCTGGAGAGCCAGGGTGAGCCAGCAGGATCTAGGCTGAGCCTGTGGGATCCTGCTCCCCACAGGGCTGTGCCACAGCACTGCCCATTGCTGTTCCTAATTGGTGTGTGTTCATCAGGTCCTCACCAGGGATTTTTCTGTCTCTTCACTTGTGAAGACTCCTTTCTGTGCCGTGCTTATTTTTAGCCTCCCAGTGATCGGCTGCCTTTAAAATTGGTTCATTTCTTTTAATTGTCAAGGGCAGTGATTTCAGGCAAGGGATAGTTTGCCAAACAAACCCTCCGTGACTCAGTTAGCTGGGAACAGTGCAAGGGATGAATCAGCACTAGCCAAGGTCACTTCTTGTTTAACCAAGAAGAAGGAGCTTTTTCCCACATCAAAACACACAGGATCTCCGGGGTCTGGTATGCCAGCCATCCACCAGTCCAGTATAACCCTAAATATTCCCTATGGCCTCCTTTCAGTTCATGGAGAGTAGAAAAATTCAGCAAATTCCCACTGTTTTCTTGGCCTCTTTGGGACCTTGTCTCTTTGCTGCTTTCCAGGTTGCTGGAAAGATTTGGCTGCACAAAGGAATATCAACCAAGTATGTGGACTCACTATTTCTGCAGAGTAAAGGCTGCTGGAGGTATTGGAAACCTGCTCTGAGGTGACTAATGGTTTCTGAGATGTCTCTGCCCACCACCATCATGATTTGAGTGGGTTGGAGAAAGAAAAATAAAGAGGTTTAATGGAGAGATTGTATCAAGATTTCATATCTGAGGGCAGACCAGTAATGAACATGCTGTAAATAATGAAACAACATAAAAAACACTGCTCTGCCATGAGCCCTGGACCATGGGAAAGGCACAGGGGGAAAGGGTTTGGAAAGCAAGAGACAGGAAGAAGGTGAGGAGACAAGGTGTGGCATGCATGGTGACAGGCATGCAAGGTAACAGCAATGTACGTGCAGGCAAACCCTTTCCAAGCCTCCATACTTACTTCAAGGACCTGCTGCTCCACACCAAGGGGAGGGGAAGAAAAGGCGAGGGACCAGCAAGGAGCAGGTGGGAGTGGGAGAAAAGAAATCGAGAGATTTTAGGAAAAGCTTTTCCAGACAGCTTTTAAATGAAAGAAGTGGTCGGGTAGTAGAGCTGGACATCTTCTACCCAGCTAGTTCCTGCCTATGGGATCCCAGTGACCCTGTCAGGGAAGGGAAAAGGAAGGAACTTCTCTCGTTCCTGCAAATGTACCTAAGTTAAAACAGAAAGGGGCTCCTTGCTTTCCCAAGTGTATGGCTCAGAGGCAGGAGAGGATTGCTGCTTTCTTTGCAAGCATGAGAACAGAGGAAAAAAACCCCTGAAGGCCTTCCCACCATGCCTATCAGAGTTTAATCTGTACTGAGCAGCAGCCCTGCAGGAGCACAGCCATGGTTTGGTTCCTGGAAGATCCTTCTCATGCGTTCATTTTGCAGGAATGCTGTGGCTGAGGCAGCACTGGAAGGTGCCCTGGGCCAGCCCAGCCAGAGCACCATGGAGCAATCCTTGCTGGGGGAGTCCTTTGCCCCAGTGCTGCCATCCCTCTGTTGGCTCCCCCGGCTGACTGTGTTTGCTCAGCTCAGAGAGGGTCATTACACAAGCTCCACCAGCCCTGGCTGCTTTCTGCAGGAGGGAGGCAGGTGACTCACCTCGGCCTGGAGGCTCTCCAGCCGCACGATGTGTTGGCTGCTGGAGGAATTCTTCTCCCGGAAGTCCTCCCGGAGGGTGTGGACCTGCAGGGAGAGCTGCCGCTCCACCTCCGACGCCTGCAAGGAGACACCAGCTGGAGTTACCCCACAGATCCAAACAGCCCTCTCCTCCTGCCCAGATACAACTTCTGCATGAGCCCAGTTTCAGCAGAAACTCTGAATTCTGCATAGTTTGGGCAAGTGAAAATCTCATCCTGGACAGACACTGGGGAGAGCTGCCATTTAAACCATGTTGATTTTTCCCTTGGGGCAGCCAAGGGGACACAGCCCATAGTTTTTTTTCACTGTAAAAAAACATGACGACTTCTGTGTCCTAGAGGAAATTCACTATGCCTTAAAAATTGTAGCCTAGCTGGGGTTGAGGAGAAGACCAGGAAACACTCCTATTAGATTTACACTCTCTTAACCTCTGAACATCTTTGGCACAGCTCTCATATAACAAGTACTCTTTGCCTCTGATTCCCAGCTCCTGTCAAGGCCAGATGGAGAAACATCCACTCCACACGACTGTCAGTGCAGGATCCCCAGGCTTGTCCCTCTTTCCCATTTTGAAGCAGGGATGCCCCACTTATGCAGGGTGGTTTGAGGACAGCAGAAAGGTCATTCCTATCTGCAGGATCCAGGCTTGAGGCAGCCTTACAAATGACAGCTTAGACATGTTAACTACTCTCCAGGCAGCTTTATGGCTGATTTTTACATGTGAACACACCTGTTTAGGCTTGTAAGACAACATAAGGTTTTTATGATGAAACCCTAAAGAGACAGCAAAATAGATAGTTTTCTTTTAAATTAGCTTCCATCAGGTTCCATTACACTTAGGCACAGACCTCCAACTATGCCACGTGGGCTGGAATTGAGTTGATTCCCCTCAAGAGGTGGCATTGCTGTCCTGCTTGGGGTGTGCCCAGTGGCAAAAGCCACAGAGCTTTAGACAGGGAGGCAAGATGGGAGGGAGAGATTGGAGTCAGCAGCTGTGGGCAGGTTGGGAAATGCAGCTTTAGGTCAGGCAAACGTGGGTCTGGATTTTCTCCGGGTGCTCTGACAGAGCAGGCAGAGCTTCACCAAGGGGTGCAATGACTCTGCTCTGGCAGCTTGTGACTAGAGCAGTGAGCACACAGACCCAGCCTGAGCTGCCCACAAAGGCAACACTGCTCCCTTTTAAAAATGGTCCCTTACTTTGCACAGTCTGCAGCAAAATATTCCAAATCAGAAGCATGAAGTAAAAGGCTGTTCCAGCTCCATCAAGTGGAGGAAACTGGTGGCCTCAACACTGCTTTGCTTGGAGGGGCAGCAGCAGACAGAAGTGTGGCCACCAAATCAGGCTCTGACCACTGACTTCTGAAAAGAGAAATGGGTTCCAATAACAAGAAATAATCTTGTCTATCAATTGTTTTTTTAGTTCCCTTCTTATACTGTTTCTTCACTCTTCTTTAAAGCCCTGTCACATCTGAACTGGCTGATAACATGAGGTCAAAAATCATATTGCCTAATTTATTGAATAAAGCTTCCTTTCTTGGGCAGGATACACATATAAATATGATGCCAGCACAGCACTATAGGAAGGGGTTGGTTATTTTTCTTCCCTTAAGCAACTATAGGTTGCAAAGCATCCTGAGCAGCTATTAATTGGTGACACTAAAGAAGATGGATAGATTGTGCTTTTTTTGAATGATTCACTTGCTTTTGTAATGACTGCTGAAACATCTTCATGCTGAAACACTCTGCAGGAGCTATCAAGGATGAAAAAGCACCAGATGAAAAGCACTGAAGGATTTTGCCTGCAAGATGCTGACCACACTCCCAAGGAGCACAAGTGGCATCAGAGGAGATGACACACCAGTTATTTGATGGTTCACTGTGTAACACAATTTATATGCTTGAAGAATTCTACGTACAGAGAATATAAATGTACAATAGAGCAGTAAGGAAACAAGGCAGTATTAATGGCATTGTAAAAATCCCTGGTAAGAGAATATATAGCTGCTCTTGCTCATTCTGCTCCCCATGCCCAGACAGGAGCAGGTGAAGGGATGAGCTGCAAGGATGATTCAGATTGTGGAAAGTCTGTTATACGAAAGGAGTCTAAAAAAAGGATGGCTTGTTTTATCTCATGCAGTGAATGCTGAGAGAGGACTCCCTATAAATACATCACGGATGAGCACACAGAAGGGAGAAGCGCTATTTAAGCAGAAGCACAATTCTGGCAGAAAGGAAAGATGTGAATAAGCCGGATAAGAGTGTATCAAGGCTGGCAATAGGAAGATTTCTACATTTCCAAGGACCTGCTGTAGGATTCCTCTTCCTGCACCATTACAGTAGTAGAAATAGTGGCAAGAAAATTAACTTTGTAATGGAGCTGGGTCACTTTATCATGCAGCTTCTTTCAGAGGGCTGCCTGTGACAGAAGGGAATTGAATTGACCTCCAAGGTCCTCTCCAGTACCAGGCTGCTTGAAGGACTATAAGACTTGTATTCACCAGCATTAAAGCATCATCTGGAATTTATCTATGTGCTGCCCAGCTCACACATCTTATTCCCACAATTATAACCCACATGGAGGGGAAAAAAGGACTCAGTTACTGTTAGTATTTAGAGCCCTAAAGGCAGACAGGATGTCACAGTATCACCTCAGTGAACACCATTTGCATGCTACCTCATGAAGTAGAGAAAAGTAAAAATAACACTTGCTTTAGGCTCACACAGTGCAGAAAATACTCTCTGACCAGCTGTTTAGCAAAAGTAAACAGAAATGACTGTATTTTGTGTTTCCTTCCACAGGCTAACCAGGAACAGTCTTCATCCAGTTTTTCCAGACATGAAACAAAGTATTCTGAGCTGAGCTCTGGTCATGGAATCTTCCCTTTCATGCTACATTTGTTTCAGAGGTTATTAATCCTGCTGCCAAACTACCCTTTCTAATTGATTGTAAAATAGAGATTTTAACATCAGCTTGCATTAATTTATGAAAGCCACCTTGACAGTGTCCAGTATTTCTCAGGCTTTATGGTGTATGTTCAGACAGTGTCTGCTTCAGTTCTCAGCACTGCTGTTGGTGTGCACCTGTCCATGTGTGTTTTAAACCATGAGCTCACCACTGATTACTTCTAACATGCTCTTTTCACTTAGTGGCATCAGTGAAGATGTAACCTTCCATCTCCACTTTCTCTTTAATGCTCAATATGGCTTTTACTGAATGGAAGTGAGTTTCTTCTGCCTCAGCCAGTCTGTAGGGCTTTCTCTTCTCCATCAGTCTTTCCTAAACATTAAAAGCTGAATCTTTTGTGGTTCTGTCAATCATTTAGCAATGCACTGATTTTGCTAGAGACAAGTAATACTCTTTGCAGAAAGGCAGACATATATTGCCCAACATCACAGCTTTGCTCTGTAGTTAAAAATGAATTAATTTCCTCAGTGTGGGCAAATTGGCCAACACAGCCGCCAGGCAAGATTTGAAACATATCTGCAAAAGCATAGACATCAATTCACAATTAGATATATCCAATCAACTGAGATTGTTTTCTGGTCTTCAGGCAAGGTTTCGATGAGATTTGGGCAGTGCAAGAAGAAAGGAAGAGCAGGAGGACATTTTGGCTTCTGCTCTAATTAAGGGCTTTTCATCACTGCAAACTTGATTAAGTTTCTCTTGTGATTAATTCCCAAGTGCTAAAATACACAAAATTGTGCAGCTCTTTGGCAGAAAGTGATGTTTGCCAGTTACAAGAAATCCATGAGGTTTAACATCTGGAATACATGAGCAATAAATACATAAAACAAATATAAATAAGTTGGACCGCTGATGTTCCGGTGAAGGGGGGATCTTTGAGAAGTTAGGGATGGACTGTGACAAATTAATGGCCTGTAGGTTAGTCTCAGTCAAAGAAAACCTTCCTCTGGGGTAAGATTTGATAAATAAAGCTAATGTATACAAAATTTCTAGCTATAAGTCATGTCAGAAAGAAAAGGAGAATGGAAAATGTTTAATAGACTGTAGCTGGGTGAAGAAACCAATGTTTCCATATGATTTACTTCTACAAACAAGATGATTAAGATTTAACAAAGGATATTGAAGATTTCCTTGCCTAAAATAGCTAAGAAAGAGAAGTCCTAATTAGTGCTAAATTTGTAACACTCAGGAGAGCCTGTTACCCCTTTTATTAATTTGCTAATAGCTGAGTGCAAGGGACTTCCCATTCCCACTGTGGTCCCATTAACACTTCAAACCTCTAATTGCTGCCTCCCCTGGCTGCAAGGTTCCTGGTTTCCCAGCTCTTCTCTGGAAGGAAAATATATTTGGTTACTAAAACATAACCAGAGGAGGAAACAACAACAACAACAACAAAAAATTGCTTTAGATTAACAATTTACAAAAAAATTGTTAATCTGGCTTCTGAGGGAAGTCCCAGAGGACTGGGATTGCTGTCTTGCCCTGGTGCTGGAAGAAGCCTGGCTTTCTGGGACACTTGATCCATGCCAATAAATTGGCTGTTTCCCAGCCCTTGGCACATTGGCACCATAAGCCACTGTCAATATTTTGCACACCTGGAGGTTGCTCAGTTTGGGAATCTTTGAGAGATTTTTAGCAAAGCTTTGAATGCAGGTCAACTTCAAATTGTTATTTGAAACATTAGCCCATCCAGGAAAGTTCTTACATAATAGAGGTGCTTGCATTCACCACCTCTTGAGGCCCTCAGCTTGTATTTGCTGATTTATGAGCCCAGAGGGATTCCCTGTGGAATTCCCTGTGGAGAAGAGCAGTGGCACCCTGGTGGGCTGGCCAGATGCCCACCCAGCTGCTCTCACCCCTCCCCTTCTCAACAATGGGGGAGAAAATAAGATTTCAAAGCTTGTAGGTTGAGACAAAGAGAGGGAGATTACACACTATTAGGAGAATTTGAAGTGTAAACAGTGACCAGTAAAGTAAAAGGCAAAGCTCAGACCAGCCATTGCCTGGGACTGGATTAGCAATGGGGATTTTTGTGGTGAGAGAGAGGATGGAACTGTACTGAGGGTGGATATTGCCCACCCTGGTGGGGTTGTGATGGTGCTGCTTCCCTTGTGGTGTGAGGAGGCTTTTTTGGGGCTGATGTCATCAGTAGAGCTGTGAATGGAGCTGTAGTGAGTGAATATATTAATAACCATTATGAAATTAGTATTTTGCTGAGGCAAGGGATGGAATTTATTTGCTGCAGGTGCCCAAGCACTGCTGAGGGGCTGAGAGACCCTCTGGGGTGAGGCTGGGGCTGCCCCAGGATGGACATGGTGAGTCCCACCCCAGCCCCTCTGTGGGCAGGGCTGAGCCTGTCATTCACCACCTCTGGAAAAATGCACTCAGGAAAGGACAAAACACCAGTGGCAGCTGAGGTAAAAGGTGTGTGAAACAGCCTCCTGGCTGAAGGAGGAGTAGGAGGGGATTTGGCTAGGCCTTCTCCAGAGACCTCTTCCTGCTTGTCCCCAGTGCAGCACAGGACACTGGAGCTGGGAGGTGCTGGTGAGCACCAGTACTGCCCCCATCCCTGCCAAACGGGGAGCAGGGCTGAATCCTCCTCCTCCCTTCGTCCTTCACTCTGCTACTGCCCAGGTGTGGGGGATTTAAGGCTGATGAGCTTTCCCTTTGGCAGGAAACAGGCTGCCAGGCCAGCTCCATTGGGTGGGGGGCCCTACACTGACAACATGGCAGGGGGACAAAACAGTAAACAAAGAACATTATTTTTGCACAAAATGGATCTGTCAAGAAAAAAGGAAATCAGAGATCTTGATCCAAAGGATTGCCAAAGCCAGGAGAGTGAGTAATGGAGGAAAGGCACTATTAGGACTCTTTTATAAGCATCAGGCTGGGGACACATTAGTGATGGGAAAAGCCTCATGGCTGCAGCATTAAACCTATTCTGAGAGGATTCTGTGAGACAAAGGGCAGCAGTGGCAGCTTATGCTAAGCTCTGCACTACTTCCACAGTTTTGACATTTTGGAAGTACAAGAATACGAGCTTTTATTGCTTGCATGAAAGTGAGAAATTTTTTGCTGCATATTTGTTCCCTTTCCTGTCTGTAGAACAAGTGGGAAATGCATATTGTGTCCTTTAACCTCACTCCTATTTACCTGAGTTTTACCATAAAAAACCCCAAGAATGTGCTTCCTCTCAACAAGCCCTAGTTGTGCAGTGGGTGGCAATGGGTTAATGCTAATCAACTCTGAGGCCTCACACCTGAGAGGCAGAGGCCCAGCTGGCTGAAAGAGAGAGCAGGGAGCACCTGGGGCTTTGTATTTTGGGGTGGGGTGGTCTGGCACCTGCTTCTTGAGGTGGAGTTAAGAATGGAAATACTTAGTTCCTTGGTGGAAACATCTACAAACCTTGGCTCTTCTCAGGCTGAAGCTGGATTTCTTGTTTTTGGAAGGAAAAGTGTTTGCATTGTATGACTCTGGTTGCTTCCTGTATTTCTTGTGACTGGAGGACTGTAAGTGTGGCTAGAGATGGAGAAAAGCTACTGCTGATTTTTTTATTTTCAAGGGTCCTTCAGAAGTCCTTTTAACAAAGACAGTGGACTTTTGCTGCATCACTAAGCAAAGTATGAAAAAGTAGATGGGGGTTTCCTGGCTATGTAGTTGTTCTTTTTTTCCCTTCCTGTAAGGTTAGGTGATGTATCAGAACCAGTGTGCAAGGCAAGTATCAAGGCTTTGGGAAAGAGCTTAGGGGGATGAATGCAAAATGGTGGCCTTCATCTTGTCTTTTAGTAAGTTCAGATAACTGTCTGATTGAGGCCAAAAACCATTAGCTTGGGCTAAATCAATTTACAGGATTAGGAACTGCTTTTTAGAACAGAAGCAAGGGCAGTTGGGTGCCATATGGGGGTAACTCTACCTGGGTGTAACACCTCCAGGTCCACTGTTTGAATGAAAGAAAGAGCTTCACAAGTGGCTGTGGGCTGTTTTAGGAGGTGCTTAAACACGAGCCTCCCTTTTTTGTGTGGTTTATTCTTGACCTAAACATTTGCCTCTTGTGGAGAAGAAAATAGAGTGTGTGGAAAAATGAGTCAGCCAGCTTCCTGTGGGAGGGACTGCAGGAGGCACGATGCTTTGAATGCTGCAATAAATTAGCACTGGAGATAATTCAGAGGACAAAGTGTGCCTGGAGGACACGCCATGCTAAGTAGTGCACAAAGTGGCTCTTGCTCTCAGTGTGCAAATCCTGCTTTGCAGAAGAAGAGTGGGAGATGAGACAGCTCTGCACAGAGGGCTGAACATGGGCTTGGTGGTAGCTGTTTGGCTCCTGGATGGTGAGAGGATTAGGGTAGTAACATGTGACACCAGCAGGCTCATCTCGTTCTGTGGGGATGCTGCACATCACCTGGAGTGAGGCATTTGTTACCTATTGCACATGGAAGCAGAAAGGCTGCAATAATCAAGGTGGGGCTGAGAGGAACCACCACATTAACTCACTGCAGCACAGCCTGGCCCTTCTTGCAAGGGGGTCTGGGACCCTGAGGTTGAAAAGTTTGTCATTCTCCTTGTGCCTATGCAAGAGTGCAGTGCCCAAAATTTTGTATTGGACTAGCAGAGGGAATGGTACAGTTTGGAAGCTGGACAGTTCATGTTTTCTATCAGTAAGCTCTGTGGTCTGCTCTCCTAGATAACTTCTAATGCATTTCTAATATTTAATTTCCACTAATAAGGGTTTTTTTCCCCCCTGAAAAAGGCATATTTTATCTTGATAGACCATTTTGGCCATTACCTTTGATGTGGGTTTTTAATCCAGATTTGCTGGAGCTCAGTCTGTCTTTGCTACACGAGCTAAAGCTGAAAAATATTTCTTCCAGTAACTTTCTAGTGAGCCAAAATTGTGGGTCAGATGAAAGGATAATGAAATACAAAATGCCTGACTAGTTTGGAAATAACTGAACTGGAAACACGAATACTAAACCTGGTCATTAAAACCTTGTGAAAAATTAAGAAGAAGGTTAGAATGGTGGAGACAAAGAAATGTAACATTCCTTCCTGCTCTCAGAGGCTTTGCTGTCTTTCCATGGTAGCCTGAAGTCAGGAGAGCCAATCTCCATTCTCAAATTTATTTTTTTATGAAATCATTTTAGTCTTAAGACCTTCAACCTGGAGGTGTTCAAACCTAAATGGTTGTGCCTGGAAGAAAGAGACAATAATTAAGCTTCTTACAGTCTCTGGCTTTAAGCACTCTCCCCCCTTTATTTCAAGGCAAATTAACTGAGTTCTGTTGGGGATATCTAATACGTGACAGCAGAGTAGCAGCTCTGTCTGCTCTTGAAATCTTCATGTCTACACCCTGTTAAGCTCACAATATACTGTTTTAGGATTTATTTAGAGGCAAATACAAGCCAAAAGTTTTCCAGTGTGTGTAGACTTGATGCTCAAACCTGCAGTTACAAACATGTCTGAGTGCATGAAAATAGTGGTGTCCATCCCCATATATGTGAAATGAGTGAGTGCCAAAAAAGATGTGACAAAATTCAAGGAGTTGGTTAAAAATACATTAAATTCTCCCAGGAAGCCTTCAGACAGGAAGAGAGAAAACATTTTCTCAAATGTATATTTAAATTTTATGGTAGATTGACCTGGAGATGTTTTATTAGCTTTTAAATCCCTGCAAAGTTTGATTCCAAGTAACTTCCATCAGGCTGTTTCTTAAAAACAGTGCTCATGTGTGTTTGCTCATTTCCTTTAAAACTTGATAAATTTATTTCAAAAGTGAGAGAAAGAAGAGCTAAGAAGTGGTTTTTGGAGCTTGGCTTGACTAAAGGAAGATGTGAAAGTGTTTTGTGCAGAAGGCTGATTTCTCATAGCCAATATAGTAGAACTTGTGGCTGCTTTTTGTGGAAAAATAAGGAACCCCAAACCCTATAGTGAATATTGGCCAGGATGAAAGCTATAGCTTCAAACTATTCCAGTAAAGTTTCCTCTTCACTAAATGTTTTAACCACAGATAGGTGCAATAGGGTCACACGTGGAAAGTGAGTGCCATAAAATGAGCAAGTCCATCACAAAGTTTTGGAAAAAACCCAAACCATGAAATTCATATGGCAGCATGTCAAATTCCAACACTTAAATAAAAAGGTACAAATCTATGTTCTTAAAGGATTGTTCTGGAGCTGTTAAGTAACACTTTACATGAAACTATTTCTTGGTCAGCTAGTATTTGATCTGTCCTTCTAAATACAAAAGAACTGTGCTGAATACCTGCAGACAAAAAGCTTCTAGAGAGATTCCATTTAACTTAGCAGTGCTTCTTCCTGTACTTTGACAGCCTCCAGGTATATCTGAATTGTTCTCCCTCTTGGCAGCATGAAAAGATCTGTTTAGAGCATAAGGTCTTTGGAGCAGACTTTGAGCACAAGGCAGACCTTGCTCTTGGTGATTGCTGACAAAAGATAATTACAATGTGTTAGTAATAACATCTGAGCACTTTGATCTGCTGAAGCCAAATCTATACTTAGTGCATTAACATGGGTAATAAGTACAGGAATTCTGTCTCCTTTTAGCCCAGCTTTGCTCTGTTTCCACCCAGGTTGAGCCTGTGGATGCAAGTGCAGCAGATGCTGAAACACAGAGTGTTTACCTTCTGTGCAGTGCACAGATGTAAACACTGAGGGGATTAGGTCTTTAATTGCCAGATCCTCAGGGCAGGGCTTGGCCTTCAGAGCAGTCTGCACCTCCCCAGCTGTATGCAGGGGAAAATATGCAATAGTAATTTCTAGTGTGAGCCAGAGCGTAAATTCACAGCAGGTGTACTCAAAGCTGAAGATAAATTTTCCAAACAATGCCTGTAACCCAGCTTTTGGGAAGCTTCTGAGTACTTCTGCAAGTGGCCAGATCTTATGCATGTGCCAGCCTGGCAGGTGGGGTGCTCCTCTGGAGAGACTGCATGGCTGTAGCTGTGGCCAGTGTCTGCACGAGGGGAGGGTCTGGAAATACAGATCTCTCCTTGCAGCTTTGTCCTCCTACAATCGCTTTTAAAAAGCTCTTGCATGAATTTTATTTAAATAACAGCTTTTGGCAAACTCGCTGGCATTTTGGTACTTTAAGTCCTACAACGGGCTGTGCTTGGAAATAACAAATAAAGCAAGCAGATGTGGAGAGGAAACACAGCTGAAAAACGAGGTGGGTGCAGCACATGCTGTGGGATGGCATATAAAAGATACTATACTCTGCCAAATCATACACATGCAGGGGAATCATTATCAGGGGCTGGAAAGAGCCCCTCTCTGTATGAGTTTCAGGGTTTAGTGTATCTGAATATCACTAAAGGTAAAGTATGGATGGTCCTGTATGGGGGAAGATGCCTCAGTCACCAACCCCTCATGTATTCAGCTATTTTTCTGATGGAAAAGAAGTGAGTATTATCAGAGGAAGAAAAACCTGCTGTAGCAACATTCCAGCAGCCCTGTTAGAGTAACTGCCTGGGAGAGAGTCCACTGAAAGTGTTAGAAAAGCTGTGCTTGGCTGTGGGCAGCCAGTTTGGCACAAAAATGTTAGACTCAGACTTGTACCTGTAGCCAAGGTTTTGCAAATCCAGGTCAGGTGTCATTCAACTGAAAGCCCTTTCCCCCACTAAGATGCTGCTTAGAGGGATAAGAGTCACTGAAGCTGTGGTTTTTTGGCACAGAGGCTGTTGCTTTCTGACAACTGACTCCATGCAGACACAGCCAGCTCTCAGCAAGGCTGGGCTGAACTGGAGCAGGTGCCAGGCAGGTCTGGGACGGACCCACAGCCCTGGCGTGGGGCTGCCTGCAAACCAGCACCTGTAAGCACTGCTCAAGGTCTTAGACTGGGAAACACTGCACAGACAAAATTAGCAGCCTGTCCTGTGCTTTATGCTGAGAAAAGATCTCTTTTCTCTGTGAAAGTTTCACAGCTGAGGCTTTGGCTGGTAAGAAGCATGCTTCCCTCCTTCACCAAAGCTCCCCGTTCACCCTCAGTGATTTGTCTTGGAGGGGCAGAGTTTGTAAAGACCTACAGCTGCCCTTTAGGGAAAATATTGTTGCTTTTGGCTTCGGTGCTTTTAAGAAGTCAGTACCAATGACATGCACCCTGTGCATGTACCTTTTCACCCTACCTAGGGCCAAAGAAAGGAACAGGAGACCAGCTGTAAAGTGCAACAAGAAAAACACAACAAAAGTGGTGTGGCAGTGGCTGTTCTTCAGCTTCAAAGTCTCCCTGACAAGTTACCATTGGGAATGTGCTTCATTTTTGAGCCCTGTTTGAGCATGCTCATACTTTACCTGGGGCAACCTTTGTTGCTTTCCAGGTATGTTCATTTATCAATTTATCTTCAGCAGAGAGGGCTGCCTTGCCTGAGCGTGTGTGGATTCTCCTGCACTTGATCGTGGGCTGATCTACTCCATTTCTTCTGCTACGACAGTAGGATTTTAAACTGGGATCTTCCCTAGCTTTGCTGCACATAAATGATTAACTTTCTCTTCCTCTTGCTGCCTGAAATCAAGAGTAATGTGACCAGCGACAGAGGAGACTGTGGTATTCAGCTCTCAGCAGTTTTTATTACTCCTGCTGCTGTAGCTGAATTTCTCTGTGTGCACAAGCCAGTGGTAGCAGTGCTAAATCTCCTGAGCGCCTGCTGTGTGCTGGAGTGTCTAAAATGGTGCTGCTTAGAGCTTCTGCCAGTACAGAGACATGTGAGTGAGTTAGGAGGGCTTTCATCCTATCAGTGCTAAAAATCACCTGCCTTAAGCCATTGATCCCTTTCCCCCCTCCTTGCAAGTCTTGCATGTGGTGAGGTGTGTGCTGGAGCTGGCAGATGGCTGGGGAGCAAACAGGTCCACACGAGCATGCAAAAAAATCAGGTTGCATCACTGCTAACCAGCTTGTGCCAGGACTTGGGTTTTCTTCTGCCTACACTGGCTTCCCCATAACCCCTTGGCTTGGCTGTTTGGTGACCTACCTCCTGGAACGTTTTTCCCCCTCCTCCCTCAGCTCTCTCTAGTTGATTCAAGAGATATCAGCCATGGCACATTGTTGAATTCATTTTTAGACACAATGCTGTGCCAGAGATTTGCTTGCTCAATTACAGAAATATTGTTATTTCTGCTGTAGTATGTCTGGACTTGGTTTTGTTCCTGAGGCTGGTGCTGATTTCAGCCTCCTTTCCTTGGCTCTGCTTAAAGATATTTTTTGTTGTTCTGTTGAATTCCAGCAGATACCCCCAATTTGGAAAGTCAGAAAGAACTGAGTGGACTGAAGAAGGAACAAGTGGTTTAACCATGTCACTACTGCAACACAGGTAGGCTTTTCTCACTTAGATCTTCAGCTCTTAACACCTGTATGTAATGCAGGGCTGCTCAGCTCCATGCACTGGCACTCTCTGCATCTCCTATGTGGAGCCAGGTCTCATGTCAGTGCCACACATGCCAAAAGCTGGTTTTGGGTGCCCAGGATGTCACATGAGACAACAAACTTCTTCCTCAGCAGACCCACATATCATGTGGAGCAGAGACAAGCTTCATGCAAGTGGAGCATGTGTTGAAGCTCCTTGACTTGATGCTTTGGTCATGACTGCCTGAGCAGTGGGGCACGAGGGTGCAAGCCAGAGCTGCTTGCTCAGAGGCAGAAAGTCTCAGTACAACCCATGTCAGACAGTGTGTGCACACCAAATGATGACCTGAACCCCGGTTAGTTTTCAGAAATTAATAGGTTAAAGTGTAGCATAATTTTGTTAAGCTCTTGCAGTGATTTGGAATTTCCCAGTGTGATCCCACTGACAACAAGGGATGAAGGAGATAAAGATATTAGAGCCAAGTTTTCAGCACAAGCCTTCTCTCAAGTACTGATTCAAAATACAGCTTTACGTGTCAAGCTGTGAAACACCAAGTATATCCATGTCTCAAACTTACTTATTTGGAGGACAAGACAAATACTACCAGTTAAAAAGCTCTCTATTGGTTTTCACCCTTACTCAGGTTTGCTGAAAGAGTCTAGGATTTAATATTGTTTATGGCAGCAATTAAACATTACCAGCAAAGGAGTGTTTTGGCCAGGTCCCTTCACAGAGTCAGAACTTACACGAGGGTTATAAGGCTCATTGGGGCTAATCCCTGCTAGCATTATACATCATCTGACAGTTGCCAAGGAGACAAGGATAATCTGAGTGAAACAAGATATGTGAGAAGGGTATTTATGGACATTTGCCTAACGATGCTGGTGGAATGCACCAAGAAGTGATTATTTGAGTGCCTTTGAAGTACTACCTCTTCTGTGATGAATATGGAGGACTGGTACACATGCAAAAAATGTCCCTGTGAAATTAAAGCAGCAGCAGCTTGGCCCTGGTTTTTCCTTTCATCCTGTGGTGGCCTCATCCAGTGCTGTGGGTGATGCCTTAAGATTTTAGCCTTTCTATTTTTCAAATCCTGTACTGCATTAGTGCATTAGTCTCTAAACTCCATATAAAGTATTAACTACTGTCTTCACATTTTGGTCAGACCTCTAGGCCTAAAACTCAAGGACGCCCTACAGCCTCAGGCCCCGAAAAGCATAAACAAAAGTAAATTGGGGGGGAGCAAACTGGGGGTTAATGACTTCATTACCTGAAGCTGGAATTGGAGGATTAACCCCTGATATGCAAATGGACAAACTTCATCTCAAAAACCCATGACCATCATCCATCTTGGGTGTAGCCTCTGGGAGGCTTCTGACTGCCCAAGGTGTACCTATTGAAGGCCTTTAATAAATACCTACTGTTATTGTCTTAATCTTGTCCAGCCTCTGTTCTAGGTAGCCACTCCAAGGCTTCATGGGGAGGGGCAGACAATGCTTTTGCAGTGCTGTGGGTTCCCTGCCCAGCCACCTGCACTCTGTGGCATCAGCAGAGCATACACAAGGATAAACAGTGTAAAGAAGCCATTTCAGTCTGACAGAGGCTTAATGAAAAATGTCCACTCCATATGCTTGAAATACTCGCAGGTGCCTCATGCAAAGGTCTCAGATGCCAAGTGGTGTGAGGGGAGGGAAGAGTGGAGGTGGTGGTGTACAGGTACTCACAGGCATGGAGGTGTGTGTGCTTTACAGACAGCCAGCTCATTCCTCCCCCCTGCAGGGTGAGCCCAGCTGCACCACAGACACCTGGCTCTGGGTGCTTGTGTCACATTCACTGACCCGTGGGCAGGGTCAGCACCACGGCCTGCTTGGTATGTGGGTCTAGACAGGCACTTTGGGCAATTATGCCACTTTCCCTGACCTGGGGTGCCTTATAGCCCTGCTTAGGGAGATTAAAAAAGCCAGAGAGTTAATATCTTCATTTGAACAAGTTCATGCTTGGAAAGGTTTCTGCACTGTTGGTTTCACACAGCAAAATATTTCCTTGGCAGGGTGTTCCCTGGCCATGAAAAGGGTCAGAGATTGTTGGAGGAGGCCCATGTCTGGGACCAGGAGCACTGAAGTTGTGTGATCTGGAGCTGTCCCACACTGGGCAAATCTTCCCTTCCTGTGCTGAGGTGAGGCAGTGACGTGCAATGAGGGAGAAAGCTGCCTGTCTCCTTCCCTTTCCCCCACTTTGACTTTCTCAGTCTCTGATACTGCCTCTTGATGGAGGATTAAAGAGGATGGGAAGACAGAAGGCATTTCCCAAATTTTGAATGCCTGATGCAAATAACTCCTTTGAAAGGAGGGAGATGCTGAGAGCCAGCCTGCAGCTGATGGGCTGTGTCTCGTGATGCCAGAGTTAATCTGGGTAAGCAGAGATTAACTGAGCTGCTGGATTGGATAATGCCTGAACTGGTTTATTGCAGCTTCTGCTGATAAAGCAGCCCAAGCCTAGGAGACCCCTCCTTGTCTGCAGGGTGAGGGCCTGTGCCCATGGCAGCAGTGCCTCAGGCACAGGAAGGCCCCAGGAAGAGGTGGCATTAATGAAATCTTCAATTTCATAAGCATTTGCCTGGACCCCTTAAAGCTTAAATATTTAATGAGTTAGACTTCACTAAGAGTCTGGTCCCTT
Source organism: Promerops cafer (assembly GCA_013398275.1). NCBI lineage: Eukaryota > Metazoa > Chordata > Aves > Passeriformes > Nectariniidae > Promerops > Promerops cafer. The sequence goes on along the minus strand of VZSE01009357.1, from coordinate 493,083 downwards.
GTGCTAAAGTGGAGAGGGAAATAAAGGCTAAGGAGCACAACATTTAGGGAGAATTTGTGCACAAAGTGAAGTGCAATGTCCAGTAAAGCATAGGGAAATAAATATCTCTGCAATAGAGGCAAACTTACAGGAATAATTTGAGTTGGCAAAACTCATAGCCGATCAATAGATGTTATTTAAACAAATATCACACTGTTACATTCTACCAACGATCTCTTTTAAACAAACATGGTCATTCCAGGCTTTCTCATTTGGCTTCTAAACATAACTCTGTTGAAAGTATGACTCCCACAAAATCCGAGTCTATTCAAACATTTTGAATAATGCCCTGTTTACATTTGTTTTCACCCTTTCATTACTTTATGTCCATGTAGAGTTAAAATGCAAGTCAGTTCCAAAGCCTTTGAGCTCACACATTCCTTGTGAGTATTCCCTCAGGCTTCTCTGTCTCATTCTTTAGTATTCATAAATAACAAGAAGACATGACCTGATGTTAGTCAAACTCTTGCCTGCATAAAAGGGAAACCTCAGAAGGTCTCTTTCAGACTTAACTTTGCCTAGTTTTCCTCATATCAGTGCAGAAAATGGCCAGCCCTCCCTGACTGGTGTCTACTTGGCCACTTCGCAAAAGTTTCCTTTGATGGAGATCTTGTAGAGTCTCTGGGCCATCTCTTCTACTCAGCCAAACTTACAGCTGTTGTTTTTTGGGTTTTTTTTAATATCAGTCTAAATTTTATCCTGCAATTTATACACATGGCTGTTTATGTAAGGGACATGGAGAATAAAGCTTATACTTGGTCAAGGAGTAATGTCTGAGCTCTAGCTTTACCCTGTCATGCTGTCAGTGTAGGACACGGAGCATAAATTCCTATTCCACACCTACGAACAAACAAAAAGCCCTACCTCAGTTCATCCCATTCTGTAAGATCAAGAGAAAAGCTCAAACTCTTGTGTACTCTGCCTGAGTGGAGAGGAGATTTTCTATTCACTAGGGTCTTGTTTATTGGTTTACATTGAAAATTACTGCCTAGTCTGTCAGTGCCTCAGTTTCCTGGTGTTCCAATAAAATCTATGCCAATCACTTGCTAACCAAGTAAAGAAACAATGGAGAACTCTTTAGGTACTGCTCCAAAAGGTGCCCTCCTCTTGAAATTTGTGGGTGTTTTTGTCCTGGAACACTTCACCTGCAAAAGCAATTGGGACTATGGATCTCTTCTATAAATATAGACCCTTCCCTCCAGCAAGTCTTAAGGTTTGTACCTGTCTAATGTCCTGGTGTGAGTGACAAATCTGCTGGTCTATACCTGAATTGTAGAAGACTTCCATTTTCCTGGATCTGAGCTTGTAGGCAGCTAAGTACAATGGTGCTTTGTTCAACAAGTAAGCAGGAACAGCTCAGGCTAAATAGTTACCAAATGGAACAGCTTTCTAAGAGCACCCCTGCACTACAAAACTGTGCCAAGTCTGGAAGTAGATTCAGGAACAGACTTTAAAGGATGTAGAGAACAAAGCAATCACAAATTTCGTTATCTTGGTGCACTGAAGTGCAAAGGAACTGAAGGATTCCATTTAAAGGGCAACTCCAATGAGCTGGATGCTTTAGTTACCCAAACATCAGCAGATCGTGTAACTGTTCTGTGAAAGCTCTACATCTATGACACATCTGCATTACTGTGCTAATCTTGGTAGAGTCATAACCCAGCTGAAACTATCCAAGCAGTCCCTTCTTTTAAAAATGTTCTTTCCATGCTTCAACATTAGAACCTTCCAGGCAAGAACAGCTAGGAGAGTGCAAGAACAGTTAATGGAATTGTTCCCAACACTTCTGACCTCAGCAGCCCCCCTCAAACACTGACAGGGATCCCATCCACCATGGAGATCTGTTGCAGGTCTTGGCATCTACAGAACTGAGCCTCTGCAGAAGATAACTACTGAGAATGTGAGGCCAGCCTGTATCTCCTCCAAATTAAATGCTTCCTTGGGCTGCTTATGAGCAGCCTTTACTCCAGTTGCTCTGACATGCAGGTCCCTTGACATATGTCCTTGTCTGTCAGTTGTTTCCTGTTGTGTCTTGCCTCTGGATACTGCTGTGTCCCTATCTGAGGTGGCATTTCCCATCCCTGTGGTGGTGCTGCCAAGCACGAGCCAGCTCTGTGTTGCATTGTGGCCACCAGAAATCAACAAGAGTGTCTTGCTGATCCTGTATCTCTGCTCAAAATAACCTGGGTTCTGCTAAATGCCATTCTAAACAAAATGTTGGTTAAGCTCTTGGCTGTTTTGCAGGAGGCCTCTGATTTCATGGTTAATCAGAGCACCCAATACAGCTGGCAAAACCCTCTCAGTGTAGAAGAGACTTGCCTCTTGAGTTGTTGTCTACTAGATTGCGTTTAGAAAAAGCAAGCCTGCTTGAAAAAAGAAGGAATTTGAAGACTTTCATTATAAGGTGTGCAAACTTCATAACCCAGAATGGGTTTTTAAAGGCCAAATGCTTTTAATTGTTTTTTTCTTATGTAGCTATTTGCAAAGCTTTCAGTCATGTTTGTCTCTGGTTCTAGCTAGCAATGCAGTGGCTGGATACAAACACCTTCTGTGTCCTACTTTCTAGAATCTCCTGGAGGAACTGTTTACAGCAAGTGTGAATAAGCAGAAGTATTTTGAAAATATTTCTTCTGCCCATGTGTTCCTACCTCTGAGCTACTGCATAATAAAACAATTCCAATAAACAACCTGGATGTAAACAGAATAGCCACTCAAAAATTTTAGTGCAGTGCAAGAGGGGAAGAAAGCACTCATTCAGAATTTTATCTTCTTACTCCAGGACAAGTTCAGCTTCAGTTTTATGCTGGATTCTTGCTTTCAGATGTTCACAGATCAGTGGTGCTGCTGATGTCTCAAGACAGAAGCCTTGCATGAACTTTTGAAATCTCTTCTAGGACCACTTGCTGGAGGAGAAAGCTGGGCTATGAGCTGGGCTCAGCTGAAGTGCTGGGAAGAACAGTGTATGGCTGACTGTCAGGGGCTTTACACCTACATGTATTTGTCCAAGAGAATGCTCTGGACACTCATTCCTGCAGATGTGCTGCCCAGTGAAAGGGGTGGTGGTGGGACAGGAGGTGTGGTTCTGTGATGTCTCCCGGGGCAGCCTCTGCTGCTCCATCCAGGCACAACAAGCCTCTGAGGGTAGGAGATGGGCCGTGCACAGCCTGGGGGCTCAGTGGCTTGGGCAGACAGTCATTTCTCTGGTGCCACGTCCCGAGCTGGACTCCTGGGAGATGCCCTGTGCCAAGCCCTGGCAGGGTCACCTGCGTGGGCTCACTGATCTGCTCACAAGGGGCTCTTTTCACGTGGGATATAAAATGTTTACCTGTCCCAGCAGGCTCGGGAGCTCATTGTGGATGGTACAGACAACAGGCTGCCTTGGGCTGCTACAGCTCCAGCGCGATTCTGGGGGGGAAACTGCCGTGAGCAGAGGTGGGAAGGGGCCCGCGGGGGACGCAGAGGCGACGCGGGAACACGTCCTGGCAGCGAGCCGAGCCCACGGGGGTGACAGACGGGCCGCGGCCACCGCCCGCCCGCCTCGGACGTCACAAGTGCGTCTCCCTGCGTGTCCCTGACTGTCGTGGCGTTACAAGCAGAGAAATCACACCCGGTTGCCACGGCAACATCACCAGCTGGGACACGCTGCGCTGTCATCCAGCAACCAGCGAGGGGTCCCCGGGGATGGAGGGGATGCTCTGCTGGCCCAGAGGAGGATGAGGGTCCGACCCAGACCCTGGGTTCCAGGGATGCCATCCTTTTGCCCAGGAGCAGCGATCTGTGTAGTTTCACTGCCTTAACAGTAACATTTTTTTTTTCCTAACCTTAACAGTAGTTTAATCCTTTTCCTAGGGAGGGCTTTGCTATTCATGAGCCCTGTTTTATTCCATGCACAGCTTTCATAGAAGCATGAAATGTTAAGGGATTGGAACAGACCTTACAGATCATCTAGTCCCAACTCCCCCAGCCACAGGCAGGGAATCCTCCCACTAGACCAGGCTGTTCCAAGTCCCGTCCAACCTGGTTTTGAACATTGCCAGGGCTGGGACAGCCACAACCTCCCTGGGCAACCTGCTCCAGTGTCTCAGCACCCCCGCAGGAGAGAACTTCTTTCTAATACTTAACCTAAATTTCCCTTCTTTTAATTTGTCCCTATTCCCCTTTGTCCTATCACTACAGCCCGTTCTCTTTCTGCCCATTCCATAAGTGCTCATCAGCCAAAGGACTCAAGGGAAAAAATCTTCCATGAAATGAGTGTGTGCAAAATCCTTAGGCAAATTCTGTAGGGGTGCTCCCCATCATGTTTGCTGAAATTACTTCTTTGGCACTTCCTGTATTTATTCCTTGATGTCTGGATGACCCTGTTCCTGTTGGGTCCTAAAGCTCTGTGTGTCCTAAAACAGGGTTAACGGGTACTGCAAGCTTGGACTGACTCTCAGCAGAGGGTTGAACCTTTCTCCTTGTTCTCCCAGAGCGATGGTGGGTAAGTGCCACTCAGCAGTGACCTCAAGGTGTTTCTCCATTACCTTCTAGGGCACTGAATCATTTCATTGAAGGACTCTGCAGGCGAGAACACGAAGCTGCAGTCACGTCCTATATTTACAGCTTCAGCATGGAAAGCCTCAGCACTCCAGGCCTGATGTGTCATGAAGCTGAATTATTAACAAGTGCTCTCTGCTAGAGGAGAAGCAACTGGAGGGAAGGAGCCTTTCTCATTAGTATTCCCTGTGTGATCAGGGATCCGGCTATGTGGCGTGAGGATCTGCTGATGCTCCAGAGGGGTGGGGAGCTGGGGAATGAGGTTACTGGGAGGTTTGCTGGAATCAGTGTTTGGCTCTGTCTGGTGCCACAGTGTCTCTTTCCCCTCACCTCAGCATGTGTGACATGAGTGAGCCTTATGCCAGGCACAAAACACTGCTCAAGGGCTGTCTGCCTTCACCCAAGGAATGAGCAGCCCCACCAAAGCTGCCATGACAAACAGGTCCTTCAGCCCCTTCAGTAGGAAGCAGTGCTGCCTCTTCTCCTGCAATCTCCCCTTCCATTGAATTTAGACTGCTCAGTGGTGATGCAGGTGAAGATTTGCTATGCGGGACTCTGTGCCTGAGGAGTTCAGTGTAGAGCTCCTTATAATAAGCTACTCACTGAATAGGTCCAAGTAAACACTTTGAAGAACAAAAACCAGAGAGTTTTTACGGAAAAGAATGCAGTGTAGTGGCTGATCTGCACCTTGAAATGCAGGGATAGTCAAAGCAACTCTTCTTTAACACAGGTTCACTCAGGATCTTTGTCTGCTAAAAAATAAACTCCCTGAAGCAGGACTTAAATTCAGCCTGACTTGCCTCTGTGCCAAGGACGGAGCTCTCAATAGACCCTGGGCTATTGGAGACAACTGGGCTATTGGACAATAGCTGGGCTATTGGAGACAACTCAATAAACAAGAAACATAAGGAGGCTTGCATTAAGCACTTGTATAGAAAAAATAAGGAATTAAAGACATAATTCATAGTGTAATTGCTACAAATCTCTGGCGTGGCAAAAGCAGTGCATCTTGCCCAGCACACTTCTTCCAATAACTTTCTTTTTCAGTAAATAATCTAAATTTCTTAAAACCAACATTGTTCCTATGCTGATAGACCCAGCAACCAACCATTCAAAAAATCTCTTCAAATAAATAACTGACGACAGACCTGCCTGTCTTGTGCACTCTTGACCATAAAAGGATGTATTTAAAATACAAGTAATTTGGAAAGGAGAATACATTATGGTCAGCTTGTTCTTAAATAAAAACCTGTTTCTTTCAAAGCAAAGCCAGGCAGTGCCTGCCAGTTCTCTAATATGCTGCACGTTAGAGCATGAAGTGAGAAATTTCAACTGAAATATTACTGAAAGGAGGGTTTTGTGGTTAGTAAATAATACCTCCTTTGGAGAATTGTGGGCTGGCTGCTCCTGTTCTTGCTGTAGCAGAGGGATTGACTGAAACACCTCATTCTTTGTAGCAGCATGCTGGCTCTAGATGCTGAGTGAATCTAAGGAGTTGGTGATTGAGAGCCCCTCTGAGGGATGCCACAGCAGCCCAGCACTCCTCTCTAAACACAAGGAGCTGTTTCAGCAGTGCAAGATGACACTCCTCCACTGCCCTGGGAAACAGATCTGCATTGCAAAAACTACCTGAGCCTGACATTGTGAAATCGCTCCCCTGTGCTCCATAAAAGCTCCATAAAAGAAGCCCAGCTGAACTGGGAAGGATGAGCCTCGCCCAAGCTACACGCAGCAAACAGCTCCAGCAGCCAGAGCTGGGGAGCAGGAAATGTGTGGGAAAGCCATCTGGTGAAGGCACTCAGAAACAGCGTGGAAGTCTTTTTTCATTCACTTCCTGACAAAGTAGTAATATGTTGCCTCATTATAGGAAGATGACTGCTTGTTATTATTATTTGCGTTAGTAATTCCTAAAAGCCCAAAGGTGGAGACAGGACTCTTGCTGAGTTACCTGCTGTGGGCACATGTAAGAGGAGACCTTTCCCTATACACATTCCCCCACAAAAGGACAAAAAACATAGGACTGTGGTTTTTTTCCTTTTTTCTTTTTTTATCCTAGTGGGGAACTGAAACAGATGGGAGAGACTGAAGGAGCTGGAAACAGAACATGTAATAATTCCCAAGCCTCGACTTTCTCAGCAGAACTGTTCTTTGCCTCCTATACTTTAGCTCTGAGCAGTTCTGGTGAGTGGTTTGTACCCTGGCACACTGCTCATGAGGAGCTCTACAGTTCTCCTTGGTAAACTCGGCATTTAGCTTGGTGTGGACACACTGCTGAGAGCTCCTGCACCCTTTGCTGTGCTGAGGCAGGGGGAGGGAAATCAAAGCAATGTGCAGAAGGGACTTTAATCATCATGTAGCAAATTAAAAAATACTGTGGAGGTCTTAAACTTGCTCTTTGGAATTTCACTCACGTCTTTCAGTATGTGCTCCCAGTCCAACCAAATTTTCCCCATGGTTTAATGCTGTTCTAACCTCAGGCAGTATCTTTGTTCTGCTAAAAGCAGAGAACCAAAGGCTGTATTTCAAGAGGAGGCAAAGTTCCTTATAGCCTACTTACTATTGTTAGATATTTAAAGTTCTTCTATATCACCACCTCATTGGAAGACCTCAAACCATTTTAAGGACCTTATTTTAGCCTCTTAGTGACAGAGGCAAGAGGCTAATTTTTAGATACTGGAACAGACTTAAGTTCCTATCCTTGAGTTTCCCTTATCAGTCTTTGCTAGAACTGATGATGGATTTTTTCAGTCCCAGGCATTAATTGCAAGACAGAGCTTTGCAGGTCCCCTTGCTGTCCTTGTGTGGGTATGTGTGTGCTTGGTTGGCATTTGTGCCAGGTTTAGACAAAGTGAGCATGTGTTGGTATTTCATCTCTGGGGAAGGCAGGGTTAAAAAAATGTCCTAAAGACTAATTAGTAGGTGAAAGTATGACAACAGCAGGAAGGAGGGGGGGCATGATGAAGGAGATGGTGGCTGCTGCCCTGCTTTGAGATAAAAGTGGCTGAAGCCCAAGGAATCCAGAATAAACAAGCAGGACCATGTGGGCTGGCAGCTCCTGAGGCTGACTGTCATTCAACACACAGAGCCTAGTGCCAAGGGGATACCTTCTTCAGGAGAGAGATGATCAAGTGTTGTTAAATGGGGCCATGAGATGTTAATTGCTAGAAACTGTAGAAATTCAGATTTAAGGAGCCAGTACCTACTAGTGTAGAATGACTCTACCAGAGAGAAGCCTGTCTTTGTGTCCTGTGAGTGAAGCAGGACAGAGAGTGTTGGAAGCAGCAGATGTGAGGCTCTGAATAAGGCTTTCATCACCTTTTCCCAGACTTCTCACAACCCTCTGCTCCCAAACAACCCACGGTGACACAAATGCAGAACCAGGAACATGAGGAGGGTACCAGCAACACCTTAAAGGCCACAGAAGCTGTAACAAGGACTTTTCCTCTCCCAGTGCTCAGTTCATGATCCCAGGAGAGACTCCAGCCTATGGCAGTATGGCTGTGGGCAAGCACATCCACGCAACTCTTATTTGTCCTTTTTATTAATTGGAAGCCTAAGTGGTAACAGGAGCCAGAACTACATGGGTGCAGAGTTTAGGCAGTGCCACGGCCTCAGGGCTTACATGTGTAACCTCTTCAGAGACCAGACACATAAGACTGCAAATACACTATGGAGCAGCAAATATGGAATATTAAGCAGCCAGGAATCAAGTGCTAATATAATGCTGGGATTTTAAAAAGCCTTAGCTAAAGCCCTGAGAATGACAACAGATTGTTCCCCACTCTCTTTCAATTTGTCCAGGTTTTCCTGACTGTGAGAAGACTGTTTACACCCTTGCTATACACACTGCTGTATTTGAGTTACTGGCAAGCTTTGGCCAGGTGACAAACTCAATGAGCACTGAATCATGCCTCGGCAAACATCAGCTCTGTCTCTATCAGAGCTTATCTGCATTGGAGAAAAACTGTCCTCCAAGCTGGGAGCAGGGCTGGGCTGGAATGGAAGGGCAGCACCAATACTCAGCATTTTTGAATGTGGCAGTTCTGAAGTGGGTCAATGAAGACCATTTCTGGCACTAATAGGGAGTTAAGGGGAAAAAACCCATGCTTGGACACCACATGCTGGTAGATTTAACTTGGTGGTTCCCCTGACAAGGCTTTGTGGAGTGGCTTTCTGAGCATCTGGCTGTGAAGGGTTCCTGTAGCACAAGTATCATGTGAGGATAATCCCATGTGGTTTAAAAGCCCAAAGCAAGCTGTCTGGTTTGCCTCTTCTACCTTCTAGTCTGTTTTTCCAGTTTATGCTTACGCTGGGACCATAACAAATCTTACATTCCCTAGCCAGTGACAGAAATCATAAATACCCAGAAAATTATTGAGAGTCACCAGATCTGATGGGAGCCAAGTTCTTAGCCCTGGATAAGAAACCTGACACAACACAGGGCTTGTACAGTCTTGGGTGGAAGCTCTCATCCATGGTGTATGTGGAATACACTCTGTCCAGAGAAAACATGAATTATCCAAATTGGAATAACTGACTTTTTTAATCCTTGACAATCAAATCTACAGTGGAATGAGGAATGATTTCCTCAAGTGTCAGTACAGAGTGTCATACCCAAGACTAGCTCTTCTCACCTCCAGAGGCACAGGACAACTGCATACACAGCTTGAGTGAAGACCTGTCCATCTGTCCCTCTTCAGAGTCCTCAGATCCCAGTGCTGTGGTTGAGGTGTCCACCCTCCCATAGGCAAAATCTCCGTGTCAGCCCCAGAGACTCAGCTCTGACAGAATCTAGTCTGAGAGATGTTCCTGCAGCATGAGATGGGTCTCTTCAGCATGAATCTGTGTGTGTGTTTTTGTTCTATGCTATTTTGGGAATAAGCAACTGATAACAAGCAAATGCTTTCGTCTGCTGGAGTAACTGTGTTCTCAAGCATTAAAATTATGGTTTGTACTAACTGTCCAGTGGGGAGGAAAAAAATCAAGGTTCTTAATTCCAGAAGACAGGTTAACTTCTGGGGGAAGGAAGCAGAAACTGTTAAGTCTTTTGCTGTCAGAAAGAAACTCACGCTGCAAGTATTCAGTCAATTAGGCTGATTTGTAGCAGCCTCACTATAAATCCTCTTTCATTCAGAGGCAAGTTAAGCTCTTTGATGAAACATGGCATTCCAAAGAATTTCAGTAGGTTCTCACACATCTAACCATGGCAAAAGTTATCTGTAGTGACACACCATCTGAGAATGACATGGTATGTTCAATTCTACAACATCACAGCCAATGTATCTCAAAATAAGAGAGGCCTGCAAAAAGTCTTTCACCCCACTGTTGCAGATTAGCCTTCTTCTTGCATGCTACATTTGTTCAGCCTATTAGTAAATTAGAAACAGATTTTCTAAATCAGTTCTAGAAACAAAAACAGTTGTGAGAGACAACTATGCAGTAAATGACCGCTCAACCCAGAAACACAACTGTTTTGCCACAGAAATGCATCACTCCTTAGAGGTGTAAAATCAGTTTAAAGGCAGCATGACTTATCAGGACACCTGTGTAACATGACCAGAGGCAGAACCATTTGTTTCCCTGGAAGTGGGAGCTTTCCCACTCCTCTGCCCCAGAGGGGGATGACAGCAGAGCTGTGGCCCTGTCCCGTGCCCAGCTGTGCCACCCAGCTGACTCACCCTGCTGAGCTGGTCCAGGAGTCTTTGGTTCTGCTCGGAGAGTTCCTGGACAGCGCGCGTCTTCTCCCGGTCGGCTTCGCGCAGGTGGACCTGCTGCTTCTCCAGCTCGTCCTGCAGCTGCTTCACGTCGCTCTCCAGCTCAGAGACCCTTCCTTCCCACTCTCCCTCCTTGTTCTCAAACCGCCGCCGCAATTCGTGTTTCTCTTGCTCCAGGTGCTACGTGATGGGAGAGAAGAGGTTAGGAAGGGAGGGAAAAAAGGTGAATGTCTCCTTTTCCTCATCTATGCCAGGGCTAAAACCTTGTGCAGGAAAGAGGATGGTGCTAGAGCGTGACAATGCCATGGAGATGGCAATTCCACATCAGGGCAGGTCACTGGCACTAAAGCCATTTTCCATTTCCAACTATTGGCCTGTCCTTGGCCACTGGAGTTCAGCACATTGAATTTTTACTGAAATAACTGCCAAAAGAGTAAAGTAGGCTGCATGTCAATAGGCGGGATATATAGGTCAGACAGAGCAATTGATTTAGCAGAGCCCAGCTTAACTCCAAAGCAATATTTCAGTGGTCAGTGGCATAATTCTTTTAAAATTGCCTTTATAGTCAAAATAGACAAACTGTATACCGTTACTGTTGGTGAGGAATGTAGATGAGGCATCCTTGTTGTCATATGGGTCTCATGAACAACAGTTGAATCATCTATCCATTTGCTCCTTCTGTTCCTGACCTAATTAGTTGTCTGAGAGTTTGATAGTGCACAGTAACTTCATTGTTTGATGCAGTCCGCTCTGGAATGGCAATGGATGCAATGAACTGGTTGCTATAGACATTATGTATGTGCATGTTCTGGGTTCAGGTTTCTTAGAAACCACTCTCAGTTCTGGAGACTCTGCTCTGCTTTGGATTGGCTGGAAAATGAGGGACAGCACAAATCTGGTGAAACTTTTGCATGTTTTACAGGCTCAGTTAAATGAGGGCTTGATTGAAACAGAGCTGCAAATCAGGTCAAAGCAGATTTATGTTGTGCCCATTTGAAAGAATCCCTGCTCCAAAACTCTGAGCTTGAATTTTCCCTGGTGACAGAAGACACACATTTACTTTCAGAACAGTCACAGACTGGGGACATGGGCACGTCCCAGGATTAGCAGGGAAACCTGAAAAATGGGAGTCCTCTCTTTGTTGGTTGTCCTCTGATCCCCAGAATAATCTCCTGCTACCCTGTATCAGGTTCCCCAGTCTTTAAGGAAGGTGTCTTAGAAAAGAACAGAAACCCACTGGGCCAAACACTGGTAGCACTTGCCTATTTCTCCCACGTGAATTGTTCCCTGGTGAACAATTCCCTTGGCACTTCTGATAGGAGGGAAAAATAAACCTGCTAGGCAGAAAAGAAAATTGCACTGTATTTATGTGAAGTGGCTTTTTATTGCTTGTTAGAAACACAGGCTGTGAGGGGGCTGTTTCCCCTGGGTGCCTATTGCTGATGACACACAGCCTCCCTGGCAGGGTCCCTGTCACCTTCCCGAGCAGGTCTGAATGTCAAAACCCTCCAGTACCTCTCCAGCCTCTGGCCTGTGCATTGCTAATCTGCCACCTTTTTTTTGCTCTGCCACACAGATGTCATGTTTTCTCTTTCTTCACCTGATCCCTAAATCCTTTCCTATGCTCCTTCCAGCTCAGCGTAGCAGCATGTTGCTTGTGCCCTTCCAAATCTTTCTGCAAATTCCAGACTTTCATGAAAAACCCTTAAATATGAGGGAAAGTTGATTAAAAACAGTGGCCCATAGTAGGGGATTTCCTCATGTTTCAGACACTAAAAGAGTGAGCATCGTCGCAAATGAGAGCTAAGCAGTAATATAAATATTTTAATGCAATAGGTAGGCATGAGATCCCAGCACCTGGCCCGTGACAACCATTGCAAAGAAATCTTGTCTGTAGTCCAAGTGTGGCTGGAGCAGCCACAATTTCACTTTCAGCAGCACACTGAAAATTCTGTCTTTTATAGCTCTGCCTCTTTCCCTGCTAGGCAACGTTTAGAAAGATCCAGGGCCTTCTCTAAATGGAAAGTGGAACTTCAGCCTGCTGAGAAGCAGCACTGCAGCTGAAGTGCCCCAGACACCCAAATGTGATTTAGAAGCCACTGATAAGCCTTGTCAATCATTTAAAAAGCACTTTAGTCCTTCACTGCAAAAGAAAATCTCCACTACACACAGCCCCAATAAATGGCCATCACAAAGGCTGGCGTTGGAATGAGGTGAAGAATATCAAGTTTATTCTGTTGTGGCAGAGAAACCAGAACAGAGCAGTGGGGCACAGAGAGGCTGTTGCAAAGAGGAGGATGAGATGTGCTGACTGGTCCCTCCTGCTTCTGCCAGCAGCTGTCTCTCCTGGCCTGCCCTCACCCCAGCACCTGCAGGGCTGCAGGTCTGGAGAGGGGATTTCTGCACGTAGTGCTGAGAGGGCAAACTGCTGCCCTCAGTAGGGGAGTTTCTTGTTTCCTGAGTGTCTCTCCATTCACCAGCTGCTCATTGATTTTTATACAGAACTGCTTTCTAGAAGATGTTTTCTTCTGAAAACAGCTTCTCTTCAACTTAACTGAGCTGGGCTGGTCCTCATTTGAAGAGATGAAAGCAAGGGGGAGTTTCCCAGCTGATAAAGAGGGTTCATATTGTAAAACGCTTGGACACAGCAGGCTCCTCTGTGTCAGAGGAACAGCACTATTAACTATTAATCCCTTACAGAGGATAAAACTGTCTAGGATCACATATCAGAATTTATTACAGAACTTCAATTTCATGATTAGAAATTAATTTAAATTCAGGCTGTGAAGTGCAAGGTTTGCCAGAGTAGGTGTATGGCAGGAATGCTGTACCTCAGCAACGAGCCCACAAAATTAGAACATATTTAATCTTGAGTCAAAGCACCCAACAGCAGACCAGTACCTTGGCTGTTGTGAAATGGAGAGAGGCTTCACTGAGCTCTTGTAACCAATTCTGAACTATGAACTGGGACAAAATATCTCCTTCTAAGTGCTACTTAAACATCATTATATCAGGTTGTCACCAAGGATCCCATCTGAGACTTTGCTTCTTGTCACCGTCAGAAAGTTCTCACCATAGGGAAGGAGGGAACAGCTGTGGGTCCTTCCTCTCTGCTCCTCTGACATCGAAGAGCTTATTGTGAAATTTTATTCACTTCAGTGGCAACAGGAGGAGGCCGAGATTTAATCTGCAGAGGCTGGGATTATCAAGCTTGTGTTTTAGAAGATTAATGTTGAAATTTGATTGTGTGAAGCATCACTGGGTTAAATTTGCCAAACCCCGTGGAAAAAAATGACCCTTAAGTAGATAACACTAACTCATCTCAAATGGGTAGCCTGGAAAATAGCAATCTGTTATTCCATTGGGAAGTTAGGGTGATAGTAATAGGATGAAAATATGTAAACAGTTGGTTGTGTTTACAATCTCTTCATTTACTTTCTGAATGGGCCTGTGAGAGCAGAGGTAAACATTTGTGGGATGTTATTTAAAGTACCATAAAGTCATAGTTTCTCCCCTCTCCTTTTCCCCTCTGCATTTTGCAAGCAGTGGGTAGTATTTGAGGCTCCTGAACTCCCTAAGAGGCAGCTCAGTGGGTACCTAAACTTGTGCGTTTTTCCTTTAACGGTAAGAAAGGTTCTACTCCAACTCCTAAGGAAAACCATGTCAGCACAACACCACATACGTCTGTTCTTGCTTAAAGATCAACCTGGAAACATTCACTCTGGCAAATTTTAATACCCTGGGAAATTCTAATCAGATAAACAGAGCCACTAAGCAACAATTTGAGCAAATGTCACCTTCAGTATTTTTCTATTAACATAGCAAAGGCAGAGAGATTCCCCTGCAAAAAGGAAGGGATCAGCTGGGGTAAAATGACAAGCTTAATAAGAGAGAGGAATTTTTGTCAGGAGAACAAAGGGCATATAGTAATTTCACAAATCCTCTTGAACTTGAGAAATGTTAAGTCTGTGAGGAAGGAATACAGGAATATGCAGGACTGTGCAGAAAGGACTGGTCTAGGGCTGTGACTTGAAATGTGAATGTTAATCCAGCACTGTTCAAACTCTCTCCAGAAAGGTGAGAGAAGCTTTTCTCAGCCTTCTAAGCAGTATTACTTATTGGAAGAAAAACGATTTCAAGAGTACCTCTGAGGAAGAGTGAATAATAGTGGCTTTCACACAATTGTGCAGGAAAGTTGTTCCGAAAAAAAGCTGCCTGCACAAGTCTTTTTCTTTGTAATAGCTCTATTTTATCTTGAAAAATCAATAAATAGCTCAATCCCCCGAGTTCCTGGCAAACAGCTCTCTCCAGTTACCTGTAGGCATTTTTCAGAACAGACAGCTAACAGCAATGTATCATTAGGGCTTATCTCCTGGCATGCCTAAAGACTTAGCTGCAACAGCTTAAGCATAAAGGTCACATATGCTCTGTAGCTCAGTACCTGCTGTGCAAATTTAACTTCCGAGGCATTTCTGTGACGAGATGAGCCGCGCACATCTCTCCCAGGTGGTCCTGAGGCAGAGCAGCCCCCCAGGAGCCTCCGGAGCGCGGTGCTGCAGCCCGGCCCCGGCCCCACACGCCGGCTCTCGGCCGGGGGGAGCGGGGGAGAACGGCAGCTTTGCCTCACCCAGGCCTCGCAGGCATTGCTCAGACCCCTTCTCCCCGTCACGACCACAGCGAGTCCCGTGGGCTGCTCGGCAGGGCCCGCGCCCACCGCCCGCCCCCGGCGCTCGCCGGGAAAGGGGCCGCGTTGCGCGGGGAGAACCCGCGGGCCGGGGCCGGGGCCGGGCGGGCGGAGCGCGGCGGGGCCTCACCTCCAGCTTGTCGGAGAGCGGA